>QTSX02002184.1:0-426025 GCA_014839935.2 Entomophthora muscae | reverse complement strand
ATACTCTTCATTGAAGTAAGGGAAGCCTTATGGGCCTTGAGGCGTAGACATAGGAGTTGGTTCACCTTCAAAGCGTTTGAACATGCAGTGTACGCTTCCTGGGGAGTTAACTGACAACTGGTAATCAACTGTTGTCTTTCAATGTAGAAACAATCAGCAAACTCAGCCAAAGCTTCTTTGGGTTTGAATGCAATATGCATAAACACATCCTTCTTGATTTCCAAGCTGAGATCTCCTCCAAATTCTTCAATTAGGAGTTGCTTTTTGTCTTCCCAAGTAACAATAAAAGGGAGTTTGGGGACCGCAACTTCTTGGCATGTGGGATGCAGACAGATAAGAATATGTTCCTTCATAAGTTCATTGGTGCCCTACACATTGCAGTCTTGTAAATTGTCAGAAAGGCAGCAATGGTAGAGGTTTTAGGGTCAAATATCTGCTTGAACAAAGACTTATAATTGGGATCAATGGACAATGAGGTGGATTGGCTGTTGTCACCTGGGTTGAGGACGTTGATGTGGGGATTGCCCTCAAACTCAGATTTGGCAGCAGGATGTCTAGGCAGGAGGAGTTGAAAGCTTTCCTCTAGGGTATCCAAGGTAGAGCTGGTCTGTCCACTAATATCTCTAGCGGTAGCAGCCGCAGCTCCAAATTCATTAATCTTAATCTGTTGTACCAATAGAGTGCCAGCAATCTCATTTAGGCAAGTGGTCAGGGACGTGGTTTGAGCAACCAAAGAAATACACTGTCCATTTATTGTCTCAGTCAAACAAGAGAGAATTTGTACCTCTCTCTCTAATGCGTCCTGCCTATCAGCAACATCATTTGGTACTTCCACTAGCTGATCCAGGGCAAGGGCGCAGTTGACCTGGGGTTGGCCTTCAAAGCCAGGGCAGCAACAATGATTGTCATGGGCGGGAATACTAGCAACTTCAGCTTCCTTTTCACCTTCAGATTCAGAGGAAAAATCATCAGGATTAGAGAGGCGTTATCTCAAATACTCAATTTCTCCTTGCAAGGTAGATACTTGGTTGGTGAGCAAAGCAATGCAGGGTTCAGGCATAGGTTCTACTAAAGGAGGGTTTTAAACAGAAGATTGGCGTCAAGTGGTAGCCTGGATCTTTGCTATGGCTTCCCATACTTTGGCTTCAAAGTCAGACAGGATCTCAACAGGAGGAGCAGGAGGTGTCACCTCAATGGACGCTACTCTATCATCCACATATTTTTGTACTTGATACAGAGTGTTGACTAGTGCAGCCTAATCCAGACTATATTGGTGTTGTAGGTGGAGGCCCCAGGTATTCAAATGAGTCCCAACCAATTTGAGTTGGGAATTAATCTGCTCTTGAAATTGGTTAAGTTTGGTAACCAGAGTCTCACAGTCCTGACAATGCTTCAGAAGAGAGGCCTCAATTTGTCCACACCACGTTGCTTGATGCTCATCCAATTCACACAGCGGGTTTTGATATATACAGGGAGTTAGGAACAAAGGGAATTCAGGGATGAGGCTAAGTACTTCTGGGAGGCCAGAAAGTCACGCTGGTTATCCAAAATACACACAAAGAGACTATGGGACCATTCTTGATATGCCATATTTTTAACATGGTTGTTTGAGACAGCAGTGGCTACGGCATTTGGAAGCTGGTTCTGGAATCCTAATGCAAGTTGATGGTGGACCAGGGCGGATTGGATAAACTGGTTGACTAATACACCAATAGTATCCATAGACTTCATCAGCACAGGGGGAACCAAAGTCCAAGAGGAAGGAGCACAGATCTTCAGAAGCGTACCCAGGACAGAGACCAGGGATAGTGTGCATTGCCACAGTGTCTGAGTGGAGGAGAGAGCAGGTGGCAGCACGAGCTTGCTTGTAGTTGAGAGAGAAAGCTGGAAGGGAGGCCACACAAGCCCGGGGACAGCACCAGTACCATGGGAGTTGAGGGGGCATCAGTGATGTCTTCTTCCAGAGGAGGACTAGAAACTTTAGGTTATTTGGGTACTTCAGAAACAAAGGGAGAAGGACCAGAGAATGCACGTGGGAACAGGATAAGTGAGGGGCTTGAAGCCCCTGTAGTGAGCACCATTTTGTTGTGTTTGGCTCCTGGGGACAACATCCAGGAGGACACAGCGGGAAATCTTTATAACAAAAGATTTGAGGGTTGAAGCTAGCCTTGGGTTAGCCTTCAGGGAAAAATTAAGGGCACATACCTTAATTTCCTGGAATACAAGATGAAGAATTCCTTTTGGCAAAAAGGAAGGAAAAATCTTGAAAATATTAAAGATAACACAAATGTGGATAAACTTGTCTTTATTAGGAGAAATGATTCTACTTAAGTAGTAGACAAGGGTTGATGATCACTCATTAGGTAGACAGAGTGGCAGAAGGGGCCACGTTGGGATGAGGTCATACCAGGATCAGTCAAGGACAGGTATGATATTCCAGAATGGGTGGATATTGAACCAGACCCATTTGCGGAAGGGGAGGAATTCCCAAAATCAAAAGCAAAACCAACCAAATATTTGCACATATCAATATTTGAAGGCCATATCAAAATGGCATTAATGGAGAAATTTACAACATCCAGCATGTTAAAATGCATATTGAAAAGGCACCAAATTGGGCAATGACTAGATTTTAAGTGAGTTGGCGGTAGCCAGAACACCCATACATTCAGCTCCTGGACACAATATTCATATGACACTGTCAGGATTGATAATTTTCCTCCTCTTAAAACCCAAGTGCAAGAGCAGGGTTTAAACCCTGGTCATTATTAACTGAGGGCTGCTAGCCTCAAGGACCAGGGGGGCGTCTGCATGCCTTTTTTGGGCTTTAACTAGGGGCATATTTGACTTCAGATAAACCTTTGAAACCAATAAAAAGGCACATAATACATTTGAGCCATCCCCTCTTATGAACCCTCTATACTATCCAATAGAAGTGGAAAATTGAATATATTTCCATGACCAACCACCCCTGCCAATAGAGTGTTGCACAAATTACCCCAAAAATAAGGCCCACCAGATAATGAAAAATCCTATGCCTCAAAGAGGGAAATTGAGATTCTTCATTCCAACCCAGCCAATGATGAACCAACAATTTTAGATGCCACCAAAGATTTCCAAACCCTGGTAAATGCTACCACCCAACCCAAAGGATTTTGAAAAAGATTTTCTATGGTAGATGTGCATACTTATACTCTGGGATTGCCAGAAAATTGCACATTGCCATTTTTGAAATATAGTGTTATGAACCTCTGGTTTTCTAAGGTCATTCCATATCTAATTTTAGAATTTTTTCATTTACAAATCAATTTTTCCAGCTCTGCTCCTTACACCAGCTAACCCCAAGAAACCACAGACAAGTCACCTGAGTTATACTGTCCCCCAGGAGCACCTTATGGCCCAGTACATTTAACAGAATATCCTCCAATCCTGACTATTCAGAGTTCACCTTAGGAGAAATTCTAATCTAGAACCCTGAAGCCAGAACCCAGTATCCTGAACTCATTGGACACAAAGGTACCTGGTATATTAAGCAACCATTACTATTACAGGATAAATACAATTACCTGCTTGCCTACTTAGTGCCCATGAATCCTCCCCTGACCCTGCAGCCTAACTGCCAGCAAGAAGCTGTGATCACCAATAAATCAAACTCAACCCAATTGTTTGGGTTTCCTCTATATAACACTCACTGGAATAGTTGATTCTATGGTGCCCACTAATGGGCCTTGGGCCTTTCTTGGAAATTGCTCCCCTATATTGTAAAGTTAGCTTCCATCTTGTGGTGGGCCCTTTCTTCTGGGCCTGCAGGCTGTCTGCCAGCAAGTTCCCCTAAGCCTGCTGCAGGTTGGCTCCCTGACAGCCCCACAACTATGAATTAAGAACAGAATGATCAAGCAACCCTTCATGAGAATCTAGCAAATGAATGCTTTTCCTGCAATAGTGCCATTTCGCTGCTCCAAAACCCAAGCATCCTGGCCACCCAACCCCATATTTCCCAATCCTATGATGAACCTCCCATAGTTGATGTAAAGTTTGACAGTGGGGTGCTATATAGACCCATAGAACCCATGATGAAACTTTATTGACATTTTTAAATAAAATTTTATGAGATATTGTATTCCCCAATTAATACCCTATTTTATCTTAGCTATTTACAAACTCAGTTAAAATCCTTCAAGCCCTCCTACCCCTCTACCCGCAGTTTATTGTCCACCAGGCACCCCATTTGGTCACATCTAGTTTACAGAGTAAAATTTAAAGCCTAAATACAAAAACTACACCCTTGAGAAGATATTAGTGCAAGATTTCTTGACCAAAAAAGGTGTTGACCAGATAAAATAGAAAAGGCCCTTGGTGCGTAACTGATCCTTGGTTATTCCAAGAAAAATACAGCTCCCTGTATGTGTACCAGTTTGTTGCAATGTGCTAAAATGGAATGGATTTGATGGGCATTAAATTCTAAGACAGACCCCAAACAAAATTACACATAGGCAATTGCTTGACCAATTAATCAAGAGCTAGTGGATACCAGAGCATTCTGGATTCCACTCAAATACTCTCAGTAATTTGGCAATTCAGAGAATACACAAAGAGCAACAAATAAGGCCTTCAATTCCAGAATCAAAGCTCATACTTGGCGCTAAAGTCCAGAACCCTAAAAGGAGATGATGTCAATAATCTGATCACCCAATCAATCTTTCTTTTGGGTGCAAATCAATAGCCTATATTGATATTGATATTTTAATTATGGTATTGATGCCAAACCTGGCCTTATTTGCCAGACTTCCATCTCACCAATTTACCCTCTACTAATTTCCCACCTCTCTATATATACTTGGTTTTTATATGAAATAAAGATAAGGTTTTATCACCACATATTGTTCACTCCACTTTGGGTTTACTAACCTGTATTCAGGTATAGTAATAGAACAATTACCAGGGCTAATTCTTGTTAGCTATACCCAACAGTCCAAACATACAACACAGTTAGATATTAAGCCGCCAATCACTCCCAAACCAATGCCTGCATCCAATCCCAAGTTTCCCCTGGACCACACCAATAAGCTGTTTGGAATAGTATGTATCACCCTTATGAGGATGATTGACACTATTATACCAGCTTCTGGCCTGTGGGCTTGGGTGGGAAATCAATATCCTACCGCATTAAGTTAGCATCAATCTTGTGGTGGGTTCTGCCTGCAAAAAACGTGGCCTGTGTGCTCCCAGAAAACAATTGTCAAAACCACAGGCTTGACCCGCCAGCAAGGTTCCAACCAAGCGGGTTTGTGACCTGCAATCCAATTACCCAGTCACCCAAAGCCAGACTAGGAAGTCAACTCAAACAACCAAATCCATCAACATGAACAGATGATGATCCTTCACGGTGGATACCTTGATTTGGCGCTTGACTCATTATCAGGATCAAGCCACCCCCTCTTCCATCCAGCCGTGTGATCACCAATCATGTTCCTGCTATCTATTGATTCACAATAGCTATATAATCACTATCTTGCAATAAAGATTATTATCTATCTTCTAAATATTTTTCCCCATGTAACTCTGCTAAAACAGCACAGTTACATCACAATGGGTCAGACACCAAAAGTTAGATTCCCAGAAGATACCCTAAAATGATTTTAAAGTGATCAGAATGCATTAATAAACACACATAATGAATAACAAGTAGAAAAGCAACTATTTTTAGTTTTAATATGTAAATTACACTCTCTACTATAAAATATTTTTATACTGCTGACAACAAGGTAACTTATAGAGGTATACTGAGAGATAAATGGCAGATAATATTTTTATCAAGATATATATTTGGCTTTTAAGCTAAAGATAATGTGGTTATATCTTGCTAGGCAGAAGTTTCAAGTATTAGTGGGGGAGACAGCATTGAAATATTCATATGGCTGAACTATCTTATTGGCAAAGGGGAGGATGAAGATGACCAAATAGAAATTAAGAGGGTTGAAATACAGTATCTTGATACACTTCCTGAGTAAGGAGTTAGTATGCATTGGCAGGAGCATCAGTGAGAGGTCTGGCCTTAAAAGTATACATCTGATATCCTTTATGTAGATGCTAGTAGTTAACACGGTGTTGGATGGTCTTCTTTGCTTAGGTAGAAGAACTATCTGTGATACTTGTTGATGTTAGTTTCTTTAGCATAGTGTAATGACATAATAGATCTATTTTGTTCTGGATGATGTTTAATAACTCTCCCTGGTCCTCTGTACACTGATTTTAGATTCTTGAAGTTTTCACAAAGAGCCAGAATGAGGTTCCAGGAGCAATGGTTTCTTATGAGATGTGACTATATATTAAGCCGTTCTTTTGGTGACAGCTAACTTGGCTTTGAGTCTGATGTTTTTGGGTGCAGGATTAATGTGGCACTACTAGGAGGCCACCAAGGTGTGTCCTAGGTCAAAGCCAGGGACCAACTGGGTTAGGGTAAAGTCCTCAGAGATATTAGTTCTATGAAAAGACAAAAATTTAATTATCTAAACCCTCTAAAAGGGACTCACCATGCACCCCTACTATCATTGGAAAACTAATAACTAGAGGAAAACATATTTCACAGCAATGTATGGGCTATCAAAGAAGCTCCATTATCTAGGGGGTTGTTTGTATGATAATATTCAGTGCAACAATATCCCAGGGTTTCAAGGTTATTTGTACCGCTTTACTCATTTCTCAACAAGGAGTTTTCTATGAGTAAGCAGAATGAATGTGGTGCTCAAGGGTTCTAAGGGTGGGCTTGATGTAGCTGAGCAGCAATTGGGAACACAAAAAGACTAGTATCTTTTTACTCACTAGAACCTCTATATTTGGGCTCTGCAATTAATATAAGGATTGTAAGTTGTTTTTATGTTTGTATGGTAAATGATTATCTTTATTGGGGGTCTCCTGAGGGCCTTTTATAGTTGGTGGAGGAGGAGGGAAAGGAAAGGGTATGTCATACTGACTAAGGTCTAAACTGACAAGCACTAAGCTATTCTTGAAGAGCTTAGACATTTTGGTGAATATTCAGAGGGGAAAAGCTTAGATTGGCTGGGAAATGAACATCTTGACATGTGATCTAGGAGTCAGGTGGTTGCAGCAAAAGTAGGGCTGTCTTTAGGGAATTGGGTGTAGAATAGGGTTTCATACTACTTTTATTGGGGGTCCATGCTTGGCAAAAAGAGGGACAGAAGGTTGATATACTAATTTACATAGTGGGCGCAAGCAATGGGTTGACCATCAATGCATCTGCGGCTAGCTGCAGACACGTCAATTGGTCAATAATTGCCATATGTAAATCCTCTTCCAATGGGTCACCAATTGGAGCATATGCGGCTAGCCGCAGATTCATTGATTGATCACTAATTGCCATATCAAAAGTCATTTTGATGGGTCACTCTCCAACACATCTGCAGCTAGCCACAGGTGCGTCAATTAGTCTTTAATTGGAAATGCCCTTATAGGATTTGGAGGGTTACCTTCCAACGCAAAAAACAAAAAAGGGAAGCAGTTTTCCTTAAACTTTCCAAATAAAGAATTAGTCTAAACATGGTAACACTGAGGAGTGGCGCCCTGCATCATACACCCCCGGATCAGGATTCAGCTCCATCCTAAAAAGGAAATTTGAGGCCCTTATAATGGCAAGTGGATGTTCATCTGGAACCAATTTAAGGCAGCCAATCAACGTAAAGTGGCCTAATGATAATTGGGGAATAAGCTTAGTGGGGTGAGTCATGATGAATCACCCAATGATCATCAAGCCAAATTAATTGGATAAAGTTAGGTATAAATAGGGGTATCCTGAATGATTTACATAGTTAAAAATGTCATTATCTTCTGATGCCTGCCACATTTGTGAATTGTCTGCTTCCCTGCAGGCTGTGCTAACTGCTCTCTGTCAAACCAAGCTTAAGGCTCTTGAACAAGGGGTGGGCTCCTCAGTGGAAAGGGAGGAGCATCTCTTGAAGGGCCTCCCAGAGGAGGCTGAAAAATAGTGGAAGCCCTGTTAACTTCTGTTGACTTTACCATTGTGCCCAGTTGGGTTGATGCTGCCTAGGGGCGCGGGTACCTCCAGCAAGATGAAGAGATTGAGGGATTTGAGGCCTCCCAGTCTAGGGCGTCCAAGTCTTCAGGTGCCCAATGGCTTGATGCCAGCAAAGATTCTGAGTCTCAACCCAATCCCAAGGATTGCAGCCCACCAAGTCACCCTGCTTCCCCAGCTACTCAGCGCCAACATCTTTGTGATCTGGCCTGTGGGCCAGAGGCAGCCTTGCCAACCAATGATGAATATGCCTTACAGGAGGTGATGGCCCAAGCTGCCTGTGACGCAGCTGCTTTGCAAGCGGCTTACAAAGCTCTTGTTGACAAGCAACAACACACAGTACAGGAGGACGTGGATTGTTTGGGTGCAGACAATCCTGCTGAAGACACCCTGAATTTCTTGTGTGGCAATAGATGGGACCTTTGCCAATATGGGGCTGGAAAATGTGGTCATCCCCCACCATGCATCTGATTGCTCCAAGCAAGTTCTTTGTGTGACGGAAATCACTGGATAATATAAAACCGTTTCTAAATGATGGGGAATTACCACCCAAATCCACATAGAATTGATGATTAACCACCAACACGGCTTCAAGTTTTTTTTGTGAAATTTCCAATTGTAACTCCAGGATTAAGTAGAACAATCAGTCATAACCAGAGTAAACCAAGATAAATATCTGGGAAAGCATCAATGCATCTTCAGCGTAGAATTCTGGGCATTGCAAAGTGACACAATTTTCATTTTACAGAATGGGGGGAGGAGCTACAAAATTGGCTGGCATGAAATTAACATTTTGCGGCGCCAACAACAAAGTTCCAGATGCTGGGCCCCATCTTCCTGAAATGATTCTGTTCAGAATCAGATTGTACTGGATATACCGCAACAACCCAATAACAGGATGCATTTTGAAAAGTAAATTAGAACTTTGGATAATTGATTTTTATTGAGTAAATTTAGAAGGACTCAACTCTTAGAGTTGAAACAGGGAAAATTATTCAATATATATCAGAAAATTTGACTAAGCAATACCACCTGAGTCTTGATCTCCTATTCCTTTGGCATCTTCAAGTAAGTATCTAGCCCAGGTTGCAAAGAACCCCTGTGTGACCAGTTTCTGACAACCATGCTGATTAATGAGCTTATATTGGGTGACCCTCATATTACATCAATTTATCAACGTCAGTTTACAAGGGGGAGCTGGTTTCAGCTGGCATACTGGAGCAGCTGTGACCCATTTTTGATTGACTGTTTGGTTTAAATTTGTTAACTTGGTCAGTTTTGATACAGGTTTTCCGGCCTTCTGTGCCTTCTTACCTGGACAGACAATACCCAGCATTATGGAACCTACCGTGACATTACCCTCCGCTTTAGCCCTGGGCACAATGCCACCATCTGGGAGATGGGATAAAGAGAAATTCTTATGGGCAGATGGGAGTTTCATTGCGGCAAGGGTAAGTTCAGGGTGACCAATAGCAGTGGGATTGCGCTTGTAGAACTCGTGGATCAGATCAGAGGAATTTGAACAATTGTAGTGGGGAACCCAGGAGTTTTCAGAATCAGGATAACCTTTCCAAGATACCAAATATTCCAAATGGCGGCAATTCTTGCGGGAAGCCAGAATACAATTTAACTTGTACTCAGGTTCTCCTTCCACAAGAATGGGTTGGGAAGAGGGGGTCTCTGTTCCTTTGATGGGAGTGAGGAGACATTCATGGAAGGTGTGGAAAATCTTGAAAGCAAGAGGTAAATCCAGCCAATAGGCGGAGGGACCAATCTGACGTTCTACCTTGAAGGGACCAACTTGCTTGGGACCCAATTTACGGCAGGGAACCTTAAGTTTCATAATGCAAGCATTGACCATGACTAAGTTACCTGGCCTGTAAGTTGGACCTTCCTGGCACTTGCAATCTGCGTATTCCTTGTAAGTTATCACGGCAGCAGCAAGAGTAACTTGGAGCTCCTGATGGACCTGCTTCAATTCAGCGGCTTGATCAGTTGCAGCTTCCACGTTGCTAACCAAACAAGGACCCATGCTGGAAGAAAGATTGTAACCCATATTGGCATAAAATGGCGATACCTGAGTTGATGTGTGCGGGGTGTTATTATATGTGAACTCTTCCATGGGTAGATTACACACCAGTCATCTTGTTGCGCATTGGTGTAGCAGCGTAAGTAGACCTCCAAACTTTGGTTAACCCTCTCTGTTTGTCCATCAGATTAGGGGTGGAAAGCAGTAGAGCGGCACAATTTGATACCAAGGATTCCAGTAAAAGCTTCCCAGAACTGAGCAATAAATTGAGGACCACAGTCACTTACATTTTCCATTGGGATGCCATGTAGAGAGAATATTCTGTTCACAAATAACCTAGTGGTTTCCACTAAAGTAATTGTGGTTGAGCAAGGTACAAAGTGTGCCATCTTTGTGAAACAATCAACTACTACCATGATTGCGTTAAACCAATTGGAATTGGGAAGCTCACCAATGAAATCCACTAACAAAGACGTCCAAGGACCCACAGCAGGCTGAAGTGGGACCAGTAAACCAGTAGTCTTATTCCAACTGGCCTTGGATTAAACACATACCAGGCAATCTCAAACAAAAGCGGCTACCTGCACAGTCAAACCTTTCCAGGAAAACTGGCGGCAGATAAGTTCCACTGTTTTTTTCCTGGATGACCAGCCGTTGGACAGTTATGATTAGCCTCCATGATTTCATCCCAAATAGTGCCTTCAGGTACCCACAAGCAACCTTGATGATATAGGACTGGACCAATCTTATGATAACCCTGAGGCTGACCTACTGGCTTTGCACATGCTAGCTCCAATAGCCTATCATAACCTTTGGAAAAAGGTTGCAGGAACTTAACTTTGGAATACAAGTCCTGGTCTGCGCCCTCAGCTAAGGACATGGTGGCCAACATAGCCGTCAGAGGCAATACAAAAGGCACCACAGCTTTGTCTGGAATCATAGTATGTGTGTTAAACTTGGCGTCCATACTAGCATCTGGGAGATGGGAAGGATTCCTGCTTAGAGCATTGGTCAAGTGATTGTCAGATCCCTTAATAAACTTGTAGCAGAACTTGTATCTTGTCAGATCACCATGCCATATGGATTGACAACCTGACAAAACTCTGGGTTGTCAATAATATAGAAGAGCTTTGTGGTCAGTTCTTACTACAAATAAATGACATTGTGACATAAGATGGTGATGCCAGTGCTTTAAAGATTCCACAACGCCAAAAATTCCTTATTGTAAATCATGTAATTGTGTTCTTGAGCCTCCATCTTTTGGGAGAAATACCTTACAGGTCTCTCAATCCCGTCACTAGCCATCTGCAAAAGCACACCAGCCACAGCATATTTAGATGCATTGGTAGAAACAACAAAAAGAAGCTCAGGATCAACATGTCTTAGCACTGGGGAGGACAACAAAAGAGCCTTGACTGCTGAGAAGGCACTTGCACACTCAGGCGTCCAGACTAAAGTTGTCTTTCCACTAGCCAAATATAAAGGGGCGGCCACCTCAGACAAGTGAGGAGTGATTTTTCTTCAAGAACGTACATGTACCCAAGAAACTACAAAGTTGGGATACTGTTACTGGCGTAGCATACTCTCAAACTGCAGCTTCCTTGTCAGGGGCAATGGTGTGGCCATCCTCAAAGATAATATTACCCAGAAAGGTAACCTTATGTTTAAAAAATTCACATTTACTCCTTTTGATGATCAGGTTTGCTTGAAGAATGCGCTCTACAACTGCCAACAAGTGGGCCTTATGGGACTCTTCATCCGGAGAAAACACCAAGATGTCATCCATATATGAAATGGCACAAACACCTAGGAGATCTCCCAGGACTGAAACAATTAACTGCTGAAAGCAAGCCGGGGCATTCTTCAATCCAAAAGGCATTATGCAGAACTGGAAGATACCCTTCTTAGTTCTGAATGCTGTTAACCATTTCATTCTTTCTGCAATCCTGATTTGATTGAAAGCATTCAACAGATTAAGTTTTGAGAATACCTTGGCCTTCTCAACGCACCTAGAGATCTGTGCTTCAAGAGGTAAAGAATAAGGATCCAGAATTGTAATTTTATTCAAATTCCTGTAGTCAACACAAGCACAAAGGGACCCATCAGACTTCTGAACAAATAATAGCAGAGAGCAGATTGACAAAGCCTTCTTAAAAATGTGTCCTTTTGCCAACATGTCACAAGTCCACTCTTCCAAACATGCATCTTCCTTCAAGGTTAAAGGGTAAATAGGAGACAAAATTCTGATCAGATCAACAGTGACCTTAAAGTCAAAGTCAAACTGAGTGTGCTTGGGAAGGACCTCGCCTCTGGTGGCGTCAAATGCTGCAGACCAGGGTTGCAAACATGCCAGTAAATCCAAACTTACGGGGACAGGGACAGGAAACAATTGTATGGTCTGTGATGATTGCTTAGATTCAGACATATCCAACAGTGGAATATGAATAGTTATACCCAAGGAGTGTTCCACCTGTAGCTCATTTTTCTCCAGTAAGGTGATACATTATGATCTCTCCACCAACTCACTCCCAAAATGATAGGATACATAAGGGTAGGGCAAACGGAAAACCTTGCAGTAAAAGACTGACCTGCAAAAACAAAAGTAACTGGCTTCTTCAGCTGGAAAGAGGGAAACATTGGACAATTTCCACCCCTAATAAGCATTCCCAGATGGTACTTGAGTTGTAGCAAGTCAGCAGTCTCCATGCTCATAAATTTTTTGGAAGCACCTGTATCTAACAAGATGGCTGGCTGATAGATAGTCTGACCATTATTAATGCTAACATGAAACAAGAAGTAACCAGAAGTGGATTTATTTGCAGCAAAGGTAGCAATCTTGGCAGGGTCTTGTTTTTCATTGGCATTACAGACAGCAGCTAAGGAAGCAGGATGCTCCTGGAAATAACACTTGATCATTTCTTGGACGTCAGCTGGAAGAACAGGGTTATCACAATCAATGGGAACAATGGGCAACTCTTCGGACGTAATAGCGGAAGATTTTGCAGGTACAACAGGCTGAAGCATTGCCAAGGAACTATCAGGAACAGACACTACAGGGGCCTCCTTTACATCACCAGGTCTGTTCACCACTGCCAATTGTACTTATGACAATCTAAGGAGAGAACAATCTTGGCCTTGGTTGGAAGGAACTACCAAGGAGCAAGGACCAGAAAACCAAGAGCGCGCAGCAGGTTTTATCCTCAATTACCAACATACCTTGCTTGGAAGTAGACGGATTTGAGACCAGAGAAAGAATTTGGCTTATCAGGGCCTCAGTTGTGGTTAACAGGGAATCCCAAACCGCCAAATCCTGGGCAGTCTGGTCAACTGCTAACCACAACGCTGAGAGTTTTTTCACCTCAGGAACATCAATTGTACGGCAGTAGGTAAGAAACTGAGGAAGGAATACCAAAAGCGGAGTTGTACCCTGACAGAAGGCATACAGCTTAAAATATACTTTGAGCTCCTCAATAGATACACATAAATTTTTTAACAAAGGGTATAGAGATGCACTCTCAGTTAAAACACGTGGATTGCGCTCCACCGCAGACAGCAACCATTCTCAAGAATCTTCAGAAATCTTTGTCATCACATGGTAAACTTGGGATTTGTGACTAAGGCTAGAGCCGGAATAAAATGATAATGCTGAAAAAACTTCACGCATTATTCATCAGTGGGTGGGGCAGGAAAATAATCTGGGTGCCAAAATGACATGACACAACAGAAATAGGAAACAGAGGATCCAGTTTCTACAACTGCAACCGGAGATGGAAACCATAAATTAAAAAAGAGCCCAATCTGAAAACTCAGAAATGAACTGATGCAAATAAACAGAAAATGCAGATATCTTGACAGAGCAGGAGAAAAGAAACACAAATTCATGACAAACTGCTTCCAAAAACTCAGATGTAGAAGAGTTGAGTAATGTGGCAGAAATCACTGGATAATATGAAGCCGTTTCTAAATGATGGGGAATTACCACCCAAATCCACATAGAATTGATGATTAACCACCAATGCAGCTTCAAGTATTTTTTTGTGAAATTTCCAATTGTAACTCCAGGAATAAGTAGAACAATCAGTCCTAACCAGAGTAAACCAAGATAAATGACCTGGGAAAGCATCAATGCATCTTCAGCGTAGAATTCTGGGCATTGAGAAGTGACACAATTTTCATTTTACAGAATGGGGGAGGAGCTACAAAATTGGCTGGCATGAAATTAACATTTTGCGGCGCCAACAACAAAGTTCCAGATGCTGGCCCCCATCTTCCTGAAATGATTCTGTTCAGAATCAGATTGTACTGGATATACCTCAACAACCCAATAACAGGATGCATTTTGAAAATTTAAATAATAGGACTTGGGATAATTGATTTTTATTGAGTAAATTTAGAAGGACTCAACTCTTAGAGTTGAAACAGGGAAAATTATTCAATATATATCAAAAAATTTGACTAAGCAATACCACCTGAGTCTTAATCTCCTATTCCTTTGGCATCTTCAAGTAAGTATATAGTCCAGGTTGCAAAGAACCCTTGTGTGACCAGTTTCTGAAAACCATGCTGATTAATGAGCTTATATTGGGTGACCCTCATATTACATCAATTTATCAACATCAGTTTACAAGGGGAAGCTGGTTTCAGCTGGCATACTGGAGCAGCTGTGACCCATTTTTGATTGACTGTTTGGTTTAAATTTGTTAACTTGGTCAATTTTAATACAGGTTTTCTGGCCTTCTGTGCCTTCTTACTTGGACGGACAATACCCGGCATTATGGAACCTACCGTGACACTTTGTCCCTATAGCAAGATGGCTATCAACGTGGTCTATCTTGACAAACAATATGAGAACAATTATTGGGAGGTTAGGGCCGCTTTCAGGTCAAGCTGAGGGCTCAAAGTCCTGAGATGGTCCAGAATGAAGATTCAGCATGGTTCAGGCTTTCCTCTGTGAATGTGTACATGTGTGTGCTTCCTGTGGGGCGGCTCCCTTCCTCTTCCAATCTTTTTGGAATCACACAGCTTGAGCTGGGATGTCAGTTATCCAGGCCAGTTACTGCTTGGGCAGGAAACTTGGTGGAAAACACCATGGCCATTGACACTTGTCATGCCCTTTTGTTCACCTTATTTAAATTTAGCTAACTGATTACAACTTATCCTTGCAAAATGTCCAACATTACTTTTGCCCAAAACACCTTGATCTTGGCGGTGGAGACTTGGAGGGTGAAGCAGGACGTCTGTCCTGTTCTTTCATACCATGGGTTTGACAGGGCATCACAGAGCCGTTGGTACTGCCTATTTGCCAACCAGGTTGGGGAATTAGATCCTAACTTGCACCACAAGCGGGTGAAAGCCCTCATTACTCTGGGTCTCTCCTTCAATCTGGATAATTGCACCAATATGTCCTACAAGAAAGTAGCCGCCACTATAATTACAATATACAGGCTCAGATGTCCATGGGTTGTCCTGCCAAGGGATTTGGATCGTACAAGTACATGATTAAGGACGCCCTGATCCTAGCAGCCATCTATACCAGACATCATCCTCCCAAGAAATGTTGCATGTACAATTAGATGCTTCAGGCTCCCATTAGTGATTGTGTAGTTGCGTACAGCAACAATCATATGTTCCCTTTTTGTGGCCACCAAGGTCAATAACCATTATATGGGGTTTATGACCCTTTATAACTGCAAGAATAAACTCTTGTGTTTCTACCATAATAATTTTTTTAATTTTTTATGGGATAAATCCCTTTTTATTTATGCAGGCTATACCAACAATTGGTCTCTTCAGCCTGATCCTATGAAGGGGTAGTAGGATACCTTGCTTTATCAACTTTCTATATTCTTACGTAGTGTTTACTCTACTGCCCTATATATAAGAGATAATAGAGAGGCTGTCAGAGGTTTTTTAAAGCCACATGGCCTTACTGAGGATTGCCCAGGCAGGCAGAGGTTGGCAAGGGATGATGAGGTTCCTTGTCAACTGCAGGCACTGCTTTCATGAACTTGGCATGCACTCTCTGATAAGTTTGACCAGAGGCAATATGTTAAACTGTATATGCATTGAAGCTAATTTTCTCAATTACCACAAATGGACCTGAAAATATGGGATGAGTTTGTGGGGACGTCCCAAAGTCTGAGCCCTGGAGAAAAGTACGTGTTGGCTAATCTCAAAAGAGGCTAGCTTGGGAAAATGCTTTATTCTACAAGCAAACACAGCACACTGACTTGTTCCTATAGAGTTATATGCTTTGTGGTTCAGAGTTATTAACCCTTTGATGAGGGCTCTCAGTTGATTGTTGGGGGATCTATTGTGTCTAATTAATAGGTTACTAGGAGCCTGGGTAGGGAAGGTTGTTGTCCGTAAATCATCTAGAAGGGGGAGCGTCCAGTAGCAGTATGATTAGACTTGGTAAGCCATGAGTGCCAGGGGGACTAAGGTATCCCAAGATGAGACCAAATCTAGCATGATCTTTTTGAGGATGATCTTGAGGGTGCCGTTAACTCATTCAACAGAGCTATTTGTTTCTGGGTGATACAGAGTGGATTTTGCGTCATTGATTCCCATAGCCTTGTTTAATTCAACTAGAAGCTTGCTAGTGAAATTTGTTCCATTGTCTGTCAAGATGGTGTGTGGGCAGCCATGATTGGAAATGATATGTGACAGAACAAAACAGGCAGTGTGCTTGGCCGTAGGGGCAGGGATAGCTTTGGCCTCAACCCATTTGCTAAAATGATCAATGGCTACAATAAGGTATTGGTTTCTGCAACTAGTCTTATTTGGGCCTACTGATCTTACCACATTGATGCTAACAGTGTGGAACACGTGAGAAAAGAGTGTAGCCTGTAGCTAGTGATCTTGGGTAGGGGGCAATACTTAGAGCAAGTCATGAAACTTTGACAAAATTCTAATATGTCAGTGTACATACCTTCCCAATAACAGTGAGATGCAAGTGTTGCCATCATATGTTTTTCACCTGCATGCCTGGTGGCTAGGTTATGAAATTGCCATAGTATGGCTACCCGTCAAGAGGGGCAGATGTATGGAAGCTTATGTCCCTTGACTTCCTTATATAAACAACTAACTTTAATTGTAGTGTTATGAGCAAGTTTGACTAGAGTTTTCTGGGCCTCAGATGAGATACTATCTATTTGGAGGGAAAAGGGATGAGGTCAAACAGGGCGTCTCTTTCTGGGGCAAGGGCTGCTACTAGTGGAAGTCTATATAATCCATTGGTGTTGGTGTGCTTGTCTCCAGGACAGTGTATAAGTTTGTAATTGTATGCCTGCAATCTCACTGCCCAACAAGCCAATCTCTCTTCAGGATCTTTTAGGTTAGCTAGCCACTTCAGGGAGGAGGGATTGGTCACAACTTTGAAGTGGGACCCATATAGGTATGAACAACACTCTTTGATACCATATAGGACTTCTAGACATTCTTGTTTGGTTACTGAGTAGTTTTTTTTGTGGACATTCAGGGTTCTGGAGAAGTATCCAACAGGGTGATTGTGACCTTCATTATCCAATTGCGCGAGGACCACTCCTACTGCTACTAAACTGGCATCTGTATAAAAGATGAACTCTTTGGAGAAGTCAGGGTAAGCCAGGACTGGAGATTCTACTAAGGTTTGCTTGAGTTCCTCAAAGCCAATTTTAAAATCACAATCCCATAAAAATTCTACATCCTTTTTTAACAGGCAGAAGAGGGGTTGGGCCAGGTTGAAAAATGCCTCTATAAAGAGGTGATAGTAGCCAATCATACCAAGGAGGCATTGTAAGTCCTTGACAGTAGTGGGGGCAGCAAGTTTGGAAATAGCTGTTACCTTGGCCGGGATAGGAGCAATGCCTTTTTTGTTGATGACATGACCTAGGAACTCAAGGTTTTCCTTAAAGAATTGACACTTCTTTGGCTTGAGTTTCATCCCTATCTTGTCTAGCATGATGAAGACCTGATCTAAGTCTCTAAGATGGTCTTCAAAACATTTTTAGTACACGTTGATGTTGTCTAAATATACAAGGACACAGATGGACTTTAGGTTGCAAAAGGTGGTATTCATTAGCCTTTAGAAAGTGGCCAGGAAGTTGGCCAGTCCTTGTGGCATCCAGGTTGGTTATTACAGACCATCTGCAGTCACAATGGCAAATTTCTCTTGGTCTTTGACTTCCATAAGTATCTGCCAGTAGCCTGCTACATGATCCATGGCTGAGAAGAACTGCGCGCCTCCCAGCTTGTCCAGAGTGTCATTGATCCAAGGTAGGGGTACCTGTCTTTCTTGGAGATGGTGTTCAACTTCCTGTAGTCAATTACCACTCAATTGGTTCCATCTTTCTACTTTACCAGGAGCAAAGGACTGGCCCAGAGACTATTGAATGGTACTAAAAGACCTCCTTTCAATATTTTATCAGCTTCCTTTTGGATTATGCAATTAGCCATGGGGGATCAACATGTGGGGTTTGGAATAGGGGCTGTGCTTCATCTGTGTTGAATTTATGGAAGCAGTTATTGGTGCAGCCCAGCTTGGCATTGGAGTTGGCAAAAAGATGCTCATACTTCTTGATGAGCTCCAGGAACTGTTACTTCTGTTTCAGGCCTATATCCACAATTTTTTGTCTTTTAGTATAGGTGCTATTATGTTGTGACTAGGGTTTGGTGATTCTAGTTTGTATAACAATCCAATAGTATAGGCAGAGGAAATAGATTTATTGGAGACAATTTTTAAGAAGGCTATCCCAGAATTGCGTCCTATTTTGAGAGTGGAGGATTTAGGGTTGGCTACCAGGATGGTGAGTTCATTGGTGGTTTCCCCTGGGATGGGATGAGTTGCAACTGTGGGCAGCCCAGGGCGTGGAAAATCTAGTGCTGATATTTCACTGTACAACCCCTTTGATATGCAAAGCCTGATACCTGTTCCTATAATGGCTTGGGATTTGGGGGGATACTTACACTTTCCTTTGGCCAGGTCAGGATGGGGTTGTTGTAGCTAACACTTGTTGGTAGTTTGCTTATCCAGGTTGATGTGGTTTCATAGGAGATCCCAATCATCCCAGAGGGGCAGGCAAGCAGGATGCATCCTTTAGGATTCATGCCTTCAGGAGGGACTCTAGGCCGGCCATCAGGTGTCAGGAGTGGGAATTCCTGACCTAGGAGGTGGAATGTGTCAGTCTTGTGATTTATGGTGGTCCCAAACTGGTCCATAAAAGAGGAACCAATCAAAACATCATAGTTCTTGGCTTCCAGGACTGTGGCCGGGCAGGTGACCACAGTATCCCCAAACTTCAAGGGGACCAACAAGTATGCGCCTTTGGATCTGGCAGGATTGTTGCCTGCTGTACCAAAGGTTTGGCTGCATTCAATGTCTGGCAGGAAACAGAGCCCACAGATGAATTGGGAGGATAGAATTTGGGAGGGGGTGCCACTATCCAAGACAGCACAAATTGGTATGCTAAATACTTTGTTTTGGACCCATGTATTTGACCCAACCAAGAGGTTATTTCCTCCCTCTACTCAGCAGACAAGAGGGGGCCCTTTCTCTAGTTCCTCAATTGATTTTCTTAGGGTTGGGAGGATATGTACCATGTCCCCCAATAGAGTGGTTATCATGGTTTTAGAAAGAGCTTCAGTTAGGTTGCTGACAGTATTGTGGGTTTTCTGAAGGTTCTGGGCCTGGATAATGTATGGCAGGGCAGGGTTGATCTTCAAGGGGGTTATTTTGTGAGGGGGTACTTTCTTTTGATATGGGGCTTTTGTGTGTGTATGGTCAGTCACAGCCATTATTAGAGAGTCTGGGCTCTGGAGATCAAGGGGGCCTTTTTACTAGGCGGAGACAAACTGGTCCTGTGTGTTCTGCTTAGTAGTTTTTTGTCCCTTCAATACATTATCCTCTTGGAGTGCGTTGGATAGAGTGTGTACGCTGGGTTTTGTCTCAGCAGGCTCTTTTTTCATGTCCAGTCAGCAGTGTGGGCAGTTTCTTGCAAATTGTCCTTTCTAACCACACTTAAAACATTCTTTTTCTTTAGATAGGCCGTCTTTCTGTATAAAAAACTCCATCATCCTCTTCTTCAGATTCCTCCACAACTTTCATTACACAACAGCAGGGGTACACAGGACATAGAGCCTGGTATAGAGTATGTTGTTGAAGAGAGGCGGCTATGCAAAGTACTGCTTGAGTTGAGTTAGGTGTTAGCAGTTGTTAATGAAAGACAGAAAAGTGTGGGAAGGGGCGGATTGCATGAAGGAGGGCCGTTGCTGATTCTCTGGGGGTCAGGAAGTTGATATACATTAAAGTCTGTGCTTCAACCCTGAATCTTTGGACAAATTCCAGAAGTGTCTCGTCTTTTTTCAGAGTGATGGTCAAGAAATTGGATTTTTTATCCTCCAGCTGTTCTGGGGACCTGTAGGTATCTTCAAGGATATTTTTAATTTCCTTGTAAGACCCCTCCCCTTCACTAAGAGAGGCAACCACTGTGAAGAAAGCAGTTTTATCCAGGGTGTTGAGTAGTTTAGTGAGGGTAACTGGCTCAGGACTGTCCTAGGTTATTAGTTCAAACCCTTTTAGGAACACATGAATGTTAATGGGACCTCCTGGTTTGAACTTTGTGTTCAGCTTGAGACTAGGGACGGAGTTTGGACAAGCGTCTCAGGAGAGTAGACTAGGGTCAGAAGAAGTTGGTACTGGAGGCCCATGAGCAGTCCTGGGGGTCCAGGCAGCGGTCCTGGTGGCCCTGAGGGGCAGCCAGGTGGTGACTGGTGGACCAGGGGGCTTCCAGAGAAAGCTCTGGGATAACTGCAAGGAGGGAGCAAAGGACTGGGAGAGGTGTAGGCCCCACGGGGGTAATTTGGCTGGAAGAAAGACCCCTCCTGCAGGTATGGCTGGGGATTGGGGCATGGGTACCCGGAAGGAGGGAGCCACCACGGGTACTGTTGGGGGTATGGGTGTCCAGGGTTGGAATGCGTCTCCCAGCGTGCTGTTCCAGGGTCTACCATTGGTTTGTTAGCTTGGGCCTGTGGTGGCATATTGGAGAGATGCTCTCCAGGTAGTTGGGTGGCAACAGTTGGTACTGAGGTTGGACCTGGGGTCAATATATCCAGTATAGGTGTGAAGGGGGTTGACATGGGGGCAGGAACTCCTTGTTTGGCCCAGGGGAAACTTTGATATGTTTCTCCAGCCAGGAGAGTACTGGATGAAGCCGTAGTAGTTTCTACCAACTCAAGGACAGAACACACTACTTCTTCCAATGCAGAGAAAGATGCAAAGGTGGGACTTGATTGTGTACCACCTGATCCCCCTAAGTTCATTGAGTTGAATTTTTTGGTCAGGTTTGAGATCAGCAGCTGAAGGCTGGCGTCCTTCTACTTTAGGGTAGAGAGTTCTTTATTGTAAGTAGAGTCATGGGCTTCCTGCTTCTGGGTTAGGGTAGTCAACTCCTGTTGGACATGCTTGAGCTGGGTTGTAAGTTGCTGGATGAGGCCCAGGTGTTTGCTCTGATTGGCCTCTGTCTGTGATTTGAATGCAACCTGGTCTGACTGGAGCGCTTCCAGCTTATAATAGTGTTGTAACTGTGCTGTTTTAGCAGAGTTACAAGAGGAAAAATATTTAGGGGATAGATAATAATCCTTATTGTGAGATAGTGATTAAATAGCTATTGTGAATCAATGGATAGAAGGAACATGATTGGTGATCACACAGCTGGATGGAAGAGGGGATAGCTTGATCCTGTTAATGAGTCAAGCGCCAAATCAAGGTATCCACCGTAAGGGATAATCATTTGCTCATGTTGACTGATTTGGTAATCTGAGTTGACTTCTGGGTTTGGCTTTGAGTGGCCGGGTAATTGGATTGCGGGTCACAAACCCTTTTGGATGAAACCTTGCTGGTGGGTTGAGCCTGCGGTTTCAACACCCCCCTGGCTGAAAGTTGGCCTCCTCAGGAGTCAGGTTGTTGGGGAGGTTGTCAGGAGCCCGGGCCCCATATTGAACCAGTTGTTATTTGGTGGCAGGCAGGGCAGTTTCTTGTTGCTTCTGTCTCGCTTTGCAAGGTTGTAGGCGGATGTGGTGTAGTGTCTTGTCTTGCTTACGTTTCCTGAGCCCTTGCACAAGGTAAGTGTTATTGTCATTTACCTTTAGGATTATCACTGGCTCTACTTTTTTGGGTTGTAGTTTTCTCTTGTTGACATTCATGACCCAGACTTTGTCTCCAACTTCATGTCTTTGACAGATGGGAATGAAGGTCTTTTGTTTGTGTTCCTTTTCTTTGGCTGCTTGTTTGCTGTTGGCTTCCATTACTTGAGGATCAGAACAAGGGGGGACTTGACTTGGGATTTCCCGTTTGGGTCCTGTCAATGCTTGAATAATATTAGGCTGTGTGCCATATACCAGTTCAAACGGGCTTTTCCCTGTGGATCTGTTCACTTGGGTTTGGCACACAATTAATGCAGTTAGTAGCTGCTTATACCAGTCTTCAGGTCTCCTGGCAGTGAGTTTGGCTAGGGCTTGCATGAGGCTACCATTGAGCCGCTCTAAGCGTCCATTGGCCTGTGGATGGTATGGTGTAGTGACAGTGTGTTTGACCCCATTTTGGCGAGGTGCACATTAGTGTTTTTGGAGGTCAATTCTTTGCCCCATCAGATATCAGGAGTTCTGGCTTTCCAAACTTACTGATGATTTCTTTGCCAATAAATTGCTGGACGTTGGTACCAGTGTGCAATTTCACCGCTTGGGCTACTGGCCACCTTGTTGCAAAATCAATGGCTGTAATGATGTATTTTTTTGTTGTGCTTTCCTGGCATGGGGCCCACAATGTCCAGAGCCCATACCTTGAAAGGTAGTTGGGTTTGAATGGGGAGTACAGACTTAGGCGGGGTTTTGCTTCTGGCAAACTTTTTGCAGACCTCGCACTGTTCTAACACTTCTTGGACATCACAGTATAAGGTTGGCCACCAGGCTTTATGCTTTAGGAATTTGTACAGATTTTGGCTCTTGGTATGTCCAAGATCTCTGTGGTAGCAAAGAATGGTATCAACTCATTGATGTGTGGGGATGTAGGGAATGGTTGTGCCATCCAACATCTTCCTATGAAGAGTCCTGTATACATCAGCAAAGAGGTGCTCATTCTTGATGACAGTTTCTTTGGTGATATTGGTTGTGCCTGCAGGGAACCCTTTGTCTTTTGTACAGAGCACTAGGAGAGGTCAGTCTGGGTCAAGCCCATTTTCTCCCCTAGAAGCGCGGACATACAGGCGGGACAGGGCGTCTGCCATGGCGAGTTTGGCCCCAGGCTTATATTGGATGAGCATGTTAAACCTTTCTAAGATTTCCATCCACCGCGCTTGGCATTGTGACAGGTTTGCTTGTGTCTTGAAATAGATGAGTGACTTTTGATTGGTTAATACTGTGAATTCTTCCTTCTGTTCTAGGTAACAGCGCCATTTGACTAGGCAGTATAAGATGGCCAGTAGTTCTTTGTTGTGGATAGGGTATCTACACTTGCCATCTGTCAGCTTGCGCAACTTGTAGGCTACGGGCAGGAAGTCACTGTCACTATTCTTAATTCACAGAACTCCCCCAATGGATGCATCTGAAGCGTCGGTTTCCATCTGGTATTCTTCATCCCATTTGGGGTATTGTAAGATGGGAGCTGTTGTGAGTTTTTCCTTGAGGCATCTTAAACAGAGGTCACGTTGGGGGGTCCATACAAACTTGGACTTGGCGCCTGTTATGGCAGACAAGGGGGCGGTCAAGATGCCACAGTTGGGTATGAAGCGTTGTACATAGGCCATCATTCCCAAGAAAGTGTGTAGTTCTGACTTGTTCTTGGGGGGTGGCATCTTGCGGATGGTTTGTATCTTCTGACTGTTGGGTTTGATACCGTCCTTTGAGACTATGTGTCCCAAGAAGGGTAGTTGCTCTTGGAAGAACTGGCATTTGGAGGGCTTGGCCAACAGTTTGTGTTGTGCCAGGGTTGCAAAGACTTCTTCCAGGTCCTTGTGACGCTGTTCTACCAAGGGGCTGTAGACAATGATATTGTCCAGGTACACAAGGGCATGTCTGCCTATGTGTGGTGCAAACACTTTGTTCATGAAGGTTAAAAAGGTGGACGGGCATTGGTTATGCCAAAGTTGAGTACCACGCATTTGTAGGAACCATACTTGCTGCAGAAGGCTGTCTTGAGGATGTCTTCCTCCTTGATACAAATCTGATTGTAACCTGCAGTTAGGTCAATCTTGGAGAAGACAGAGGCTCCTCCCAAGGCGTTAAAGAGATTGTCAATTAGTGGTAAGGGGTAACAATTCTTGATGGTGACTTTGTTCAAGGCGCGGTAGTCTGTGACCAGTTATAAGGTGTCGTCCTTCTTGGCCACAAAGAATACAGCAGCCCCAAAGGGAGACTGTGAGGGGTGGATAAGTCTTTTTTCCAGTGCTTTCTTGAGATAGGCGCGCAGGGTTTCATCCTTGTTTGGGGTCAGCCTATAAATGGGGTGTGCCTTGGGTATGGCCCCCTTGAGTTGAATGGAGTGTTGGATGTGCTTCTCAGGGGGTAGACCAGGTAACACTTCCTTAAAGATTTCTGGGTGACGGGCCACAATGTTGCAATCTTGCGGCGTGGATGTGTCATGATGATCCTTGAAGTGTATGATTTCATACTGTCAGGAGTCCCAGTCAATAGCTTTCGGGGTTTCCTTTTCATCCAAGGTCTCTGTGATGCGTACAAAGACATGGTCTCGTAGGAGCTGGTCTACAGAGTCTGGGTAGATTTGATGGTTGTCACCTTCCTGCTTGATGGTCAACACTGAGGTTGCCCAGTCCACGTGTGGGTTGTTTTTCCATAGCCAGTCTAGTCCCAGTACAATGTCAAACTTGAGGAAGTCAATGACAGGACCTTGATGGTGGAGTGGAGGTTCTCAAGCATAACGGAGAAGGGCACAGTTTCTTTTGTCACGGCAATGTGATGTTCATCAGCCAGGACCATGTTTTTAATCCGCAAAGGATTAGTGGCCAGCTTGAATTTATCCACAAAGCTACTGTTGACTAAGGTTTGATCTGCGCCCAAGTCCAAGAGAGCTGAGCCTGTGTAACTGCAAAAGTAGAAAGGGTACGACATCAATTTATTGGGATGTCTGGCAATGGTGTATAGCACCGGGTCTTCCGAGGGCACTTGGATCATTGGGCATTGGTCCACATCCTTGGGTTGGTATTCATATTGGGCGAGTCAGGAGTTGCGTGGGGAGAGCTTGGCTTGCTTAGTGCTCTCCCTGGGCTTTTCCCTCATCTTGGTTGCCTTGTGTTGTGTTCTGAGGCGCGGCACAGACACACAACAGGGAATCCTAACCTTAGGATTGGATTTGTACTAAGTCTCAGTTAGATGACAGGGAAGGCAATTGTGTTTACCTTGTGGCCCTGGAAGAATAATCTCTACTAGTCATGGCTAGAGAGAGGCGCAGAAGTACAGAAGACACAAATACAAAAATGTGAATAGAACTTAAATTTTATTGGTGAATGTGAAATGGAATATATAGTGGTTTGAAACTACAAAACACTACCAGGATGGTAGGATCACTTGCCACAAGCATGAGTGGGGCAAGTGAGTTGCGCAGAGTCAGGAAACCAAACAATCATACTTCCTGAAGCAGAAGCCAGTTCGTTTCAAGAGTCAAATGCAAAAGCAAGAGATTCGCCCTTGAAATGGCCCAACAAAGGTGAAATTAAAACATGGTGAATGCTGTTATTCACAACATTGCCCCCCTCTAGATTGGCCATTGGGGGGTGATACTTGCAGAGAAACTTGGCGTGTACACAAGCAAAAGGGCAACCACTGGAGAGGAGCTTTACAGTGTACTCAGATACTTGTTTGAAAGTCACCTCTAAAGGACTAATCCATAGGGAGTCCAGTTTTTGTGTGTGCCCACCCACACGGTGTTGATAGTACAGGACATGGTCACCAACAGCAAACTCAGGCAAGGGGGAGCGCCCAGCGTTGTCAGGAGAGAGCTTGAGCATCTTAGTCTTATATGCGGAAGTGTAGGCAGTGGCCTGTATATCAATGATGCGGTTGACTAAGTCTTTGATGTGGTCATCTGGGTTTATGGCCTTATCAGAGGAGAGTAGGGGAACCCCCAAGAGGGACAGAGTGGTGGCTTCACGCCTGTACAACATGGCAAAGGGGGAGTACCCTGTGACCCAATGTCTGCTCAGACAATAGACAAAGAGGGCAGCAGATTATTATAGATCCCAATTGGCAGCATCAGAGTAGATGAGTTTCCTCATGATAGAAACCAGTGTCAAGTTAGCACGCTCAACTGCCCCATTTGTGGAAGGATTATAGGAGGCAGAGAAGGACTGGTGAGCTCCTAAAGCTTCAACAACAGAGGTTACAAGTTTAACATTGAAGTTGATTACATTGTCTGACAACAGCACTTGAGGACAGACATGGCGGTAGAAAACATCCTGCAGCAGGAAGGCAGCAGTAGTCTTAGCAGTGATGTCTTTAGTAGGGCAAGCTTTTACCCACTTGCTGAAGTGGGCAACAGCAATTAGGATAAAGCGGCATCCAGAGCGTGAGCGGGGGGAGGGGACCTACAGCATCAATGCTGACAGTATGAAATGCGTGCTGAGGGGGAACTAATTTAAACTTGTAAGAAGCAGCTCAGGGCCTCTGGAGTTGGCAGTTATGGCAACTAGCTATGACATCTGGGATCAACAGGCAAAGATCCTCCCAGAAGTAATTCTTCTGAAGCCAGTCAAAGGTCTTGGCTATGCCTCCATGGCCAGTTTCTTTATGAGCTTGTGACACCAAAGAGAGACAAAGACTGGGACGCATGTATGGCAGGTATTGGCCCTGCACCTTCTTGAAGAGTTGGTTGTTGCGTATGAGGGTATCTTCAGACAATTTGATCAAGGCAAGTTGAACCTCTTCTGTCTCACTTTCCCAGGAAGAAGGATAGCCAATTAGCTCATACAGGCAATCTGCCTCAGCAGGATGCAGGGCAAGGATGGGCATTTGGGATAGCCTGTCAGCGTTCTGATGTTGAATCCCAGGGCAATGGAGCACAGTGAAGTCATAACCTTGCAGGCAGAGAGCCCATCTAGCTAAGCATCCTTCAGGCTCCTTAAGTTGTTGTAACCATTTGAGCAAAGTGTGGTCAGTGACAACAGTGAAATGGGTACCATACACGTAGTGGCAGAATTGTTTGACTGCATGCAGCACAGCAAGGCATTCCTTCTCTGTAACACTATAATTCTTCTTGTGCTTATTCAGCACACAGGAAGTATAGGCTACAGGGTGGTCTACACCTTCATTGTTGAGTTGAGCCAAGATAGCCCTAATAGCAAGGTCAGTAGCATCAGTGTACAAGATGAATTCCTTATTGTAATCAGGGTGCACTAAAATGGGTGCTTCTTTGAGTTTCTGTTTTAGAGTCTCAAAGGCTTACTGTTGGCTGGCGGTCCATTCAAAGGGGACATTACACAATAGTTGAACCAGGGGTTCACTAGTATATGCAAAATCAGAGATTAATTGTCTATAGTAACCCATCATGCCCAGAAAGACTTGTACTTCTCGGAGATTGGTGGGCAGAAGCATTTTTTCAATGGCTTCAACCTTCTTGGCCATTGGACAAATTCCCGTTTGGGTTACTTCATGGCCCAGGAATTCAAGGCATTCTTTGAAGAAAGCACACTTAGAGGGCTTTAGATTGAGGCCAGCTTCTTGGATCTTTATGAACACCTCTTTAAGATGAGCTAGGTAATCATTGAAAGTTGCGCTGAAGACTGTTATATCATCTAAATAGACTAAGACACACGACAACTTCAAGTCACACAGGATGGAGTCCATAACCCTCTGGAAAGTTGCCGGGGCATTACAGAGCCCTTGCGGCATGCAGGTAGTTTCAAACAATCCTTCTGATGTGATGAGTGCAGCCTTCTGACGGTCTTCAGGAGAGAGGTCAACTTGCCAGTAGCTAGACGCCAAATCCATGGCAGTGAAAAACTTAGAACCTCCAAGGCGTCAAAGGGCGTCATTGATGCATGGTAAGGGATAGGAATATTTCTTGGTCAGAGAATTCAACCTTTGATAGTCCATCACAATCTGGTGTCCACCTTCTTTTTTCTTTGAGATGAGCAGAGGAGAAGCCCAGGGACTCTGAGAGGGAGCTAGCAATCCAGCGTCCAGCAGTTGTTTGAGCTCCTTGGAAACTTGCACATCTTTCACTTGGCTGCAGAAGTATGGCTTGGCACAAAAGGGAGGAGCATCTCCTGTGTCAATTTGATGTATCACACCTTTGGCTAGCCCATAATCAGTACTATCTTTAGCAAAGATGTCTGAGAACTGGTCTAGTAAATTAAGCACCTTTTTCTGTTGGACCAGAGAAAACTGAGGAAAGTCTTGGGCAGTGAACAGAGATAGGACTTGAGGCTTGTCTTTGGGTAGGTTAAAGTCTTGAAACGTTCCAAAGGGGTGAAGAGACAAGACTTCAGGAGCATTTAAAAACTTTCTGTAACCAAAGACCTGTTCTCTGGATACTGTCATAGGAAGTGCAGTAAGGTTGGCAACTAGTAATTGAACAGGATCCTTGTGGGAAACGTCTAGAATTCCAGGACAAAGGTAAGGCTCATTACGCCCCAGCAAAGGAGGGGAGTACATCTCTAAGAAAGTCTGTTCAGGTAGTTCATATGATATCTGGGAGTCTAGGATAGCCTGAGAGCCTGGGGGGATGGTGATAGCAGACGTGGCCATTAGAGGTATTCCCTCAGTTGCAGGAAAAGCCATGGGAGGACACTTCATGTTGGTGGAATGGGTTTGGTATTTTAGGGTGAAAACTCCAGTGGGGTACTCCAGAGTACTTGTCTTCAACCGTTTACCAGGAACTTTGATGGGCTCCTCAAAGATCAGAGGGACTTTGTACCCTAGGATAGAAAGAAAGTCATCTTTTAGGTTGATGATTACATTATATTCCCAAAGGAACTGGGTACCAACCAAAAGGTCATAGCTCTCATTTTCTAGAACAACAGCCGGTGCAGCCAACAGGAGTTTACCAAACCACATTGGTAAGGCAGAGTAAGCACCAATGGCGCAATTCATGGAGAGACCAGCAGTGCCATAGGATTGATGGTAGTTGAGATCAGGGGCCAGCTTAAGTTTCTTCATCAGTTTAGAAGAAACAATGTTGACAGGAGAACTAGTATCCAGGACAGCTTTAATCTTGACCTTTTAGATAGATATCTCTACTTGGGTAGTGGTGTGTCCAAAGGGTGGAAGAACAGCCAAGATATCCTGTGCCTCAGCTAGTTCCTTGTCCCATTTCTCAATCATGCATTTTAGTCCCGGAAACTCCTTATATACAGTTTGGAGAGGGATTGAGACGGATACATTCTTGAAAACTGCGTCTGCAACTTCAGCGGCTTCCTCTGATGATTCCACTAATACAGGGGACCGTTTTTCCTGAGTAAGATAGGGGCAGGAGACAACCGCTTTGGCCTCAGACAAGGGCTTGGTGGTAGTTGTAGTCTTCCCAGATTATAGCTTGTAGGGAACAGCAATAGTCTCAGGGACAGCAAGAACAGAATACCTGTATGCATCATGGTCTTCAACATCAGATTCATCCATATAAGAATTGTCAGAAATGTCATGGAACAGGAGGAGGATAGGAGGTGCTTCATCATCAGCAGGCTCAGAGTCAGTAGCAGGCAGGGGTGTAGGAGGAGACTGGGAAGAATTGTCAATCAAGAGCGTCTCTGCCTCTAGGTTGACTGTTCTTTTCCCAACTGATCCTTGTGATCAGCTCCTTTAACCCGCGGATTGGTGCAGACGCAAGAGTGGTGGCTTATCTGATCACAGTTGTGGCAACCCTGACGTTGAGGAGGAGTCTGGGAGCTCATAGTGAGGATACAAGGGCCGCGAGAAGAGGAGCCAGAGGTGGAAGCGGCACAACTTTCCTGAACAACTGCCCCAGAATGGGTAAGATGTATATCTTGGAGCAGTGTTTTTATACTTTTCATGGAAGACAGCATAGCCTTAAGGCCTTGAAATGGAGGCATAGGAGTTGATTCACCTTGAGGGCCTGGACGCAGGCCATATATGCTTCATGCGCCGTCAATTGTCTGCTTGTTATTAACTGTTGTCCCTCCATGTAAAATCTGTCTGTGAGTTCAGCTAATGTCTCTTTGGGCTTGAAGGATATGTGCATGAAAGCTTTCTTTTTCACCTCCAGGCTATGATCACCACCAAACTTGTCAATCAGGAGCTGTTTCATGTCCTCTCAGGTCTCAATGGAGGGCAGCTCTGGTACGACTACCTCTTGACAGGTCGGGTGTAGGCAAGTCAGAATATGTTATTTCTTGACTTCATCTGATGCTTGTCTCATAGCAGTCTCATAAATAGTTAAGAAGGCTGCAATAGTTGAGGTTTTAGGATCAAACACTTGCTTAAAAGTAGGCTTGAAGTGTGCCTCAGGAGTTGGACCACCATTGTTGCTATTGAGTACATTTATGCGCGGGAGAACTCAGTCTCATATTTGGAGGGGGGTTTTCTAGCCCACAGTTGTCAAATACTTTCTTCAAGGGTTGTCAGAGTCTTGGTAGTTCTGGTACCAGTGGTGTTGGCTAGAGCAGTCTGTTGTTCAGTAACATCTAGGCGTTATCCTTGGGTAGTGACAACCGTGGAGAGCTCAGCCAGTTGCAAAGTAAGGAATGGCCTCACTGATAGGCAAGGGGCAAACCTGTTGTTTACCAAGTCAATCAGCTCATTCATCTCCTGTACGTCTCTGTCCAACTCAGTCTGGTCTTGTTTCAAATGGTCCACCTCATTAGCTAGGGCAATCAACTCCCTAGCGCAGTGGATTTGAGGATCCCCATCCAAACCAGGACAACATCCATCTTCCTTGGTAACCCTGCGTGGACTAGCAGCGGTTGTCACTTCTTTGTGTAAAGCAGCAATTTACTGCTGTAGCTCAGCTACTCGAGCAGTCAGCGCAAGTACCTGGGGATCAGGTTGAGGCATTTCAGTAGGACGTCCTTGGCTACAAGTGGAAGCACGTAATTCCCAGATGGCTTCCCAGATTCTCTGCTCTCTGTCCACCAGATCATCAGCAGGAGGAGAAGGCGGAGTATCAGGTTTGGGAGAGGACAGCTCATTCACCTGATTCTGAAGTTTGGCAATAGCGGTGGCAGTGGCAGCTCTCTCTTGATCAAATTCCGCACTGAGTTCATTTAGACCTTGGGCGGCAAGGTCAGCTACCTGTTGCAATTGCTCAAAGAAATAGACACTGATTGCATTGATCTGTTAAACTAGGCACTCAAAATTGGAGAGATATGTGTTTAGGGTGGAGTCTAATTGAGTGCGCCAGGGTTGTTCTAACTAGTGAAACTCATGTAATTGCTCCCTAACATACTCAGGGATGAACTGGCAGATTTTCTTGATGGAATTGACTAAACGTGTTTGAGAGGTGAACAAATCACGCTGATTGTCAGATATCAGGGAGAACAGGGAATGAAGCCATTGTTGGTAGGCGGTAAACTGGTCCCAATGATGGGTAACAGCTGCTTGTAGAGACAAGATTTCTTGAACGTGGAGTCCCAACACCATCTGGTGATGGGCCAAGGCGGACTATACAAAGAATGATAGCAGATGATCAGCGGAGCCAGCCGCTGGAAGGAGTTGTTGTGGAAACTGAGGGGCCACAATTAACCCATAGTACTTGGCATGGCTAAAGTGTAACTGAAGGCAAGGGATGGCCCCGTCCCGAGCTATCCCAAGGGCTACTGCCATGACTTGTTCCAAGTCAGGGGTATCCATAGAGTAAGCAACTAGGCGGGGATCATTCCCAAGGTTCAGTACAGTAGGGACAATAGGCAGGTTGGCAATGTCCTCCTCAATAGAAGGGCTGGTAATTTCAGGTGAGGTTGACCCCCAAATAGGCAGAGGCAAGGGACCTTCAAACGAAGATGCAAAAGGGATAACCAAGGGCTTACAGCCCCTGTAGTGAACACCATTTTTGTTGTGTTCTGAGGCGCGGCACAGACACACAACAGCAAATCCTAACCTTAGGATTGTATTCATACTAAGTCTTGGTTAGATGTCAGGGAAGGCAATTGTGTTTACCTTGCGGCCCTGGAAGAATAATCTCTACTAGTTGTGGCTAGAGAGAGGCGCAGAAGTACAGAAGACACAAAGACAAAAATTTGAATAGAACTTAAATTTTATTGGTGAATGTGAAATGGAATATATAGTGGTTAGGAATACCACAAAACACTATCAGGACAGTAGGATCACTTGCCACAAGCATGAGTGGGGCGAGTGAGTTGCGCAGAGTCAGGAAACCAAACAATCATACTTTCTGAAGCAGAAGCCAGTTCATTTTGAGAGTCAAACGCAAAAGCAAGAGATTTGTCCTCAAATTGGCCCAACAAAGGCAAAATCAAAATATGGTGAATGCCGTTATTCATGACACCTTGGGTGGCGGTAACACAGAAATGGATACAATTTGATTGGTTGTTATTTCCGTTCCCATTCCCATTTGATCCTGTGGGTTTGTAGTAGTTGTTGTTACCATTACCTCCAGGAGGTGGTTGAGAGGAACACCCACTTGAATGTGAGTCCTTAGGTCTCTCTTGTTTCCCAGTCTGTGCCTTGTGCAGAGCGTTGGATGTTTGCTCCGCTTTTTCTGCTTCACGGTACAGGCTTTGTAGGTTGGTAACTTGGTCCAGGTTCATGTGTCTCATTACGTGCAACTTAAGAGCGTTGTAGTACATGAGGTGTGTTGCTTGAGTGTCAAAGGCCATATCAGATGGGGCGCAGAGACGGAGTTCCTTGTAGGCGCGGGTGAGTTCTTTGATGGTGCCTGTCTGGGTTAGGTTCTTTACTTGGCGTATGATCATGAGTGCTGTATCCTTAAGCATAAATCTTTCCAAGAAGTCCTTTTTAAAGTGTCCCAGTTCTTGTTGGTGTGCTCTTTGTGCCACTTGTTGCACCAAGTGCCAGCGTCATGGGTCAGGCAAATGGAAATCTCCGCAATCCAAAAACGCTGTGGGCATTCCATCTGAGCCAGCTTGCTTTGGGCGGACTGAATCCATGCGGCAGCATTGTCGTCGTTGGCCCCCGCAAAGGGTTCCAAGGCGGCGCTGCAAAGTCTTTGTGCTACATAGGCAGGCATGGTGGGTTTGTCAGCTGGTTGCGGTATTGAGGGGGGTGCCTGAAAGAAACCTTGTGCAGACATGGTGTTGAAGGCGGGTAGCGGGATCACCGTGTTTTGGTAGAGGACAAAACCATCAGGTATTGCGGTACCAGGAGTATACGGAGTCCAGTCAGGCAGGAGGCCAGACATGATTCTGTTGAGTATTTGTTGGCCGCGGCGTGTGCGGGCAACAGGCAGAATTTTTCAAGATAAGGTAGGATGGAGAGCCTACCTGTGCTACCAATGTTGTAACTGTGCTGTTTTAGCAGATTTACAAGGGGAAAAATATTTAGAGGATTGATAATAATCTTTATTGTGAGATAGTGATTATATAGCTATTGTGAATCAATGGATAGAAGGAACATGATTGGTGATCACACGGCTGGATGGAAGAGGGGGTGGCTTGATCCTGTTAATGAGTCAAGCGCCAAATTGAGGTATCCACCGTGAGGGATCATCATTTGCTCATGTTGACTGATTTGGTAATCCAAGTTGACTTCCGGGTTTGGCTTTGAGTGGCCGGGTAATCAAATTGCGGGTCATAAACCTGCTTGGTTGGAACCTTGTTGGCAGGTCAAGCCTGCGGGTTTGACATTATTTTGATTTGAGATAGCGTTTTTGTGATGTGGTTTTTTGAGATGCTGTATTAGAACCCAATATGTAAAAATAACTCTTAAAATTTTTTATTAAGTTTTTTAATTTTGCTGATGTAAATCCCAACGCTATCTCAAAATGTTTTTGTGATGGCGTATATTAGGGTATTTACTAGGTACAACACGCCATTTCAAAAATGGCATCTCAAAAAACGCTATCTTGAAATACGCCATCTTGAATTTTTGTTATCTCAATTTACTAGTAAAAACGCCATTTTGATTTACGGCATTTTGACTAAGAAAAAACAGTTCTACAATTTTATATTTTTGAACCCCCCAAAAAACCCTAAAAAATTCTCAAAAAATAAAATTCAAAAAACATTTCTAAGCTTAAAAAAGCCTCAGAATTTAAATCTGCAATAAAAAATGGGGCCAATTAGTAGCAACAAGGTTGCGTAAAGTCCAAAAGTTAAAATATCCCAAAAATAACTATTTTCATTGATTTTAACTACAAACTATACTTTAAAATAAGCATAGAATTGTACCAAATACTAAATAAAATAAAAAAATTGATAAAATTAAAGGGAAAAAGAAAGAAGATAGATGGTGTTTATTGAGGAAGGATCATACATTGGTTGAAAGAGCAATAGAAATGGCTTGGAGATGTTCAAGCTTGCTATCCTTGGGATAGTAGGCAAGGACCACCTTGCTAATCTCTGTATACTTTTTCACCACTTTGGTTTGCTTGGTGGGATCATCTTTGGTCTTCATGTATGTTTTAAAGAGGAGGGTGGAGATGGCCTGCTGAGTCTTGAGATGGACCATGATTTTGTTGAACTTGGGCTTCTGAACCCAGACCCTTGCGGCAAATTGACTATGCCATCCTTCAAGAGACAAGGTGGTCTTGATTAGGCCATCCTTTACCTGCTTAAAGCAGTTCCACTGGATTGAGTCACCTTTTTTCTGATGCAGTGTGCTCCTTGAAACACTCCAACCCATTGAGTTTTAAAATACTCTATGAATGGAGCAAAGGCTGCCTGGTTGGCAATAATGTAGGGATGGCGGAGGAGAGCGTCGTAGAAGGCATTAGTTTCCTCCTTCTGCACAAGGGCAAGGGCAGCAAAGCAGTTGAACACATCCTTTGCTTCCCGTGCCTTCAGTGTAGACCAGATCATGGAGGTCAGAGCACTTTTGAAGGCAGCGGCAGAGTGCCTGCCAAAAGTGAAAGTAGCATCCCTGAGGGGAGCTCTTGAAGACTCTAATAAAAGCATTGGCCTGAGCCTGATCAAAATCTACTACCAGGTATTCATGGTATGGAAAGCTTCTAGGCTTTTTTCATGATTGGGGTAGCTTCCTCTGACTGGGCTTTTTTTTGCGCCCTCTAGTCTCCTTTGGCTCCTCTTCAATAGTTGGGAGGATCTCATCCAACTTGTCCTTTGATATTTTTAGAGCCCAGACATAAGTTTCCTGCTTCTTATTTGGGAGGAAAAAGAAGAACAGGGAAAGAACAAGATTGCCAACCTGACCATGAATATTCTAAAGCTGGCTAAAGAGCTTTGGGTAGGTGGAAAAGGTACCATCTGCAAGCCAGATCTTGCATTTTAAAAGGTTGTGAAGATCCTGGGAGGTAGCAAAGCAGATGATCAGCTCTGGGGCATGTTGCCCATCATTTTAAAGGAGAAATCTCTCTTTGTGCTGTGAAAGCTTTTGCTCTTCAGTTAAAATCAACTGGTCAATTGATGAAGCACTGAAGCCTTCAGTGCTCAGAGCATATCTCTGGTCAGTGAGATATCTCTGAAATTTTGAGGCGCCACCAACAGTTGCAAGTTGGGTATCATTTAGATTAATAAGTGCATCATTTACAACCTCAGCTGCAGTTTGGCCTTTGATGGTTGGTATGACCTGGCAAAGAAACCAGCGGATCAGTTAATACAGTGGATCAAAGGGCTCGGCACAGTCATGCCCAATAGTCAGGGCTTTAAAACAAGTGAACCCATAGGTGGTGAGTCTAGCTGGACAGCCAACATTATCACATTTGAACTGATGCTGACGGATGGGCTTCTTCTTGTTGTTGCAGCTGTAGCTTTAGCCCTTGTTGACAAAGCCAGCACCCCCTTTCTTGGTCATAATTGGATAGCTGGTAGGGTAAGTTGGGGGCACAGCAAAGGAGCCATTTCTGTTGCATACATTATGGATGTTATTAAGATCTCAGAGCTCAATTGGCTCATCTGCAGGAGCACCAGACTCATGCTCCTGCTCTTCTTCATCCTCAGGCTCTGAAGTGGGGTCAGAGTGGCGGTTAAAGTTGAATAACTTCTCTTGAGGGTCTGACAGGGAGTAAACAAAAGGAGAATGGGGAGGGGTTGGGCTTGTTTTCTCAGGCTCTGGTGAGGGCGTAGAGGTCTTAGGGGGAGCTTTACCCTTAGCAGGCTGCTTTTTAGGGGTAGTTTTGGCTTTTTTGGCCTTTGGAGGAGTGGTCTTGAACTTTGAGGCCTTGGACGCAGCTTTGGTGTTAGGCTTGGGAGGCATCTAAAAGTGAATTAGTATCAAAAACTGAGCAATTTGGGGGTTGTTTTTAAAGAAAAAAACAAGAATGTTTTTAATATAAAAAAAGTATCAATTTTTTTACATAGAATTGTAGAAGAGATCAAATAATATATACTATCAAAATTTCACTGTTTTTTTTTTGAAAAAAAACAATTTTTTTATTTGTAACGCAAGTAGGCAAAACTTTGAGTTTTGACTGAAAACTTGCTCTTGAGATGGCGTTTTTGAAGTGACGTAATTGAGATGCCGTAGCTCAAAAATCATAGTGTTTTTGACCATTTTTTATATTAAATTAAGAAATCTACGGTGGAGCTACCTCAACCGGGCCAAAGAGTAAAACTTGAACTTCTCAAAAATAGCTTATACAACTGGGGTTAAAAAGTACCCAGTTGATTAGAGGAGGCCAAAAAATATATATTTGCAAATTTTCATATGTTTTCTTACATTTTTTGCTTAAGTGGTTTTAGACGTGAAACTACACTTTTGAAAAGTGGAAAGCAAGAATTGCGGTAGGGGAATTGATATAGCATAGCCTGGCGTCATATGTAATTTCCCCTTATTTTCCACTATCCATTGTGCGCCTTGAATCAATTGGGTGATGTGAAACTCGGTAGAATTTGAAGTGATGTAAATTAAAATGACGTAATCACCCTCTTCTATATTAAAATCACTATTAAGATATTTTATTGATGAAACCCTTATCAACGTATCCATGTATAATAAAGTTATAAATTACATATAACAAAACTGGTTTTTTTACCCAGCAATGACAATAACTAGAAGGACTATCATAGTGGCGTCTTTTTAGGTTGTCCTCTTTATAAGTGTCTTAGATTAATACTATAGGAACATCTTCTGGCACTATACCACAGGCTTTATTTTAGTTTGGGTATAAACTTATTTTAGTTAAAGATAAATAGTGTGATTCAAAATGACGTAAAGTCAAGATGGCATAAACACGCCCCACACTAAGTGATTTCATATGTAAATAAAGTTAGCAAAATAAGATTTAATTAATCTGACTCAAAGTGACAGAATTGAGATGGCGTAAATTTGAGATGCCGTATTATAAAAGTATATGTAAATTTTAACTATTTTATTGTTTTTTTTGTTTTTTTGTGATTCAAAATCACTAACGCAAAAAATGCCATCTTGAATTAAATTTGAGATGGCGTAAATTGAAGTGGTGTTTTTGGGATGGCTTGTCCTACCATTTATTAGTGTTTTTATACTCAAAAATTTTTATTTGGATAACACTCTTTTTATTTTGATTTGAGATAGTGTTTTTGTGATGTGGTTTTTTGAGATGCTGTATTAGAAACCAATATGTAAAAATAACTCTTAAAAAAATTTTATTAAGTTTTTTTTTAATTTTGCTGATGTAAATCCCAATGCTATCTCAAAATATTTTTGAGATGGCGTATTGCACCAATTAAGTCTATTTCAAATTCACCTCAATTATGAGTTAAAATCTGGTTCTTGGATTTGACAACCCCAAAATTTGGGCAAGTGCCTAAAGTCAAAGTGTGGAGATCAATAATCTCCAAATCAATGGATTTTTTGATCTCTGCACTTTTTTTCAATAAAATATTTTCAAAAATTTAATGTTTTTCTTAAATTTCACTTTTTTAAAATGTTTTTACTATTATCTAAAATCAAAAAACCAAGCTTGAAGTGCCAAAATTGATGCAATTTAAAACACACCTTAATTTAATTTGGCTTTTAAAATAGAACTTATTTAACCCTTTGAATAGAGAATAAAAAATCAAAAGCGCAAAAATCAAAGTGAAAAAAATCTGCAACTTAATATTTGATACATCAAAATTGGAAAAATTTCAATATGTAAATAACTAAATCAAGAGCTATAAAAACTATTTAAATTTATAATAGTTTTTTATTTTTTTGTTCAAATCCTTAATATAAATTACTATTATAATCTCTTTATTTTTAAAAAATAAAAATTTGTCCCATAAAATTTATTTAAAATTCTACATATAGTTGATTAATGGGTTCAGAAATCCAAAAGGTGTCAACTCAAAATCCAAACAGGTACCTAAAACTAGGTCCACTTAACATTGAATTTTTGCAAAAAATTAATATTTTATTCATTATTGTTGAGCAACTTGTGTTATTGCTGGTATGTTCAAAGCTACAGATAGATGCTAGCCTTGCCAATGTACTCTACCTAATCCTATGCGAGAGCACTACAGACTACAATAGAATAGAACTTTGAAGATAATTATGTTTATTGATACTGGAGTACAATCTAGCCAGAGGCTGCAATCTATCCAGGTGTACCTATGAACTTGCTGTTTTCCTTTCAGGTGTCTGTACCAATATATACTGCAACAACCCTTGTTCTTTCAGACAGTTCTCAGTGGCTACCTTTGCAATAGATCCCTTTTTGCTAGTTGCGCCTATCCTGATTGGCTGTCCATGGCACATATCTTGCTACTGGCCTTTGCAGGCGTGCATAGCACTTCATCTACAACCTACGCTATTCTTGAGCTAGCCTACTGTTACTTATTGATTGGCTGTATCTTACACGCCTATTATTGTGCTGGGAAACTACACCGTATTTAGTTGACAATTATAAATGGTCCTTAATCTGTCTTCCATCATTGGAAGGTGGAATTTTGCTATTCCATTTTTAGGGCTTAATCAGTGATCCTTTTCTAGCTGACGAGTCTTTTTGCGTATTAATGCAACAGGTCAAACTGGGGATTATACGCCGTATATTAGCAGACTCAATCCAATAGTGACTCATAGATTATCTGCCATGTAATGCTGACCCAAACTGATAAAAAACCCGGTTATACACCGTGTAGCTCTGACCCAAACTTGGTGTTTCCTGATTCTTTGCCTATCACTTGTTTGTTATGATCATATATGCCCATCAGGTAGTGTGGGGCTGGGTTGATACAACATCCAGTAGGGTGGATTGGGAGGTGAGTGATAGGTGATCTAAAGGTTATATAGCGTAGAGGCAATGGTAATCACTATGTTTGCTAACGTTTATACAGCGTATAATTGTTACATCAATTATAATAAAGCGAGTAATATACGGCATACAATCAGTACACATTGGAATGATGATCAGTGATAATACACCATATAATTGTAACATATATTATAATAAACTAACAATTACATGGTGTTAACTATCATATCTATTATAATATATTGGTGATTATACAGCGTATAATTACTACACTTAATATAATGATAACCAAGTGATAATATGGCGTGTAACTGATTAAGATCTGCGTGTGATGATTAACCTGGTCATTTGTGGTCAATCAGCCTAATCTCACAATTATGTTTTAAGTTTTTCAAATCAAAAGTGAGGATATTGAAAATTGACTTTTTAGATTTAGTCACACTTTTTATAAGCTTATAAAATTTTAAATTATTAATAAGATTTTTGAAATTCCTCATGTAGATTTTTTAAGACCTGATATTTAAATATATAAAAAAGAAATGAAGTTTTTGCAGATTTTTATTTATTGCAATATTATTAAATTGGTGTATTTTGGAGGCAATTTCAAAAAAATATTAAATTATTATAATATTGTACTATGTTTCCCTATGTTATTTCAGGGGACAAAATTAAAGTGCCCAAATCAAAGTGCACAAAACAAAGTGCAATAAGCTCTTGGTTTTTTTTGAAGGTTTTTCTTTTGAATTTTCTCCTTTCCACCTCTCATTTCTCCTCAAAAAAATTTAAAAGTTTTGTTGGCCCCTTGGCTGCGCTGGGGGCCAAATTTTTTTAAAAATTTCTGCCTCATCAAGAGGGTAGATCATATAAAATCTGATACCAAGTAGAAAAAAATTATTTTTCTTTATTTTCTTTATCTCTCCTTTATTATTCTCAATTATCTTATTCTCTTCTCTTTTCTTACCCTCAATTATCTTCTACTATTCTCTCTCCATTCTTACCCTCAATTATCTTTTACAATATCTTTTTACCATATGTATTGGAATAAAATAAGATGTATAAAATATTTCTTTTTGATATACAACTTTTAACTATCTATACCATCTTTTGGTGAAAGTACAGTGTTTTTAACATAAAAATATTAAAGTCTTCATTTTATGATATGTAAGTGGCAGATTCTTGATATCTTTGAATATTGTGACATATTATAAATAAGATACATGAATATATCTTTTATTAAGTATAAAATTGTATAATACAGTAGCTTTAAAAACTATGGCAACAAGCAAAAATACTTTTTATTTAAATGAAAATATCCCAGATGTAAACAAAATTAAAAATAAATAAATCTATTGTAAATTAATATAAATTCATTACTTATATTTTGTTTACATCTGAGTTATTTTTGTTTAAATTCCAAGTATTATTGCTTGTTGTCATAGCTTTTAAAACTACTGTATAGCTTTAATAAGAAAGTAATGTACTTTATTTTATTTTTTTGATAGGCTTCTATAATTTTTATCATTGAAATAGGATCACTAATAAACTAAAATACCTAAAATAATATGCTTGTATCTTGTAGGGAAACCCCTTTATTTTGCTTATACTTAGATGTTAGTATAGCTTTACATAAGCTAAAAACAAAATTATCTTTTTTATTAAAACTAAAATTATAAATCAGATTTTTGTGTAGCTTCATATTTTATATTCATTTAAATACATTTTGTTGAGTTTATACTTCTGGGAAGTATAATAAACAAGATAAGGGGATGATTTAAGAAGAGAATGATACTTTATTGAATATGAATATAGGATAACATATAGTATCATGACAAGCCACATGCTTTCCATGTACACCATGGGAGTCATGGGGCTCATCTGAGTAATGTTCCTCTTGGGTCACAAGGCTTATTCAAGTTGTGTTCCATTTAGGATCTGGATTGGGTGATCCCTGTCATAGATGGTCAACTGATAATGGCGCCACCAGTTTACTGGCTGGCCAGTGAATCATTTGGTGAGCCATTTGGTGATATACTCAGGGCGTTAATTCCCTGAGAGTGAGTAATCAAAGATATTGCTACATCTCCCCCTGGGGTGCTGGAAGGTGGAGCCTTGGGAATTTTCTTAAGAGTGTTGGGGATGTGTGCTTGGTATTGATTCATTTTGTTGTTGGGAACAGGGAGTCTGGAATCTTGTTTATCTTTTCTTGCTTTGCACAGGCAGAGTTGGCCGTGGTGCATACGTTTCAGTTCAGTCCAAGCTCCAATTCCTTTGATGAGGTAGGTGTTATTGGGCCTGACCTCCATGACAATGCCTGGTCCACATAATCCTGGGTCCAATTTGTGTTGGTTGTGTTTGACAACCCAGATTTTGTCCCCACCTTAGAATCTCTCTTGTTGCAATGGGATTGCCTCCCTTTTGAGCCTTTAGCGTTTCTTTTGCTCTTGGTTTTTTCTGGCTTGTAATAAATTGGGGTCACTGTTGTATGGATCCTTTTTGGGTAGAAGTAATTGTGGTCCTGTGGATGTACTAACAAGAGCGTGCTTTTGTCCATAGACAAGCTCATAAGGGCTTTTGCCTGTATTGCGGTTAACTTGTGTTCTACAGACCATAAGCACTGTTGGGAGCATGTTAACCCAGGCCTTTGTATTGTTAGCAAATAAATTACTGAGGGCTTCTACAAGAGTGATGTTTAGTTGTTCTACTTTTCTATTTGCTGAGGGTGATATAGACTGGCAGTGATGTGCTTTATTCCATTTTTTGGCCAAGTAAATGTTGGTGTCAATGGCTTTAAGTTTGGTGCCTCTATCCGTGATCAGGAGGTCAGGTTTCCCAAATTTGGCTATGATTTCTTTTCCAATGAAATTCCTCACATTGTTGCCTTTGTGCTCTTTGGTGGCTTGTGCTACAGGCCATCTGGTTGCATAGTCAATAGCTGTGATTATGTACTGCTTGCCCTTGTTTTTGCCAGGCATTGGTCCCACAATATCCAGCGACCATACCTTGAAGGGTTGTGTGATAGATACAGGTATTAATGACTTGGGTGATGCTTTGGTTTGGACTTACTTATCACAGACTTCACATTGGTTCAGTACCTCTCTGATATCATCTAGCATGTTGGGCCACCAGTAATGTGTCTTGAGATACTCATGCAAGTTCTTGCTTTGGTGTGTCCTAGGTCTCTGTGATATTGGAGGATTGTGTCAATCCTTTGTGTTGACAGGATGTAGGGTACAGTATCACCATTAAGAAGTATTTATGGTAGTGTACCATATACATTTTTGAACAGGTGTTTGTTCTTGAGGACCTTCTCTTTAATGTCCATTGGTATGCCAGGTGGGAACCCTTCCTGGAAATTCCCCATGATTAACTTGGGACAGCCAGGGTTGCCATCAGCGCAGAGAAAATGTTTGCTGTATAAACTTGACAGGGCATCTTCAGTAAGTGTCGTGTTCTGAGGCGCAGCACAGACACACAACAGGAAATCCTAACCTTAGGATTGGATTTGTATTAAGCCTTGGTTAGATTACAGGGAAGGCAAATGTGTTTACCTTGTAACCTGGATGAATAATCTCTACTAGTTGTGGCTAGAAAGAGGCGCCAAAGTACTGGAAGACACAAGGACAAAAATGTGAATATAACTTAATTTTATTGGTGAATAAGGAAATGGAATATATAGTGGTTGAGAATACCACAAAACACTACCAGGACAGTAGGATCACTTGCCACAAGCATGAGTGAGGCAAGTGAGATGTGCAGAGTCAAGAAACCAAACAATTGTATTTCCTGATTCAGTCATCAACTCATTTCAAGAGGCAAAAGCAAAATCAAGAGATTCATCTTTAAAATGGCCCACCAAAGGCAAAATCAAAATACTGTGAAAAGCGGCATTCACAACATTGCCCTCCTCTAGATTGGCCTTAGGGGGGTGGTATTTACACAGAAACTTTGCGTGCACTTGAGCAAAAGGACGGCCACTAGACAAGAGCTTTACATTGTATTTGGACCCTTGCTTAAAGGTTACTTCTAGAGGGCCAATCCACAGAGAGTCTAACTTATGTGTGCAATCACCTACTCTGTGTTGGTAGTAAAAAACATGGTTGCCAACATCAAACTCTGTCAGGGGGGAGCGTCCAGCATTATTGGGAGAGCTCAAGCATCTTACTTTTATTTGCGGAAATGTAAGCAGTGGCTTGAATATCAATTATTCAATTGACTAAATCTTTGATGTGGTTGTCAGGATTCATGGCCTTATCTGAGGTAAGCAGGGGGCCCCCAAGAGCAATGAGTTAGTAGCCTCTTGCCCATATAGCATATCAAAGGGGGAATATCCAGTGACACAATGTTTGCTAAGGCGGTATGCAAAGAGGGCAGCAGGTAAGTACAAGTCCCAATTAGCAGGGTCAGAGTAGGTGAGCTTTCTCATGGTGGAGACCAGTGTTGAATTTGCACGCTCAACAGCCCCATTGGTAGAAGGGTTGTAGGGGGCGGAGAAGGACTGGTGGGACCCCAAAGCTTTGACAACAGAGGTTACCAGCTTGGCATTGAAATTAGTCCCATTATCTGAGAGCAACACTTGAGGACAGCAATGGCGGTAGAAAAATCTTGTAGCAGGAAGGCAGCAGTTGTCTTAGCTGTGATGTCCTTTTTAGGGCAAGCCTCTACCCACTTGCTAAAGTGATTGACAGCAACCAGAATAAAGCAACACCCAGAACAAGAGCGGGGAAGAGGACCTACTGCGTCAATGCTAACAGTGTGAAAGGCATGTTGAGGGGGAACTAATTTAAACTTGTGGGCAGCAGCTCAAGGCCTCTGTAGCTAGCAGCTGTGACAGCTAGCAATGACATCTGGGATCAGCAGGCAAAGGTTCTCCCAAAAGTTTTTCTTCTGAAGCCAGTCAAAGGTCTTGGCAATGCCTCCATGTCCAGCTTCTTTATGGGCTTGTGACACCAACAAGAGGCAAAGACTGGGCCGTACATAAGGTGGATACTGGTCTTGTACTTTTTTGAAGAGCTGATTGTTGCGTATAAGGGTATCTTCAGATAGCTTGGACAGGGCCAGTTGTACCTCTTCTGTCTTGCTTTCCCAAGAAGAAGGATACCCAATTAGTTTGTATAATTGGTTGGCCTCTGCAGGATGCAAAGCAAAAATAGGCATTCTGGAGAGCCCATCAGCATTCTGATGTTGAATTCCTGGGCAATGGAGCACTGTGAAGTCGTATCCCTGCAGGCGTAGAGCCCATCTAGCTAGGCGTCCTTAAGGTTCCTTGAGCTGCTGTAACTATTTGAGAGAAGTGTGGTCAGTGACAACTGTGAAGTGGAAGCTGTATATGTAATGACAAAACTTCTTGACTGCATGCAACACGGCAAGGCACTCCTTCTCCGTGACACTATAGTTCTTCTCATGCTTGTTTAGCATGCTGGAAGTGTAAGCCACAGGATGGTCTACACCCTTGTTGTTCAGTTGGGCCAGAATGACTCCAATAGCTAAATCACTAGCATTGGTGTACAAATGAACTCCTTATCATAGTCAGGATACACTAGGATGGGAGCTTCTTTGAGTTTTTGCTTAAGGATCTCAAAGGCTTGCTGCTGACTGGCATTCCATTCAAAAGGGACATTATGTAACAGCTGGACTAGAGGTTCACTAGTATCAGCAAAGTCAGGGATAAACTGTCTATAGTAGCCCATCATCGCTAGAAAGACTTGTACCTCTTGCAGGTTGGTGGGCAGAAGCATTTTGTTGATGGCTTCAACCTTCTTAGTCATTGGGCAAATCCCAGTCTGGGTTACTTCATGGTCCAAGAATTCAAGACGCTCTTTGAAGAAAGCGGACTTGGAAGGCTTTAGCTTTAGGCCAGCTTCTTGAATCTTTATTAAAACCTCTTTGAGATAAGCTAGGTGATCAGTGAAGGTAGCCAGGGCATTGCTGAGTCCCTGCAGCATGCAAGTAGGCTCAAAAAAGCCCTTCAGATGTAATGAGCACAGCTTTTTGGCAATTATTGGGGGATAGACCAACTTGCCAGTATCCAGATGCCAGATCCATGGCAGAGAAGAACTTAGAGCCTCCAAGACGCCTGAGAGCATCATAAATACACAGAAAGGGGTACAAGTCCTTCTTGGTCAAGGAGTTCAATCAGCGGTAGTCCATCACAATACAATGACCTCCATCTTTCTTCTTTAGGATGAGTAGCGGGGATGCCCAAAGACTTTGGGAAGATGCCAGCAGCCCAGCATCCAACAGTTGTTTATGATCTTTAGATACCTGGGCGTCCTCCACACGGCTGCGGCAATATGGTTTAGCACTGAAGGGAGGAGCGTTGCCAGTGTCAATCTGATGGATAACGCCTTTAGCTAACCCATAGTTGGTACTGTACTTTACAAAGATGTCAGAAAATTTATCTAGCAAGTCTAGCACCTCTTTCTGTTGAACCAGGGACAGCTTTGGGAAGCTTGCGCAGCAAACAAGGATAGGACTTGGGGTTCATCCTCAGGTAGGTCAAAATCTTGGAATGTGCCTAAGGGATGAAGAGACAGGACATCAGGAGTGCTCAACAACTTACCATATCCAGCACCCTGCCCCCTAGACACAGTCATGGGGAGTGCAGTCAGGCTGGCTACTAACAACTGAATAGGGTCTTTATGAGAGAAATCTAGGATCCCAGGACAGAGGTAAGGCTTGTTGCGTCCTAAGGAGGGGAAGAGTACAATTCCAAGAAGGTGGGTTCAGGTAGTTCATAAGATATCTGAGAGTCCAGGATGGCTTGAGACCCAGTTGGGATGGTAACAGCAGACGTAGCTAGGAGAGGGATTCCTTCAGACGCAGGACAAGCCATGGGTGGACACTTCATGTTTGAAGAGTGGGTGCAATACTTGAGGTTGAAAACCCCAGAGTGATATTCCAAGGCGCAGGTCTTGAGGCATTTTGCCAGAGCTTTAACTGGCTCTTCAAAGATTAAGGGGACTCTGTATCCTAGAATAGAGAGGTAACCATCTTTTAAGTTAATTATCCCATTATATTCCCTAAAGACTGGGTGCCAATCAAGAGATTGTAACTCTCGTTTTCCAAGACAACTGCTGGTGCAGCTAGGAGAAACTTGCCAAACCGCATGGGTAGAGCAGAGTACACCCCTCTGGCGCAGGTCATAGACAGTCCAGCTGTGCCATATGACTGGTGATAATTAAGGTAAGGGGCAAGTTTGAGTTTCTTCACAAGCTTTGAGTAGACAACATTGACCGGTGAGCCAGTGTCTAGAACAACCTTGATCTTCACTTTTTGAATGGATATCTCTATTTGAGTGGTAGTGCAACAAAAGGGTGGAAAGAAAGCCAAGATATCTTGAACCTCTGCTAGTTACTTATCCCACTTCTCAATCATGAATCTTAATCCTGGGAACTACTTATAAATAGTTTGGAGAGGGAGAAAAACAGATACATTCTTGAAGACAGTGTCAGCAACCTTGCAGATTCTTCTGATAACTCCACTAGCTTGGGGGACCTCTTAGCCTGAGTGAGGTAAGGGCAAGAGATAACTTCTTTGGCTTCAGGCAAAGGCTTAGCAGTAGTTTTAGTCTTTCCTGATCACAAATTATAGGGGACTGTAATGGTTTCAGGATTTGTTTGAACAGAGTACCCATATGTATTGGCGTTGTCTGTGTCAAGTCATCCAGGCCAGAGTTGTCAGAGATATTGTGGAATAATTGGAGGATAAAAGTAGCCTAATTATCAGCAGACTTGGTGTTAGATATAGAGGGTTGGATTGAAAGAGACTGGGAAGAATTGTGAACTGAGAGTGTCTCTGCCTCTAGGTTGACTGTTCTTTTCCTGCCTGCTCTTTTGGATCAGCTCCTTCAACCCGTGGGTTATTGCAGACTCAAGAATGATGATCTATCTGACCACAGTTGTGGCAACTTTGGCGTCAAGGAGGATTTTGCAAGTTCATGGTAAGAATGCAAGGACCACAAGAAGAAGAACCAGAGGTAGAGGCGGCACAATTCCCCCACACAACTGCTCCATAATGGGTAAAGTGCATATCCTACAACAATGTCTTTATACTCTTCATAGAGGTAAATCATAGCCTTATGGGCTTTGAAGTGAAGGCACAGAAGCTGGTTAACTTTGAGGGCTTGAGCGCAAGCCATATAGGCTTCATGAGCTGTCAACTGTCTGCTCGTAATCAATTGCTGTCCTTCCATGTAGAATCTGTCTGCAAACTTGGCTAGTGTCTCCTTAGGTTTTGAAGCAATATGCATGAAGGTATCCTTTTTCACTTCCAGGCTAAGGTCACCACCAATCTCATTAATCAGAAGCTGCTTCATATCTTCCCACGTCTCAATGGAGGGTAGTTCTGGCACAACTACTTCTTGGCAGGTCAGGTGTAGACAGTTCAGCATGTTTTCCTTTGTAACATCATCTGATACTCTTTGCATGGCAGTTTCATAGATAGTGAGGAAAGCTGCAATGGTCGAGGTTCTGGGGTCAAAGACTTACTTAAAGGTAGGATTAAAATGTGCCTTAGGAGTTGGACCACCATTGTTGCTATCAAGTATGTTGATACGTGGGGAAAACTCTGTCTCAGATTCCGAGGGGGGTTGTCTAGCCTATAGCTGGCAAACACTTTGTTCAAGGGTGGTAAGAGTCTCAACAGCACAGGCCCCAGTATTGCCAGCTTGAGTGGTCTGTTGTGCAGTATCATCTAAGCATTGACCTTGGGTGGTCACTATTGTGGAGAGTTCAGCCAGTTGTGAAGTAAGGGATAGCCCCACCAAGAGGCAAGGGGTGAATCTATCATTTACAGATTCAATTACTTCATTCATCTCTTGTATGTCTCTATCCAGCTCAGTGTGGTCCCACTCCAATTGATCCACCTATTTAGCTAGGGCAATCAGTTCCCTAGTACATTGGTTCTGAGGGGCTCCTGGTAAGCCAGGGCAGCAACCATCTTTGTCAACAACCCCAACTGGACTAGCAGCAGTTGCCATCATTTCATGTAGGGTGGCAAGTTCTTGCTGTAGCTCTGTAACTTGAGAAGTCAATTCAAGGACCTGGGGGTTAGGTTGAGGAATCTCACCAGGACGTCCCTGACTGTGAGTAGTCAAACGTAGTTCTCAGATGGCATCCCATATTCTCTGTTCCCTATCCACCAAGTCATCAGAAGGGGGAGAGGGCGGAACATCTGGCTTGGGCGTGGATAGCTCATTTACTTGACTCTGGAGTTTGGCTATGGTAGCAGCGGTGGTCACTCTTTATTACTCAAATGCGGTACTGAGTTCATTAAGGCCTCTAGCAGCAAAGTCCGCCACCTGCTGTAGTTACTCAAAGGAATATGTACTGAAGGCATTGAGCTGTTGCACAAGTTGCTCAAAGTCATTGAGATAAGCGTTTCAAGGTGGAATACACCTGAGTTTGCCAGGGTTGTTCAAGCTGGTGAAACTCGTGTAGACGTTCTCTCACGTACTCAGGGATAGACTGGCACATTTGTTCAACAGAATTAACCAAACAGGCCTGGGAGGTGACAGAGTTGCGTTGATTGTCAGATACCAACAAAAACAGGGAATGAATTCACTGTTGATAAGCAGAAAACTGGTCCCAGTGATGAGTAACCACAGATTGCAGAGACAAGATTTCTTGGACGTGGAGCCCCAACACCATTTGATGGTGGGCCAAGGCAGGCTGCACAAAGGATGATAGCAAGTGTTCAGCAGAGCCAGCTGCTGAGAGGAGATGTTGTGGAAATTGAGGAGACACAATTAATTTGTAGTATTAAGCCCAACTGAACTGCAACTGAAGGCAAGGGATGGTCCCTTCACGGGCTATCCCAAGGGCTACTGACATGACTTGATCTAAGTCAGGGGTACCCATGGGGTAAGCAACTAGGCGGGGACCATTCCCAAGGTTCAGTATTGTGGGGGTAATAAGCTGGTTGGCAATATCTTCCTCAATAGGAGGACTGGTTATTTCAGGTGAAGTCAGCTCTTGTATAGGCGCAGGCAACAAACCTGAAAACGTGGATGTGAAGGGGACAACTGAGGGGCTTACAGCCCCTGTAGTGAGCACCATTTTTGTTGTGTTCTGAGGCGCGGCACAGACACACAACAGGAAATCCTAACCTTAGGATTGGATTTTTACTAAGTCTTGGTTAGATGACAGGGAAGGCAAATGTGTTTACCTTGTGGCCCTGGAAGAATAATCTCTACTAGTTGTGGCTAGAGAGAGGCGCGGAAGTACAGAAGACACAACAATAGAAATGTGAATAGAATTTAATTTTATTGGTGAATAAGGAAATGGAATATATAGTGGTTGAGAATACCACAAAACACTACCAAGACGGTAGGATCACTCGCCACCAGCATTAGTGGGGCAAGTGAGTTGCACAAAGATCAGGAAACTGAACAATTGTTTTTCCTGAATCAGCCATCAACTCATTTTGAGTAGCAAAATCAAAAGCAAGAAATTTGTCCTTGAAATGGCCCACCAAAGGCAAAATCAAAATACTGTGAATAGCGGCATTCACAACAGTAAGCATTTATTTTCCTGGTTTATATTCAATTTTCATGGGGTATATCTGTATGAGATTCATTCATTCAGCTTGTTTTCTTGACAGGTGTTTTTGTTTTTTGATGAATATCAGCAACTTGTGGTTGGTGAGCACCTTAAACAATTGGGCTCCTTCCAGATACCATTGCCACTTCATGAGGCAGTGTATGATGGCTACCAACTCCTTTTTGTGTATGGGATATCTTTGTTTGCCATCAGATAACTTCCTTGATTCATACGCTATGCAGAGGAAGTATTTTTCTGCTGTTTGAATACAGAGTACTCCCCCTACGGCATTTTCAGAAGCATTGGTTTCTAGCTTATAGATTTCCTCACAATTCAAGTATTAAATAATAGGGGTGTTGACCATGTGTTCCTTCAGTTGGCGGAATTGTTGATCACATAGCAGTGTCCAGAAAAACTTGGTTGTTTTGCCTATAATGGCAAATAGGTGGGCTGTTAGGGCACCCCAGCCAGGGATGAACCTTCTTACATAGGCTACCATTCCAAGGAAGGTGCGGAGTTCACTCTTATTTATTGGAGCTGGAATCTCTGTTATGGGGTGTATCTTGTCTGGGTCTGTTTTGATTCTGTCCTTGCTGATAATGTGATCAAGAAATGGAAGTCCCGCCAAGAAGAACTCACACTTTGACAGTTTTGCAACCAATTGGTTCTTTTCAAGGATGCAGAGGACCAGGCAGACGTCTTCCCAGTGTTGTTCCAGGTTGGGACTCTAAATGATGATTTTGTCCGGGTAGATAATTGCTCTTTTTCTGATGTGTTCCATGAAACCTTTGTTCATGAAGGTCACAAAGGTCCTGGGAGCATTTGTAATGCCAAAGTTGAGAACAACACATTCAAAGATCCACATTTAGTTCTAAATGCAATCTTTGGAATGTCTTCAGGTTTCACACAAATTTGGTGGTAACCTGCTGTAAAATTGATTTTTGTGAAGATTTTGGACCCCCCAGGGCGTCAAAAAGGTTTTCAATTAGGGGCAGGGGATACATGTTCTTAATTGTGACCTTGTTGAGCGCTCTGTAGTTGGTGACTAAGCAGAGTCCTCCATCTTTCTTTGCCACAAAGAAGACAGCAGCACCCAAAGGTGACTTTGATGGTTGTATGAGTACTTTTTCAAGCGCTTTGTCAAGGATAGCTTTTAGGGCGCCATCTTCTAGTGATGTGAGGCAGTAGATAGGTTGTGCTTTAGGTACACTCCCTTTGAGGTCAATTTTGTGTTTTATGCTGCGGTCAGGGGGTAGTCCTGGCAGTGTTTCTTGGAAGACAGAAGGGAACTCACTGAAAAACTGATCTCAGATATAGTACTTTTCACGTCTGGCTCCATATTTTTAAAAAGTATAATTTGATATGTGCAGGTGTTCCAATTGATCTTGCTGGGGTCATTTTTTTCTTCTGTTTCCATTATTTTCACAAACACTTGGTCCCTCATAAGCGTATCAAGGTGAGTTAGTTAAACATGGTGATGTACTTCTCCTTGTTGAATGGTGAGGGTAGCACTATCCCAGTCAATGTGAGGTTTGGTTTTTCTCATCCAGTCCAGGTCAAGTATAATGTCGTACTTGAAGATTGGTATGATGGGCCCACTGAGTGTGGTTTGCACGTCTCCAATTTGGGCAGGGAAAGGTTTTGCCTCTTGAGTGACTGGTGTGCTTCTGTTATCTGCCATGATGACTCTACTAATACTGCTTCAGGTGGTAGGTAGTTTCATGAGGTCAGCAAATTTCTTGTCAATAAGGGATTGGTCTGCTCCAGTGGCAAATAGTGTGGTGTCCTGATATCTGCAAAAACAGAAAGGATAAGTGAGGAGTTTATTTCCAGTCTGGGCGGCAAACAGTAGAGGATTGCTGGAGGGTACTTGGATCATGGTAATTGAATCCACGTCCTGGTCCCTGATCAAGTCTTGTAAAGAGGGGGAGGGTGGCTAGCCTAAGCACTCCCCTGAACTTTTTCCTCCTTATTGGTGTCTTTGGTGCTTGCCTGGTTGGCTTGTGCAGTATGATTCCCAGTTTGAGGATGGGTGTTGCTGGCTTGGTTGTTCTGCTTATTGGGTCAAGGATCCTTTCTTGCTGTGGGGCTCTTCTTCTGTTTGTTTGTTGCATGTAAATTTTCAGATTTCTGAGCTGCACGTTTTCCTTTCAAGAAAACATCTTCAAGGTTCTTGCAGCGGGTCATATCAAACTGACGTCTAATGTGCATGGGAAGGCCATTGTAGAAGTCCAAACATGGCCCAGGTTCCCAAAGTTGATGGTGTTGGGTGTGCAGTCACATAGGTCTTAATATGCAGCAATGTACTCCTTGATTGTTCCTGTCATCTTGAAGGTTCAAAGCTCTGTCATAATCACTACATTGGAATCTTTCATGGAGAACTTTTAAAAGAATGTAGTTTTGAATAGCTCACAGTTTTCCTTCTGGTTGGGGTGTTGGGCTAGCCATCCACTTATAAAACATGATGCAGTTCCTATAACGTGAAGGGCAATTTCACTGACCTAGAGACTTTGGGGGTAGTCCACCTGATCAAATTTGCTTTGTGTACTGTTGATCCAAAGAGGGGTGTATTCCTGACGTAGTCCTGCAAAACCTCCAATCTCAGCTGTACACAGGCGTTGTAAAACAATATTGGGTATCTCAGGTTGCTGTGGTCCTGTTGTGGTTGGCGCTATGGGTAACAGTCTGCGGGCTTTGAGAGTGTTGTACTATTTGACAGGGACAAGGACATTATTGTAGATAACGGGACCTGTGGGAAAGTATTGTCCTTCTCAGTAGTCTCTCCAGTTGTTAGGGAGTACCATTGCTTGGGTCTTTTTCTTAGGAGAAATTTTTCATTTGAGTTAGGTAGGTATGGATAACCTACCTGTGCTACCACTGTCAAGTTTATACTTCTGGGAAGCATAATAAACAAGATAAAGGGAAGATTTAAGGAGAGAATGATACTTTATTGAATATTAATATAGGATAATATATAGTATCATGACAAGCCACATGCTGTCCATGTACATCATGGGAGTCATGGGGCTCATCTGAGTAATGTTCCTCTTGGGTCACAAGGCTTATTCAAGTTGTGTTCCATTTAGGATCTGTATTAGGTGATCCCTGTCATAGATGGTCAACTGATAATGGTGACACCAGTTTACTGGCTGGCCGGTGAACCATTCAGTGAGCCATTTGGTGATCTACTCAGGGCGTTAATTCCCAGAGAGGGAATAATCAAAGATGTTGCAACAAGTTATATATAAGTTTTAGTCTAATCTTGCTTTTAAAACTAAAATAAACTTTCTCTGAAAAAACAGCTAATTTAATAAAAAAATTATTATCTAGCATATACTTTTTATTGCAGAAATTAATTTCTTGGGGTCTCTTTAATCTAGAATAGCTTTCAAAATATATAATTTTATATTAAGAACTGTATTTTATTTGGCTTCAGAGTTGCCCTTTGGAAAATCAATTTTTGCACTTTGATTTTTTTTATTTTTTTCACCCTACATAATGTTTCAATTTTTGAACTTTTTGGGGGTCCCATTTTCAATTTTTGCAATTTTGACCTTAGGGATTTCAACCTAAGGATTTTGCCCCACAATTTTGTGTTTTTAAATTATTTCATGCTGTCTACAATCTGTTAGGATTGCAGGGAATACCAAATTGTACATTAGAATTCTGCATTTCTGATCCATGTATCCTTTCTTTGTTTGAAAGGTTTTGTCTTTAGTTAGTCAAATTATCTGCAATAGGGATTCACAATTTGCAAATTTAAATAAATAGATGAAATTTTGAATTAAATGGTTGATTTGATCAAATATTTTATTTTTCACTCAGATGAGCTGCTCGCAAATGTGGTTTGAAATTTGGACTTAGGATTTGGCAATCCCGCATTTTTATGTTTAGGTTCTGAATTTACAGTATAGTCTAAGTGTGCTATTTCCGTTAAATGTTTACTTTTGATTATTTATATTACAATAAAATGGGGTAATTAAAATAGTAAAGTTTTTTTTTGGAAATAGAAGGGAGCCTTTTAAGGCAGGAAAAAAGCCACATGATGTCTGTGTAGATTGTGTGATATTTAGGGAAATGGTTTTTTGGAGAATAAGGGGGGATCTCAATAGAATATTTGAGTTTAGCCGTGGGGCCACAATCTAAAAAGTATTTTTGAAGTGGTTCTTTGTAAAACAACTTCCCAGAAGATTTCAATTAAATGTGTTGCAACGATAGTAAAATATTCAGGATGTGTTTTTTGGTGGGTTTCTAAGCAACAGTTTAGATTTCAAAGGAAATCGTTTTAAACAATATTCTTGGCTATTTAACTCACAAGTAGAGCTCCATGATTGTAATTGCAAAGATAAAAAAGCGAAGTTTAGTTTAGTATTTATGTTACATGTGGAGATGAAGATGGAGCCTACTCACAAGCTGCCGATGATTTTTTCCCGGAATTCGGTGATGAGTTGGAAGAAGCCATGACATGTGTCCGTCGGGGTGATCTCGATATGTGATAGGTTGTCTTTGGTGACGCGGTGCTGAAGGTAGGAGTGCAGAGCAGTGGGATTGAGAATGAAGTCCTTTCCACCAATGAAGATTTGAGCTGGCATGGTAATCTGCTCAGGGAAAAGGATGGTATCAAACCAGTTTACGTGGCGTAAAATCCCACACGCAAGGAGGGGATCAGAAGCAATTATAAGTTGGAATATGCTACTCTCCAAAGAGTCAGGTGTGCTATAAAACACGGTTTTGTATACAGAAATATCCCACACTCTAAAGCAGACAGGATCTACCAGCACCAGCTTACTGATATAGTCAGGTCTATGCTTGACAACCCATCCAGCAATAACAGTTCCATAGGAATGCCCAAACCAAGTGCATTTGTCCAGCCGCAATGCCAAAAACATGTCGTCAACTTCACGAAGTGAATCTTTTTTCGACAAGACTGACGAAGCAGGCTGTAAGTTGATGTATGGCGTCTCAAATAGGATAATTGTACGATTGGGATATTGGAGAAGCAGATCAGTAATCATTATTAAGTATCCAATTATTCCAATACCAATTCCAGAACAAAAAATTACAGGATCCTTGCTGTCATTGCCGGCCTTGACCCAGTATGTATGTTTTTTTCCTGAATCAGCACAGACACGAAAACCTCTGATCCAAAGATAGACTAACATAGACACTCTAGGAACAGAAATCATCTTAAAATATGAATTTATGTTCAAAGTCTTACCAAATAGAACAGGAGCGACTTGGTTACATACTTCAAAGGGTCTAGACTAAAGCGTATACATTTAATTGCGGATGTTTGCCCATCTTGGGAAAATGTTGGAATGTTCATTTTCTCTCTAAACTTATGCAACATAACCTTTGATTCCAAAGCCTCATCAATGTTCAAATCTTCGACACGTTTTTCAAAGAACATCCACACCAAAGGCTTTACAAAATGGACCATACATGACTTGGACTCGACTTTCTCCAAATGCCAGTTCTTCAACAGCTGCTCGACTGTGTCCGCTGGATCTCCCATATGTTCCAGAAGCTTCTCGATCCCTGCTGCTCTACTTTCAGAGTCCCAGTAGCCCTCATTTCTTTCCTCGAGGGCATGTATTTTCTTCATTTGGTAGATGTAGAACCCTAGTTCACATGCCGCCCACAGAAATAGAAATACATGTATTGAACGCCATCTTTCAACATACAGAACCAGGTACGGCAGCAGTGAAATCCCTACTGTCCCTAGCCTCGCCGTGAGAAAGTCTGCAACAAACATGACTGACCGGATGACATGACGCTCATACCTCTCTAGCTTTGAGTACTTTGTAGAATAGATGCGCCCACAGTTCTCAAAAAAGCGGCCCATACTTACCATCACAATTGATGGCATCTTTTATACAGTAAACGCCGCTTTAAATGTCAAGTGTCCTGGCTACTCTTCTTACGCATTTCAGTTACAACCCAACTTTTACTTGAGGTTTAATAAATTCGATTTAAATTTATTACTTGCTACACCACCAACTGCCATGCCTATCGTTGTGGATCAAAAGCAACCTCTGCTTTCGGAAATCGATTTTGTTTTGCCTTTCAGTTACGAATAATCTTTTAACTGAACGTAATAAATTCCAAAATTAAACCCATAACAACTTCAATAGCAAGTGAAATGATATCTGCTCGGATCAAAATGCAGTCCAGGCAATCAGAAGATAACTTGAGTTTCAACAGTTGCTGTCGTGGTGTGATCATTGATAACTGCCAAATTGGTTGAAACTAACCCCAAAATTCCATTTATTCCCATTACAGATCCCCATGTCCATCACATGCAACTAGCATGTAAATCCCCACATTTACCCATAACTACCACTATATCAAAGGCTATATAACGCCACATATTCCTCAATAAACATATATCCTATTTTTACAATACTTTGGTTTCCTTTTGTCTTTGCCCATCCTGGTTTTCCCCAGATTGTACAAAAAAGTACTAGACAACCTACAGAGATGAGAGCTTTATAAACCCAACAAATTTGGACCTCCCTTATCTATTTCATACACATTATTACAGCAACATAATCCTGTAACTCTGCTTCCAGTAGACGAATTCATCTTTAAAGTGGTAATTTATATATTATTGTAACCACTGTAAGGATTGTATAGCCCCCTGGAACAAGCAAAGCTCTTCAAGCGCTGCGTAGGGTTGGGGGTCCCAGCAATTGTGATCACAGCCACAAAACTGTTTTTAAGAAGGGTTCAATTAGGTCACAAAAAATATGCCTGGATTTGTGCCACAACTTTTGGAGTAGGTCATAATTTGTGCCTCGCCCCAATGTGTAGGTCATAAAATATCAAATGAATGCAGTTTACAAGGATCAAACAGGTTTTTTACTTTGTGTAAGGCACAGGGTAAAAATCAAGGAGGTTTTCAACGATGAAACATGCCATACCATGTTGTGCCTGGCACTGGATGTAAAATTAGAGCAGTTTTGGTCGTTGGATTTTATTTTTTAGCTAAAATTTGTTACAAGCTTTATCTGTCATTATCTCACAATGATAGGTTAGATTGAACCACATTTTTTTAGCTAATTATAGTAAAAAAAATAGTTAAATAAATGAATAAATTACACTTTCAACTAAAAGGAATAGTTTAAATACTTATGGTTGGACATAAAAAACAATTGTGCTTAGTCACATCACAATTCATGCAGACTTGCTTTATGACTTTAAGAGCAGGTCAAAAAATGTGCCAGCTACAATTGTTTCTGCTCATAAAGCCAACAGAACTATCAGAATTAACTATGAAGTATCTTAGGGGTCACAAATAATTTTGTGACCAACTGCTAAAGCCACAAAGCATTTTGTGACAGGTTATCATGACTGAAAATTTAGATTCCAACTAATATTTCCTAGTTTATTGATATTTGTGCCAATACTTCTGTTTCAATTGGTTTTTTCTTTACCATCTTTGGTTGCATATATTTACACAAATACTGAACCATTTCAGCCTTAACTGGTGTCAGCCAAAAGCCCTCAATTTCAGCTTTCATAATCTCACTCCTGAAAATATATTTTTGGTTCAAAGTTTTGATTTAATTTTGCTTAAACATAATTCTCCTATCATCTCCTTTTCATGACATTGGGTATAGAAGACCTCATGTTTCTATTATTCCAAGCAATTCAATTTCTCCTTCTTACTCCTATCAATAAAAATATTATCATCATCCTAGCTGTATCTTTTTTTATAATTGGGAAATAGTAATTCATTGGTGATGGTTAAGCACAGGCTTTCATACAGATACAGGTGTTGTTGAAAAATCTGAAGTCTTACAATGTTGAAGGACACACTGAAACATCTCTAAAAGGCATTTTGCTGTGGAGCTAAGTTTCAAACAATCTAGTGAAATGTTTTTCTCAATTTTTCTACAGTGGCAAATTATACAAGAAATGTTGAAGAAATTGTGTGTAAGGTTCCCTTAGTGATTTCCTATGGTATATGGCGGTTTGAGGAAATGTTGAAGACAGGATGAACTGTTTTCTCAAAGTATTTTTCTGACAAGGGCAAGATACAAAAAACGTTTTGGTGAGAGTTTTCCCTAGCTTTTACTATAAAAGAAATATCTGGGGGAAATGCTGAATAAAGTTAAAGAAAACAATTAAATGGCATTCTACTATTTACAATATCTAATGTTGAATGCAGTGAATATTGATGCTAGAGCAGGAAACAGTCAACGCTTTGACACACAAAGTGTTAACTCTTAAAGCAGCTTTAGCGGTGAGAATTAACTTCCAGTTTGAATCACAGTGAAACTTCAGAAATGGTGAAGTTTTCAAGATCCAATCATTGGTTAAGTTGGAGGATTGTTTAATGATGAAAATAATTGGTTGGAAGCCAAAAGCTTAGAGTATGATCACAAAAACAGTGAAGCAATACTTTAAGCTTTTGAGAAAGTAAGGCTTTAAGCTAATTTTATTACAGTAGAAAGTGATCTCCAATAGTTTAAGCTTTTGAGTAAAGTCATTCTGAAGGTGAAAAGTTTGGTAACAGGATGCTATAAATAGGAGGTTTACTAGACAGTTGAAGAACCTTTGGGGGAATCTTTTGATTGCAATCAGGATATTTTTCAAGTGCTCAATTTTTATCTTGATTGTTACATGACTGGTTGGCTTGGAATAACTTGCTGTCCTCTGAGGCATTCAAAAGCTCTTACTGAAGGATTAGGTGATCAAAAAGTCTCCAGAACGGTGGCAAAAAGAAAGTTTCTAAGGGTATCTTCCTTCTGTTAATAAAGACCATCTCAATCCCTATTTTCCCTTTTTGTAAAAGAAAATTTTCCTAGTGATAGTGATTTTGGAGCTGATCAAGAGGATCAGAAGAAGCAGAACTTCAGTGTGGTACAGGGTGCCACTCCTCATTGTTACCATTTTTAGACTAATTCTTTATTTGGAAAGTTTAAGGGAAACTGCTGCCCTTTTTTGTGTTTTGCGTCAAAAGGTAACTCTCCAAATCCTATAAGGGCATTTCTAATTTAGGACTAATTGACACACCTGCAGCTAGCCGCAGATGTGTTGGAGAGTGAACCATCAAAATGACTTTTGGTATGGCAATTAGTGACCAATCAATGCATCTGCAGCTAGCCACAGATGCTCCAATTGGTGACCCATTGGAAGAGGATTTACATATGGCAATTATTGACCAATTGACATATCTGCAGCTAGCTGCAGATGCATTGATGGTCAACCCATTGCTTGCACCCACTATGTAAATTAGTATATCAATCTTCTTTCCCTCTTTTTGCTGAGCATAGACACCCAAGAAAAGTAGTATGAAACCATATTCTACACTCAATTCCCCAACAACAGCCCTACTTTTGCTGCAACCACCTGAATCCTAGATCACATGTCCAGATGTTCATTTCCCAGACAATCTAAGTTCTTTCCCTCTGAATATTCACCAAAATGTCTCAGCTCTTCAAGAATAGCTTAGTGCTTGTCAGTCTAGACCTTAGTCAGTATGACTCACGCTTTCCTTTCCCTCCTCCCCGCCAACTATAAAAGGCTCTCAGGAGACCCCCAATAAAGAGAATCATTTACCATACAAACATAAAAAACAACTTAAAATTCTTATATTAATTGCAGAGCCCAAATATAGAGGTTCTGGTGAGTAAAAAGATACTAGCCTTGTTGTGTTTGTTGTAAATTGCGCTATTAATGCTATTTCTATTGGCCTTTGAATATTGATAGTTGCAAAGATTTGACTGGTTTTTCCTTTGAGTTTGGAAATTTCTTGCCTTCTGCAAATGGGTCTGGTTCAATATCCACCCATTCTGGATTATTGTACCTGTCTGTAGTTGATCCTGGTATGACCTCATCCCAGCGTGACCCCCTCAGCCACTCTGCCTTTCTATTGAGTGACCACCACCTCTTGCCAACTATTTAAAGTAGAATAATTACTCCTAATAAAGACAAGTTTATCCACATTTGTGTTGGCTTTTATAATCTTCAAGCTTTTCCTGTCCTTTCTGTCAAAAGGACTTTTACATCTTGTTTTCCAGGAAATTAAGGTATGTGCCCTTAATTTTGCCTTGAAGGCTAACCCAAGGCTAGCTTTGAACCTCAAATCTTTTGTAATAAAGATTTCCTGCTGTGTCCTCTAGGATGTTGTCCCCTGGAGCCAAACACAACAGTGTTCCCAATTGCTGCTCAGCTACATCAAACCCACCCTTAGAACCCTTGAGCATCACATTTTCTGGTGCACACTACAGGGGTATCTGCCACTGCGCTTTGCACCACTGCCAGAGACCTCTAGTCCAGGGACTGACCCTGTGACCTCAAAATTATGGATTGCCCACGCCGCTCCACCGCCAATTACACTTTTTGTAACACCAACCCCCCATGTCCTGCCGCCCAACACCTGTTTTCAGAGGCCAGGGCCGGCCCTGTAATGCTGATTGAGTCCCAACTCTCACCAAAGACCCCCACCCTGAGGTTCAAGTTGTCCCCAATGCAGAAGTTCCTCAGCTACCTATAGAGGTTGAGGAACCCATTGCTCCAACATCCAACCTTCTCCCACACACCCAGGCTAGAACTCACCCACTAGTCTCTGCCCATACAACCTCCCAAGCTGTTGAGCCCCCAAGACAGCGCTCCACTTTGGTCCGTTTGCAAAGCCCCTCTCCTGCCTCTGATGAAGACCCCACAGAAGATTTCTTTGAGGTAGAAGAAGAACCTCCCACCAACCTCCCTCAGACCTTGTCTCAATTTTCTACTTTGAGTGGAGACCACCACCACCCTAGGGCCTTGTCTGGGAATCCCGCGCCCCCTCCCAAGAGGCGCCACACCCTCAACCAACCTAGCTCTTGTGTTCTGTCTATCTCTTGTATAGAGCTCCTACCTGTCCCTACTGCTTCCCCATCCTACCAATCAATCCCTGGTGCCCCTCCCCTACCAAAGCATTAAGTTGCCCACCAGGCCCCTCTGATGACCCCACCATATTAGATATATAATATGTTTGCCAATTACTGAGTGAGAATGGGGATGTTCTCACCTCAACTGCCATAGACAACACCAGAAGGAATAAGGCTTACTTAATTCAGTTCAACCATCCTATGGTAACATCTCTAGTGAATCAATTAGAGCAACAACACATTAGTAGTGAGCAGACCATCACGGCCCAGAATTGTCTAAGGGATTACACTGAGGCAGCAGTAAATCCCTCCAGGACCAACTCCATCAGATATGAGATGAGCATGAGGATCTTGGAGCCCTGTATTTAGACAAAGTAACTATTGTACAACAGATAACAGAGGTCACTCCCCTCTCCAGCAGCGGGTGATTTAACCCTTGGTGGAAGAATTGGCCAACCTTAAAGGCCACTCAACCCAGCATGATGTGGATATTGTGGACATTCAGACCCATCTAGAAGACATCCAAGAAGGCTTTGACAGATGGGCTTGAAATGCTGTGTCTAGAGTCAACCAGACCTAAGACAATGTGGAGGCCCTGAAAAACGACCTTGACCTACTTTATCATGATCTTACACAGACACAGGAAGACTTGGATGTTGTAGGGACCAACAGTAATACAACCTATTGTCAAAACCGCAGGCTTGACCCTCCAGCAAGGTTTCAACCAAGCGGGTTTGTGACCCACAATCCAATTACCTGGCCACTTGAAGCCAAACCCAGAAGTCAACTCGGATTACCAAATCAGTCAGCATGAGCAAATGATGATCCCTTACAGTGGATACCTTGATTTGACGCTTAACTCATTAACAGGATCAAGCCACCCCCTCTTTCATCCAGCCATGTGATCACCAATCATGTTCCTTCTATCCATTGATTCAAATAGCTATATAATCACTATCTCACAATAAAGATGATTATCTATCCTCTAAATATTTTTCCCCTTGTAACTCTGCTAAAACAGCACAGTTACGACATTGGTAGCACAGGTAGGCTCTCCATCCTACCTTATCTTGAAAAATTCCGCCTGTTACCCGCACACGCTGCAGCCAACAAATCCTTGACATAATTATGTCTGGCCTCCCGCCCGACTGGACACTGTATACTCCTGGTACTGCAATAACTGATGGTTTTGTCCTCTACCAAAACACGGTGATCCCGCTACCCACCTTCAACGCCATGTATGCACAAGGTTTTTTAGGCACCTCCCTTGATGCCGCAACCAGCTGACAAAACCACCATGCCCGCCTATTTAGCACAAAGACTTTGCAGCGCCGCCTTGGAACCCTTTGCAGGGGCCAACAACGACAATGCTGCCACATGGATTCAGTCCGCCCAAAGCAAGCTGGCTCAGATGAAATGCCCACAGCGTTTTTGGATTGCAGAAATTCCGTTTGCCTGACCCATGACGCTGGCACTTGGTGCAACAAGTGGCACAAAGAGCACACTGACAAGAACTGGGACACTTTAAAAAGGACTTCTTGGAAAGATTTATGCTTAAGGATACAGCACTCATGATCATACACCAAGCAAAGAACCTAACCCAGACAGGCACTGTCAAAGAACTCACCCGCACCTATGAGGAACTCTGTCTCCGCGCCCCATCAGACATGGACTTTGACACTCAAGCAACACACCATATGTACTATGACGCTCACAAGTTGCACGTAATGAGACACATGAACCTAGACCAAGTTACCAACCTACAAAGCCTGTACCATGAAGCAGAAAAAGTGGAGCAACCATCCAATGCTCTTCACATAGCACAGACTGGGAAGCAGAGAGACCCAAGGACTCACATTCAAGTGGGCGTTCCTCTCAACCACCTCCTGGAAATAATGGTAACAACAACAACCACAAATCCACAGGATTGAATGGGAATGGGAACAAAAAATAACAGCCAATCAAATTGTACCCATTTCCGTGTTACCGCCACCCAAGGCAACCAAGACAAGGGAAAATCCTGGGGAGAGCACTAAGCAAGCCAAGCTCTCCCCACGCAACTCTTGACTTGCCCAATATGAATACCAACCCAAGGACGTGGACCAATGCCCAATGATCCAAGTGCCTTCAGAAGACCCGGTGCTATACACCATTGCCAGACATCCCAATAAATTGATGTCTTACCCTTTCTGCTTTTGCAGTTACACAGGCTCAGCTCTCTTGGACTTGGACGCAGATTGAACCTTATTCAACAGCAGTTTTGTGGATAAATTCAAGCTGGCCACTAATCCTTCAAGGATTTAAAACGTGGTCCTGGCTGATGAACACCACATTGCCGTGACAAAATAAACTGCCCCCTTCTCTGTCATGCTCAAGAACCTCCACTCCACCATCCAAGGTCCCGTCATTGACTTCCCCAAGTTTGACATTGTACTGGGACTGGACTGGTTACAGAAAAACAACCCCCAAGTGGACTGGGCAACCTCAGTGTTGACCATCAAGCGTGAAGGTGTCAATCACCAAATCTACCCAGACTCTGTAGACCAACTCCTATGAGACCACGTCTTTTTACGCATTACAGAGACCTTGGATGAGAAGGAAAACCTGAAAGCTATCAACTGGGACTCCTGCCAGTATGAAATCATACACTTCAAGGATCATCAGGACACCTCCACGCCGCAATATTGCGACATTGTGGCCCATCACCCAGAAATCTTTAAGGAGGCGTTACCTGGGCTACCCCCTGAGAAGCACATCCAACACTCCATCCAACTCAAGGGGGCCGTACCCAAGGCACACCCCATTTATAGGCTGACCCCAAACAAGGATGAAACCCTGTGCGCCTATCTCAAGGAAGCACTGGAAAAAGGACTTATCTGCCCCTCACAGTCTCCCTTTGGGGCCGCCGTATTCTTTGTGGCCAAGAAGGACGGCACCTTACACCTGGTCACAGACTACCGCGCCTTGAACAAAGTCACCATCAAGAATTGTTACCCCTTACCACTAATTGACAATCTCTTTGACGCCTTGGGAGGAGCCTCTGTCTTCTCCAAGATTGATCTAACCGCAGGCTACAACCAGATTTGCATCTAGGAGGAAGACATCCCCAAGACAGCCTTCCACACTAAGTATGGTTCCTACAAATGCGTGGTACTCAACTTTGGCATGACCAATGCCCCGTCCACCTTTGTAACCTTCATGAACAAAGTGTTTGCATCACACATAGACAGACACTCCCTTGTGTACCTGGACAATATCATTGTCTACAGCCCCTTGGTAGAACAGCATCACAAGGACCTGGAAGAAGTCTTTACAACCCTGGCACAACACAAACTGTTGGCCAAGCCCTCTAAATGCCAGCTCTTCCGGGAGCAACTACCCTTCTTGGGACACATAGTCTTGAAGGATGGCATCAAACCCAACAGTCAGAAGATACAAGCCATCTGCAAGATGCCACCCCCCAAGGACAAGTCAGAACTACACACCTTCTTGGGAATGGTGGCCTATGTACAACACTTCATACCCAACTGTGGCATCTTGACTGCCCCCTTGTCTGCCATAACAGGCGCCATGTCCAAGTTTGTATGGACCCCCCAACATGACCTCTGTTTTAGACGCCTCAAGGAAAAACTCACGACAGCTCCCATCTTACAATACCCCAAACAGGATGGAGAATACCAGATGGAAATTAACGCTTCAGATGCATCCATTGGAGGAGTTCTGCAAATTAAGAATAGTGCTGGTGACTTCCTGCCCGTAGCTTACAAGTTATGCAAGCTTACAGATGGCAAGTGTAGATACTCTATCCACAACAAAGAACTACTGGCCATCATACATGGCCTAGTCAAATGGCGCTGTTACCTAGAACAGCAGGAAGAATTCACAGCATTAACTGATCATAAGTCACTCATCTATTTCAAGACACAGGCAAACTTGTCACGCCGCCAAGCGCGGTGGATGGAAATCTTTGAAAGGTTTAACATGCTCAACAATATAAGCCCGGGGCCAAAATTACCATGGCAGACGCCCTGTCCCACCTGTATGTTCGCGTTTCTAGGGGAGAGAATGGGTCAACCCAGACTGGCCTCTCCTAGTACTCTGTACAAAAGACAAAGGTTTCCCTGCAGGCACAACCAATATCACCAAAGAAACAGTCATCAAGAATGAGCACCTCTTTGCTGATGTATATGGGACTCTTCACAGGAAGATGTCAGATGGCACAACCATTCCCTACATCCCCACACATCAACAAGTTGATACCATTCTTTGCTACCACAGAGATCTTAGACATACCAAGAGCCAAGATCTGTACAAATTACTAAAACATAAAGCCTGGTGGCCAACCTTATACCACAATGTCCAAGAAGTGTTAGAGCAGTGTGAGGTCTGCAAAAAGTTTGTCAGAAGCAAAACCTTGCCTAAGTCTGTACTCCCCATTCAAACCCAACTACCGTTCAAGGTATGGGCTCTGGACATTGTGGGCCCCATGCCAGGAAAGCACAACAACAAAAATACATCATTATAGCCATCAATTTTGCAACAAGGTGGCCAGTAGCCCAAGCAGTGAAATTGCACACCAGTAACAACGTCTGACTATTTTTTTAGCAAAGAAATCATCAGTAAGTTTGGAAATCATGAACTCCTGATAACCAATGGGGGCAAAGAATTGACCTCCAAAAACACCAATGTGTACCTCGCCAATTCTGGGGTCAAACACACTGTCATTACACCATACCATCCACAGGCCAAAGGACGCGTAGAGCAGCTCAATGGTAGCCTCGTGCAAGCCCTAGCCAAACTCATTGCCGGGAGACCTGAAGACTGGTATAAGCAGCTACCAACTGTGTTACTTGTGTGCCAAACCCAAGTGAACAGATCCACAGGGAAAAGCCCGTTTGAACTGGTATACGGCACACAGCCTAATATCATTCAAGCATTGACAGGACCCAGACTGGAAATCCCAAGTCAAGTCCCCCCTCCTTCTGATCCTCAAGTAATGGAAGCCAACAGCAAACAAGCAGCCAAAGAAAAGGAACACTTACAAAAGACCTTCAATCCCATCTGTCAAAGACATGAAGTTGGGGACAAAGTCTGGGTCATGAATGTTGACAAGAGCAAACTACAACCCAAAAAAGTAGGGCCAGCAATAATCCTAAAGGTAAACAACAATAACACTTACCTTGTGCAAGGGCTCGGGAAACGCAAGCAAGACAAGACGCTACACCATGACCGCCTATAACCTTGCAAAGCAAGACAGAAGCAACAAGAAACTGCCCTGCCTGCCACCAAACAACAACTGGTTGAATATGGCGCCCAGGCTCCTGGCAACCTCCCTGACAACCTGCCTCCTGAGGAAGCCAACTTTCAGCTGGGGGGGTGTTGAAACCGCAGGCTTGACCCGCCAGCAAGGTTCCAACCAAGCGGGTTTGTGACCCGCAATCCAATTACCTGGCCACTTGAAGCCAAACCCAGAAGTCAACTTGGATTACCAAATCAGTCAACATGATCAAATGATGATCCCTCACAGTGGATACCTTGATTTGGTGCTTGACTCATTAACAGGATCAAGCCACTCTCTCTTCCACCCAGCCGTGTGATCACCAATCATGTTCCTTCTATCCATTGATTCACAATAGCTTTATAATCACTATCTCACAATAAAGATTATTACTTATCCTCTAAATCTTTTTCCCCTTGTAACTCTGCTAAAACAGCACAGTTACGACAATAAAAAGAGTTTTATCCAAATAAGATTTTTTGAGTATAAAAACATTTAATAAATACCCTAAAATACGCCATCACAAAAACCTGCATCACAAAAATGCTATCTCAAATCAAAATAAAAAGTCTGTTATCAAAATAAGGTTACCAAACCTCTGCAAATTCAACTGCCAAGTTACCCAGCTTTAAGCGCCACCGCGCCGCCTTAAACAATTAAAAAAGCAACATGGCGCCAACTTGAGAAAGTCTTGGGTGCTGCCGCCTTGCAAACATCTTTTATGCTGCAGTGGCGCCTTACTTTTATGTTTAGTGTTGCAGCGTTGCAAGATTTAAATCCCCAACTCAAAAACTCCCTAATCAATAATATTTCTATAAGCACTAAATTTAGAAGATAACTATAATATTGAAAAACTTAATATAATAAAAAATAAGAACTAAAAAAATAATAGAAACTATAAAAAAGAGGATAAGCAAAAGCAAGTTTATTGCAAGAAAAGGAAAAGGCAGGCTCATTGGGATTGATCCCTTGTGCTGGGGGCACCTCTATGCTGATGAGCAGAAGACACATCAGGAGGAGAGGCCTGACAGTTGGCAGGGCGGGGATGCTTGGCGGGGCGCTGAATAGTGATCACCAGGCGCTCATGGGTGTGGATTGTATAGTGGTTGTTGTACAGGCGCTGGCGCACATGAGCCAGGATCATCAGCATTTGAGCCCAGGCCAACTGGGAGTTGCGCAACATAGAAGACCAGTTGCACAAGGGAAGTTGGATCTGACTAACTGGCACCAAACGGCCCCAGCCACCACAAGCAGAGAACACAGCACCTATGGTGAAGCAGTCCATCAACACATCTTCCATGTAGGAATAGTATTGGGGTAGGGGGACACAGAGCTGATAAGCCAGGGAGCGGTAATGCTCCAAGCAACAACCAGTGTACCCTAGGCTGGCCAGGCTGGCAACTCTCAGGAAGATATCACATAAAGTGGCAAGTTGTAGCAGCCAAAAAAAGGTAAAAAGAAGCATTGTCAGTACCAACTGTATGAAGAAACACCTTCAACGTGGCAGAGAAGCAACAGTAAGTATTGGCTTGGACAGGCAAGTCCAAGTTTTGATGGAAGGAGGGGTCAGCAGCAAGCTCAAGAGCCCAAACCCAAGCTACCTTGTCAATATACACATTGCAAATGGCAATAGTATGAGCATGTTGGGTGATAATCTCACTGGGGGCTAAGGTAGCTAACTGCAGCCTTGACGCACCTCAGCAGCCAAACAGGAGGCATTGTATTGGCTGTGGTATAACTCCCCTGCCAAAATTGGGGTAATTGCATCCTCATCAGTATGTAGTGCCTGTACAAAGCTGTACATTGTCTCCTCATGGTGGCAGATCCCAAACTTGCTAAGAAGGTTGGGGTAGTCTATCACCATATTGTTGGAGTTGCAGCAAGCGCAGAGCATTGCAGATGGGGTAGGTGAAGGTGCGCCAGTTGAAGGAAGGTATTGAGGAAAGGGGTGCTGAGCACCAGAAGGATTTCCACTAGGAGGCTCACTGCTGATATGAAGAGGCTCCTCAAACATGGAGTCCTCATCATGGAAATCTCCAGCGCTGGAGTTTGGCACAGTACTGTGCTCAGAGCCATCCACAGTGGTTGTGCAGTCCTGTTTGCAAAACTGAGAGTTACTGGCCCAAAGTCAATTCAAGAAACCAATAAAAACTGAGCACAGCATTTTTCAAAAAGCGCGCCGCTCCGCTTTGTCCATTGAAGCCATCATTTTGTTGTAGGCTTGGCTCATATTGTTGTTGCTGCTGCTGCTAGAGTTGGGATTCATCTGATGAAGAAAGAAAGTAGTTTTTGGTCAAGTGAAGGGATATGTAAAAAATTTGACCAAGCAATGATGCCAATTATGACAGAGCCCACAGACTAGGATTACAGCAGCCAACTGTATAAATTAACAGTATAAAATCAATGATGCTAATCATGACAGAGCTCATGGAATAGAATTACTGCAACCTCATTGTCATAAATTTATAATATAAAATTTATATATATTTGATTGGTAGTAGATTTTTGATTATTACTGCAGAATACCCAATGACATGCGCTGCTGTGCCGTCTCTATCATACATAAAGTGCCACCCAAAAAACTCCAGGCGCCACAGCACTGCCTTCCAATATTTTGGATGCCAAAGTGCTGCTTTACTTTTACATCAAGCGCCGCTGCAGCGCTATTTTTGAATCCCAAAAAAGTTAATCTAATTATCAATCATATTTCTAAGCACTAGTCTCAATAGGATAATCGAAAAAAGATATTTTGGATCAGTAGTGGATTTATAATTGTAGTGACAAAATCCAACCCACTGAAAAGCAAAGCTGCATGACTAAAATATTTGTAAGGCAGTGCTGCAGCGCCTGGAGTTTTAATAGTTGGTGCCGCGGTGCTACCTTTGATTTTGTTCTTTATACAATCATACTTTTAAGTGATAAATCCAAACCTTTTTTTAAATGGCAATGAAGTATGGTATTGATTTAAGACTCCATATAAAAAATCAACCTAAATTAGAGCCACTTTTATAGTACTACCCCCTATAATACAGCCATTCAAAAAACCATGTTTAATATGCTAGCCTTATTTCTTATCATAGTATGAACTTTGCTATTTGGGTTTCAACAACACAACATGTTACTAGTGATTTTATTTAGTAATGAGGGTATTTCTGTTGTACAAAATGTTCCCATTACAAAATCTACTAAACTTTTAAGCGTCCAATAGGAGTGGCACACACCAATGTGGCACTAAGAATTAACCTGTTTTAACGGGCAAGTTCCTTAGGTTGAAGTTCCTAAGTTTGAAAGTGCAAAAATAGAAAATGGGTCCCCCAAAAAGTGCAAAAATTGAAACACTATGTAGGGTGCAAAAATAAAAAAAATAAAAGTGGAAAGTTAAAAAAATTAATTTTCTGGAGGTTAACTTTGAAGCAGAAATAATGCAGTTTATAATACAAAAACTATATATTATAAAATCTTTTCAAGACTAAAGAGACCCCAAGTGATTCATTTCTGCAAAAAAAGTATATGCTAGATAATAAAAAATTATTAAATTAGTTGTTTTTTCTCAAAGGAAGTTTATTTTAGTTTCAAAAGCAAAATTAGATTAGAAACTTATTTGTAACTGTATTCAATTGAATATAAAAATATGAAACTACACAAAAAACTGCTTTATAAACTATAAGCTTATTAAAAAAGGTTCATTTAATTTCCAGCTTATGTAAAGCTATAATAATACTTCATTATAAGCAAAATAAAGGACTTTTCTTGCAAGATAAAAGCATATGATTTTAGGTATTTTGGTTTATTAGTGATATTATTTTAATGATACAAATTATAGAAGTCTATAATTAAAATAATATAAATTTCATTACTTTCTTATTAAAGCTATACTGTACAATTTTATACTTAATAAAAGATATAGTCTTATATCTTATTTATAAAAAATCATAATATCTAAAGATATCAAGAATCTGCCACTTACATATCATGAAATGAAGACTTGAATATTTCTGTGTTAAAAAGAAAATACTTTCACCAAAAGATGATATAGATAGTTCAAAGTTTTATATCAAAGAGAAACGTTTTATACATCTTATTTTACTCTAATACATATAGTAAAAGATATAGTAGAAGATAATTGAGGATAATAATGGAGAGAGGATAATAGAAGATAATTGAGGGTAAGAAAGGAGAAGCAAATAATATAATTGAGGATAAGAAAGGAGAAAAGAAAAGAAAAGAGAAAAGAAGAAAAAAGAAAGTTTTTTCTACTTGGTATCAGGTTTTATATAATCCACCCTCTTGACAATGCAGAAATTTTTAAAAGTTTTTTTGAGGAGGAATGAGAGGTGGAAAGGAGAAAATTCAAAAGAAAAACCTTCAAGAAACCCAAGAGATTATTGCACTTTGATTTAGGCACTTTAATTTCTGCACTTTTTTTGTGCACTTTGATTTGGGCACTTTGATTTTGTCCCCTGAAATAACATAGGGAAACATAGTACAATTTTATATTAATTTAATATTTTTTGAAATTGCCTCCAAAACACACCAATTTATTAATATTGCAATAAAATAAAAAACTAACAAAAAACTTCATTTCTTTTTTATATATTTAAATATCAGGTCTTAAAGAATCTACATGAGGAATTTCAAAAGTTTTTATTAAATATTTAAAATTTTATAAGCTTATAAAAAGTGTGACTAAATCTAAAAAGTTGATTTTTGATTTCCTCACTTTTGATTTGAGAAACTTAACAAAACATAATGAATAAAATATTAATTTTTTGCAAAAATTTATTATTAAATGGACCTAGTTTTTGTACCTTTTTGGATTTCAATTTGACTACTTTTTGATTTCTGCACCCATTAAGAAACTATATGTAAAATTTTAAATAAAATTTATGAGACAAAATTTTTTTTAAAAAGAAAGAGCTTATAATAGTATTTTATATTAATATTTTAACAAAACAAATTAAAAAAATTGCTGAAAGTCAAAAAAGCTTTTTTAACTCTTTATTTCTTTTTTTACATATAGAAAAAAAATAAATTTAATTTTTTTTTAATTTTGATGTATCAAAAATTAAATTGGAGATTTTTTTGCACTTGATTTTTGCACTTTTATTTTTGTGTCCCTCTATTCAAAGGGGTAAATAAATTCTATTTTAAAATTCAAATTAAATTAAGGTGTGTTTTAAATTGCATCAATTTGGGCACTTCAAACTTGGTTTTTTGATTTTAGCTACTAGTAAAAACATTTTTAAAAAAGTCAAATTTAAGAAAAATATTAATTTTTTTGGGAAAAATTTTATTGGAAAAAAGTGCAGAGATCAAAAAATCCATTGATTTGGAGATTTTAATCTCCACACTTCAACTTTAGGCACTTGCCTGTTTTAACATATAGTATCATAGAACCCTATAAAGAGCACATCATCACAAATTGACTGTTTCCCCTTTTAAAAAGTATAGTTTCACATCCAAAACTATTATAATAAAGAATGTAAGAAAACATATGAAACTTTGCAGATATATATTTTGGCCTCCTCTAAACAACTGGGTACTTTTTAACCCCAGTTGTATAATCTGGTCTTAAAAAATTCAAGTTTTACTCTTTGGCCAGGTTGAGGTAGCTACACCTTATATTTCTTAATTTGATATAAAAAATTGAAAAAATCACTGTATTTTTGAGCTACAGCATCTCAATTACTTCATGCTGAAAACACCATTTCACTTGCAAGTTTTCAGCTAAAACTCACAGTTTTGCATACTTGCGCTACTAATGAAAATTTAATGTTCACATAATAATTTTTTTTATAATTTTGATGTTATTTAATTTGAGAGTTTTTCTACAATTCCATGTGAAAATATTGTATACTTTTATATTTAAAACATTTTTATTTTTCTCTTTGAAAATTGCCCCCAAATTTGAACTTTTCTGATGCAAATTCACTCTTAGATGCCTCCCAAGCCTACCACCAACACTACCCCCAAGGCTCCCAAGAGCACAGCCACTCCTGCTTAGGCAAGAAAGATCAAGGCTATCCTCTCCAAGCAGCCTCCTAAAGAAAAAACGCCTGCCAAGACCCCCACACCATCCCCCAAGCCTGAGGCTGATAGCCCCACCCCCTCCCCACTCTCACTTTGTCTACTCCCCCTCTGATCCCCAGGAGAAGCACATCCAATTCAATGATGAAGATGAGAATTAAAGAGTATCTAAAACAAATCTGGTGATCATAGTTCCACAGCCTCAGAGGAGGAGCCCATCCTAGAGTGGGACTTACATACATTTGCCAATATCTACAACATCAACAGGAAATTTAAAGTTCTGGCTGTTTTCCCTGACTCTTTTCTCATTATGACCAAGAAGGGGGTACTGGCTTTGTCAAGGAAGGCTTCTTTTTCACATGTAATGACCAGAGAAAAAATATGAGTAGGACACACCATTTCTAAAACAGTATCTCAAAAAATGCCATCTCAAATTTCTGCTATCTCAATTTATTAGTAAATTTGCCATTTTGATTCACGGCATTTTGACTAAGAAAAACAAGTTTTAAAATTTTAGATTTTTTTAACTCCAAAAGAATCCCAAAAATTCTATAAAAATAAAAATCAAAAACATTTCTAGGATTAAAAAAGCCTCAGGATTTCAAATCTGCAATAAAAAATGGAGTCAACTAGTAGCAACATAGTTGTGTAAAGCCCAAAAGTTAAAATAATCTCAAAACAACTATTTTCATCTATTTTAAAACTAAACTATATTTTAAAATAAGCATAGAATTGTACCAAATACCAAAAAGAGGTCAAAGAAGGTAAAACCAAAGGAAATAAGAGAGAATATAAAGAATAATTTATTGGGAAATGACTCAAACATTGGTAGAAAAAGCAACTGAGATAGCTTGGAGATGCTCAAGCTTTCTATCCTAATAATAGTAGGCAAGGACCACCTTGCTGATTTCAGTATACTTTTTTACTGCCTTGGTCATCTTGGGGGGAACACCCTTGGTCTTCATACCAGTCTTGAAGAGGCGGGCAGAGATGGCTTGTTGGGGTTTGAGGTGGACCATGATCTTGTTGAATTTGGGCTTATGAACCCTGACCCTTGTAGAAAACTGGCTATGCCACCCTTCAAGGGAAGAGGTGGTCTTGATTAAAACATCTTTTACCTGCTTAAAGTAGTTACAGGTGATTGAGTCACCACCCTTTCTGATGTGGCATGCTCCTTGAAAGATACCAACCCACTGAGTTTCAAAATACTCAATAAAGGGCGCAATGGCCGCCTGGTTGGCTATAATATATGGGTGACAGAGTAGGGCAGCATAGAAGGCATTTGCCTTTTCCTTTCCACAAGGGCAAGGGCAGCAAAGCAATAAAACGTCCTTGGCTTCTTTATTGCCTTCAGAGTTGACCAGCTCATGGATGTCAGAGCACTTTTGGAGGTGGCCGCAGAGTGCCTGCCAGAAGTGGAAGTAGCATCCCTGAGGGGAGCTCTTAAAAACTCAAATGAGGACATTTGCCTGAGCCTGTTTGAAATCCACTACCAGATATTCATGGTAGGGAAGGATTTTGGGCTGCTTTCTGGTTGGGGTGGCTTCCTCTTCCTGTGACTGGGCCTTTTTCTTGCGCCCTCTGGTCTCTTTGGACTCCTCTTTGATGGCTGGGAAGATTTCATCAAGCTTGGCCTTTAGGATTGTGAGTGCACGGACATATGTTTCCTGCTTCTTGTTGGGAAGGAAAAAGAAGACCAGGGGAAGAACTAGATTTTCAACCTGCTCATGGATAGTTCAAAGCTGTCTGAAGAGCTTTGGGAAGGTTGAGAAAGTGCCATATGTGAGCCAGGTCTTGCATTTCAGCAGGTTGTGTAGATCCTGGCTTGTGGCAAAGCAGATAATACGCTTGGGGCATGTTGACCATCATTGTGAAAAAAGAATCTCTCTTCATGGCGGGGTAATTTTTGCTCCTCAGTAAGGTTCAGTTGGTCAATGGACATAGCACTGATGCCTTCAGTGATCAGAGCATATCTCTGATTAATGAGATATCTCTGAAGTTTTGAGGTGCCACCAACAGTTGTAAGTTGGGTATCAATAAAATTAAGAAAGGCATCATTGACAACCTCAGTTGCAGTTTGATCCTTGATGGTTGGTATCACCTGGCAAAGAAACCAGCAGATAAGTTGTTAAAGGGGGTTGTAAGGGTCAGTGCAGTCATGGTTGACAGTTAGGGCTTTAAATCTAGTGAACCAATAAGTAGTGAGTCTAGCTGGGCATCCAACGTTATCACATTTGTAGTGATACTGGTGTATTGCTTTCTTCTCATCATTACAGCTGAAGCTGTAGCCCTTGTAGACAAAGCCGGCACCCCCTTTCTTTGTCATGATGGGGTAGCTGACTGAATAAGTGGCAGGCACAGCAAAGGTATCGTTTTGATTGCATATATTATGGATGGTATTAAGATCCCAGAGTTCAATTTAGTCATCTGCAGGAGCACCAGGCTCCTGCTCCTGCTCCTCTTCCTCCTCAGGCTCTGATGTGGGATCAGAGTGGCAATTAAAGTTGAATAACTTCTATTGGGGGTCTGAGGGGGAGTACAAAAATGGAGAGTGGGGAGGAGTAGGACTGTTTCCCTTTGTCTCAGGTGATGGAGTTGGGGTCTTGGGGGGAGCTTTGGCCTTAGAAGGCTGCTTCTTTGGGGTAGTCTTGGCCTTTTTGGCCTTTTAAGGAGTGATCTTGGACTTTGAGGCCTTTGAGGCCTTGGGCGCAGCTTTGGTAATTGACTTGAGAGGCATCTAAAAGTGAATTGGTTTAAAAATATGAGCACTTTGGGGGTTGTTTTTAAAGATAAAAATGAGAATGTTTTAATACAAAAAGTAGTAATTTTTTACTCATAATTCTAGAGAAAATCTAAAAATATATAATATAAAATTTCAATGTTTTTTGTTTTGTAAAAATAAATTTTTATTAGTAACGCAAGTAGGCAAAACTTTGAGTTTTGACTGAAAACTTGCTTTTAAAATGGCGTTTTTGAAGTGATGTAATTGAGGTGCTGTAGCTCAAAAACATAGTGTTTTTGACTATTTTTTATATTAAATTAACAAATCTACAGTGGAGCTACCTCAACCGGGCCAAAGAGTAAAACTTGGATTTCTCAAAAATAGCTTATACAACTGGGGTTGAAAAGTACCCAGTTGTTTAGAGGAGGCCAAAAAAATATATCTGCAAAGTTTCATATGTTTTCTTACATTCTTTATTATAATTGTTTTTGGTGTGAAACTATAGTTTTGAAAAGTGGAAAGCAAGAATTGCAGTGTGGGACTGATATAGCGTAGCCTGGCATCCTAGGTAATTTCACCTTATTTTCCCCTATCCATTGTGCGCATCAAATCAATTGGGTGATATGTAACTAGGTGGAATTTGAAGTGACGTAAATTGAAATGGCGTAATCACCCCCTTCTATATTAAAATCACTATTAAAATATTTTATTAAGAGAACCCTTATCAAAATATCCATGTATAATAAAGTTATAAATTACATATAATAAAACTGGTTTTTTACCCAGCAATGACAATCATTAAAAGAACTATCATAGTGCCGTCTGTTTAGGTTGTTCTTAGTATAAGTGTCTTGGTTTAATACTATAGGAACATCTTCTGGCACTATACAACAGGCTTTATTTTAGTTCAGGCTAAAGCTTATTTTAGTTAAAGATAAATAAAATGATTCAAAATGAGGTAAAGTTGAGATGGCGTAAACACGCCCCACACTAAGTGATTTCATATGTAAACAAAGTTAGCAAAATAAGATTTAATTAATCTGACTCAAAGTGACAGAATCAAGATGGTGTAAATTTGATATGCCACATTAATAAAGTATAGGTGAATTTTAACTATTTTTATTTTTATTTTTTGTGATTCAAAATCACTAACACAAAAAATGCCATCTTGAATTAAATTTGAGATGGCGTAAATTGAAGTGGCGTTTTTGAGATGGCATGTTGTACCAAAATATGGTGCATCATCACTACCAGTGTGATAGTCCAGGTTGCCCGCATGATTAACTACAATTGGGTTTACCCAAGTCAAGGATCTCACCATTGAGCATGACTGTTTGGGCTCTGATATGACCCTCTACTATCTTATGTGCTGGTACCTTTTCCAAGCCATTCCTTTCAACAAGGACTTGACTTCAACTGAGCTGGTAACACCTGCTCTCCTTTACCTGAATGAGGATCAGAGAGAGAGTAGGTTGGAAAAAAGACCAGAATCCAAAAGTATGTGACTGATCAACGGTCAATTGATGCCAATATTGGTGTTAGCGCTAGAAGCATCAATGAGCCTGTACTTTCAGAAGTCCAGAAAACTACCATGCTTGATAAGCGCTTTCTGATTCACAATGATGGAAAAGGTCCACCAAACCATATTTTGTGCTTTTCAATACAAGAGGATCTTGTACGCCTTTTAAAGTGTGATGCCTGGTTTGCTTATGGGACTTTTGCCTCTTGTGCAAAGCTATTTTATCAGCTTTGGGCCATCCATGGTCAGTTTAATGAACACACAATCCTCTTTATCTTCTTCTTTCTCCCTAATAAAAGGGAAGATACTTACATTCACGCCTTGGATATACTCAAGCAAAAACTGGATGCCATCTTGCCCACGCTTGAAGATGAGCCAACTGAGAAAAGGGGCCACAAGAAGAAGTCAGCCCAGAGGCCACCCAGGAGCAACAGACCACAACCAGAAGGCGCCAGAGTCCCTTCCCTGTCATACCATATTAATGGTTGGCTTTGAGGCTGCACAAGCCAACACCTTTATCAAGGTATTTAGGAGCAAGCCCCAAGGCTGCTTTTTTTACTACTGCCAGGCTCTGCGCAAGAACCTGATAAAAAAACCAGACCTCAATAGGTTGGTATTCAAAGATGACACAAAGGAGGTCTGGAAGATCTTTGATTTCTTTGCTGCTCTGGCCATATTCAGAAAGGAAGAGGTTAACCTTTTTTATAACAAGCTTCTAACAACAATTATATTATTGAGAACCAAGAAGCATTTGCTCCTTTCATCCAGTACTTTGAGCACCAGTGGGTGGATGTATTCCAGGGAGATTTCCACATCTGCAAGTCCAGCAACTCAATTAATTGGAACTGCTATGAGCAGGTCAAATAACACGTAACTAAGACCACCTTGTGATGGTCCACATGTAAGCGTTTTTGTAGGCAAGGGTTGATTTGGCTTCAAATAAAGATGCTATGCTCAAGATTGACAATGTGTTATTGGTTGATTAAAGGTAGGGGCCTAGTAGAGAAGGATGGCTACTAGGGAAGGTAGGGCCTAGCTAGTAAGAGAAGAGACTACTAGGGGGCAGATTTTGGTCTCCACCCAGCAGAAGATATTGGCTGCTGTGGGCTAGAGGTCTTCATCAAGCAGAGAACTGTGGCTGCTTGGGGGAAAAATGATATAGCTCAGCAGGGAACTTTGTCTGTTTGGGGTGGGGAGTGATCCAGCCTGTTGGGTAGTGTTTGCTGATCAGGCTGGAGGATGTTTAGATCAAGGGTAACATGGGCTGCCAGGGTAGAAGTTTGTGCCAGCTTGGTAGGGGACGCCTACCAGGGCTGTAAGGTTTGGACCCCTGGCGGATAGCGTGGGCTGCCAGGATGAAAAGAGCTCTGAGGGCGCTACATACCCTGATATGCTTACAGGAGGTCTGTTAGCAAGCATCCTACCTAACAAACTGGTAGGGTGTCCTTGTTTATGCCTCTATAGGAGCTTTGGGGAGAACCCAAAGTAAGCATTGGAGGCATAAATTTGCTCAGAGGTGTCACCAAGGCGGTTTGCTTGGGGAAGCAAGCTGCAGAACTTGGTGTGATCAGGCCTCTGGGAAGTAAAGCTGATTGATTTGCAACTAAAAGCCCAGAATTAATAACCTGGGTGAGTAAAAACAACACATATACAATGATCTATGGTTGGATGGCCTAAGTGGATTGCCACTTGCAAGGGCCCAGTCAAACGCCAGTTCAATGTAGACTCATTCCTGGGTCTAAAGGTTCTGGTAACAGGGACTGAGATAAAGAACCAAGGTGGTTCAAGGAATTAGCAGAGAATACTAGTAATAAGGACTGTTTGATCACAGTGAAAACTAGTTGAGGGACTGTTGGTCCATATTGAAGTTTTGAAACCAAAATGGATCTTTTTGCAGGAGAAATCAAGATGGTTGCTAGTGAGGATAAGCTGGGAGGCTCAAGTATCATGGTGCAGGAGTAGCTGGTCATGATAAAAGAGTAGCTAGAGACTGTTAGGCTGTTTTAAGACTAGAAAAAGAACTGTTCAGTGAGCTAAGATGGACTGATTGCTAGTTAAATCAATAAGATTAGAGGTATGATTGAATAACAGGCAGAAGAACCAAGAAAATGTGAGTGCAGGACTAGAAGAGGACCTAGTAGGACTAGCTAGACTGGAAGAAGAAGTTGGAAGGTTGTTTTTAGTGTCTTTAAAAAGAAGAAATGTTAAGGAAAGAAGCAGTTAAAAAAGGGTTTAATGCTGCCAAAATAATAGTATATAAAAAGAAGTAATTCTTGTATCATGCTACAAGGAAAAAAAGAGAAATAAAAATAATTTACAAAATATTTAAAGCTAGGAATTTATTGGTTTGAAATTAAGCCAGAAAGGAGCCAGAGAGGGGCCAGAAATAGGACAGAGAAACTGTGAGGGTAAAAGAGCAAATTTTGCCTAGAACAACTAGGAGAGGCAAGAGGGAAAAAACAGGTTTAAATTTGCAAAACGTTGAAGGAAACACTGGAAAACACGGAGAAACATTGAAAAATCAAAGTTTTAAAATTCACTTAAGAAAAACATATAAAAAAGAGCTCAATATTTGCCAGAGAAATGTGACAGGAATTACAGCAAAACTATTTGAAACACGGAGCAGTTGTTTACCTGGAGAAAGACAGCTTTGCGTTTGAACCATAGTCAGGAGCAAGTCATTTGGGTGAAATGTTTGGCAAAACCATGAAAGCAAGGTGTATGATTGGCTGAAAGCTGGAGTCTATTTAATCAGTGTTTTGAGGGCTTTAACTTAAGAGCTAAAGCCTAAAAAATGAGTTGCAGAAGCAAAAAAAGTCAGGGCTTTTATTGGCTGAAGTAAGTTCTGAAGTTTAATATATTTTAGAGAGAGAGAAACTGGATAATTTAAGCTTTTGAAAACCAGGGTTCTAGAAGGGATTTTTTTGTCTGAAACAAGGAGCTATAAAAGGGGGAGCTATCTGAGACTCTTGAGGGAATGGATCAAGTGGATTACAAAGGCCACAAGAACTACAAAAGAAGCCAGCAACTAAGCAAAGAAAGCCTGAGCTGTAACAGACTGCAGAAGCCCAATAATGAAGTAAAGGAGCCAAAAAACAAAGGAAATGAGCCAAAGACAAAGGAGCAGGAGCCTAAGACCAAGTACAAGGAGTCAGAGATTGTTGGAGGACTCCAAGTATTGGCAAAACCTTATTGTTTCCTCTACTAAGGCATAATATCAGAAAGTTTCTTAGCGGATCATCCTTCTGACCATAAATAAAAGCCTATTACAACCCCTTCCCAAATTTTCCATAATAAAAACAAGGTCTATGAGTAAAATACCCCACATCTTCTACCCTATCCAAGGGGAAGAGTATACCTATTGCCTAGGTTGTAGGAGATTTGTCTCCAGTAAGTCTTCCCAGGAGGAGTGAGAGAAGATGACTAGGAATCTTGAAATGACAGATAGAGAAAGGGAGCTTATAGGAACTGAATTTACTAAGCTGTTACAGGATTGGTATTGGCTCACAGAAGGGCTAGCACCCACTGAAGTACAAGTATATGGTGGAGACACATGCTTAGTTATTGGGAAGGTACTGTAAGAGTTTGCACTTATGCAGGTCAAGTAAAGGCTACTGACCAACCACTCCCCACTGTTGGGGAATGAAAACTACTCCAAGCTGGTCCCTGGCTATGACTCAGGACACACTTTGGGGACTGGTGACCAGGAACCCCACACATCTCATCACTTGAAGGTTGGCAAAATCAATTTTCCTGCCTGGTTAAGGTAAAAAAGCCTATGTTCAATGTAATTGTCAACATGCTTAAGATTTAGCATGCTCATGAAGATCAGCTATACTCCAAGGCTGTCAAAGACAATGCTGTTGTATCCAAGCATGCTGGCCAGCAGGTCAACTTTGCAAATGTTAACAAGGAGGTTTTAGCCTATTACACCAGAGAAGGCCGCCTTACCCATCTCAAAGGCATTGCCATGGCCCTTGGATCTAATGTATTATCACTTTTTTAACAATAAATTTCTTTCTTTCAAATATTTGATTTTAACTATATTTTTAGTATATACATGTTTAACATAGAGTTAAAATTTAAAACAAAAAATACCACAGCTTTAGGATGTGTCAACTTTAGAGCTTTACACACTATAGTTAGTATTAGCTGTTCCCATATTTTATTACAGATTTAGGAACATTGTATGATTTTAAGTATATCTGTATTTTTTTGAAACTTTTAATATGTATATATATATGCTTAATATAGAGTTAAAATTCAATACAAAGATATCACTTTTTTAGGATGTGTCAACTTTGGAGCTTTGCACACTATAGTTAGTATTAGCTGACCTCACATTTTTATTGCAGATTTGGAATGCTTGTATGATTTTGAGTTTATTCATATGTTTTTTATAACTTTCAAAATTATTTTGGGCTTTTGTCAATATTTTAAGGTGTCTGGCGCAGTTTAGCCAGAAATCCAGGATAGGGTTTGAGATGGCATCTTTCTATATAACTTATACCACCACTTAATTGATGGGCGCCTCAAAAAGGAAGCCAGAGAATATATTGTGGACCCATTCCAATTCTTTTGGAGATTGTTGTTCTTCTTGAATAATGGCCCAATTCTATTCTAGGACAGCTTTTTTTGATGCCTAATATTTTCCAGATTAGATACACTTAATAACAAAATTTACTAAAATTTACATTACTCCTATTGATCTTAGCTTTTCAATAAAAATTATTATCTTCCTCCATTAACCAAGCAACCAAGCTATTCCCTGAACATGAGAAAATCATACAGGAGCACTTAAGATTGGCTAGTGTTGAGGTATCCCTCTATGGCATCCCCTAACCTGCTGTCCCTGTGATGATCTAAATTGAGGGCTGGTTTATAGGCAAGAGCTGGGTTTGGCTAAATAAAAATTGGTTGTCTGAAAAAGGCAAATATTGGTTGGTTTATTGATATGTCTAGCCTTGATAGTTCTTAGTGGTTTTCTATTTATTGGGTTATTAGTAAGTTTTTCCTTGTTATTGATTTTTAAATGATATAGATGGTGCCTGGGATGGTCAAACCAAGCGGTATAGGCATCCTTAGACTAGCTGGGATTATAATATAGCTCATTTCTCCCTGAGATAAATGTGTTTTAGTAGCATTGAAGTTATGATACCAACCAGTGTCAGGGATCCAGTCTTGGGCAGGCGGCCTGTTGTTTCCAGGGATGGCCTGGGTTGGGTTTTTTGCAGGCAATGCCCACCCCAAGAGGGGAGCTAACTTAAAAAGGTAGGGTACAGACTTTTCCACCCAGGACCACAGGCCCCCAGCCGGGATTATAGTGTCAATCACTCCTGTGAGGGTGATGTACACAATCCCAAACAGCTTGCCAGTATAGTTGGTTAGAAGGTTGGGTGAGGAAGCAGGCATAGGTTTTGGGGTCACAGGCGGTTCCATGGGCAGTTTATAAGCAAAGAGATAGTTGAATTTCCCCCTGAACAACTTGGGTGTTGAAAATATCCACATGCCTTGTTGGTTGTATCTAACTGCAGATTTTATGCGGGCAAAATGGTCAGGTTTGAGTATCTTTTCTGGGGTGTAGTCCTTGTATTCAGATTTCAGAGGGTAGTCAGTAAAATGGACGGGTCCAAAGGATACACCAGGAGGACAGAAAACTGCAGGTGGTGGGGCAGGGGGCCAGGAGATCTTGAACTGAATTGTTAGATAATAAATACAAAATAAGGCAATAGCTGTGTGAGCCAAAAAACATAGCCTTTATTCAAAAATGGTAATAAGGTTTGGGCGCAGAATCTATAGGCATATATAGCATCCTGCCTCCAAACTTAGTATTTCCCATAAGGGCTTCATCAAAATATTGGGAAAAATGCGGGCAGGTGGCCAGGAGGCCCGGGTGTAGGAGCAGCAAAATGTCACCTTGGCTGGATGTTCTCTCATTGGTCAGAACGTCCAAATTGGTCACTTGATTTCCTTAATTTTTGGTTGTGGTCATGAGGTTTGGCCCAAAGCCCAGGTTTCTCCTTGGAAGTTGAGTTTGATTGGTTACTCAAGAGGACTTCAAGCTCATGAAGTTCACAGGGCCATCTTCTCTGCCTCCATTAGGCAATTCAAGAAACTCCTCCTCAGGAACCATCATAATTGAACCTGTACTGGTATTCTGACTTTAGGACTTAGCAGGGCCTTCAGCTCACAGGGGCTCAATCTCATAAAAACGCGGACAGGTAGGCTCTTGGTCCATGGGGCCAGCGGCCTGCAGGAATTTGGGTTCAGGGTTAGAATCTTGTCCTTGGGCCCAGGTTTCAAGGGGTAACAAATTGTCAATCCTGACATCATCCCCTTCTTCCCCCAAGGGTTCTCCCTTCTAGTCCTTTTTGTTCAGATAGAGTTAGATGACTTCTTGGGCATTAGTCAGGTTGATCAGCGGCTCCCAAGTACTTTCTTCTAGTGGGTATCCTTTCCACTTGACGTAATACTGGGTTTTTTGGTAGTTAATTTGGTTGCCTAGTATGTATTCAACTTCATATTTTTTGGCGCGGCCTGTTTAGATGGGTGGGGGGCTGTCTTAATCCGTTGGTGGGGGAGTGAGTTCCCATCCTTTTTGAACAACAGGGAGTGATAGAACACATTGTGAATCTTCCAGGAGGGGGGCAGGTCTAGCTTGAAGGCAACTTTGCCAACTAGTTTGGTGATTTTGTGGGGGCCGCTTCTTTTGTGAGCTAATTTTCTGCAGGGCACATGCAGGGGTACGTTCCAGGAGTCTAAGTATACCTTGTCTCCCACTTGCAAGGGTTGGCCCAGGGTTTGTTTGCGGTCAGTGAAGGCTTTGTATGTCTGCACAGCGCAATTCAGGTTGATCAAGCATGTTTTTTGTGTTGTGAATTTGCTCAACCCAGGAACATCCAGTGGTGTTAGTTTCCTTCTTGCCAATCTTGGGATCCCAGGTGGGGTCAAACCTGTAGTTGGCTTTGAACAGAGACATCCCAGTAGAGGCGTGGTCTTTACTATTGTATGCAAACTGGGCCATAGGGAGCATTTTGGCCCAGTTATCCTGATCAGCTTTGGCATAGCATCAAAGTATTGTTCAAGGATCTGGTTTACTTGTTCAGTTTGGCCGTCTGTCTGTGGTGGTAAGAGATAGATACACATTTCTTGATTCCCAAGTCTTTTATCACCTGTGTCCAGTATCTTGACGTGAATTGGGATCCTCTGTCTGTAATAATTTCCTCATGTGTTCTGTGTTGCTTGAGGATGCAGTTGTGGAAGTGTTGGGCTGTCTCTGCTGCCGTGCAATTGGTGGTGGTTGGTACAAAGTATGCCATCTTGGTGAAGTGGTCTACCATGACCAGGATTGCATTGTAAAAGAGGGATGGCAGCAGTTCCACAATGTAGTCCATGGAGACAGATCTCCAAGGTCTATGGGGTATATTCAAGGGTCTTAAAAGTCCTTCAGGTTTGTTTCTGCGAGTTTTGGTCCACCCACAGGTCTCACACCCCTTCAGGTACGCGCTTATGTCTTGATCCATTTTTGGCCAAGCAAAGTTCCTTCTGATGCTCTGGAGGGTCTTGAGCCTACCTAGGTGTCCAGCCATCTAAGAATTGTGGTAGTCTCTCAAGACGTTGATTCTGATGTCCCCTTATGGTACAAAGATCCTATTGTGGAGCATTAGTGTTGTTTTCTTCAATGAGTAGCCTTTTTGGTAGTGGGTGCTATCCAAGGATTTAGAGAGGTCAGAGATCATGATATTGGTGAACTTGTTCAGTGTTTGGACCCTTATTACTTTAGGTTTTCTGGCTCTGATTTTCATCAATCCCAGGTGAATACCTAGACTTGCTGTGTCCAAGAGGACTTGGGTGTTGTGGTTGCAAGTTTCTAGGTGGGTAGGCACCAGGTCAGTTCTTCTACTTAGGGCATTGGGTAACATGTTCACCTTCCCTGGCTTATAGTATATGATTAGAGTGTAGTCAGCCTGTTCTAAGGCCCATCTTGCTTGTTGTTGGTTAAGCTGGTGTGGTTTGAAGAAGTAGACCAAGTTCTTTTGGTCTGTCAGGACCTTTACTGAATATTCAGCGCCACATAGGTATTGGCGCCAATGTTTCAGGGTCTTCATTATGGCTAGCATCTCCTTCTCATATATTGGGTAGTTCCCTTCCGCAGGTAGCATCTTCTTGGAGCACTATGCTACAGGATGTAGCATACTATCCCCTCCTTCCTGAAGAAGGACCCCGCCCACTGCAAAGTCCAACACATTGGTTTCCAGAACAAAAGGTTTGGAGGGATCTGGCATGGCCAGGACAGGGGCAGAGGTGAAGGCAAGTTTCAAGGATTCAAAGGTGGTGTTACATTCCAGAGTCAAGTCAAAGATGACCTTGTCAGAGAAAAGGCGGGTCAGGGGGAGGGTAATGTGTGAAAATTTTTGGATGAAATCCCTGCAATAATTTGCTAGGCCCAAAAAACTTAACACATCTTTCCTTCTTTTGGGCACCGGCCAAGATGTTATTGCTTCTACTTTATCCTGTGCCATAGAAAGGCTGCCAGTCTTCACTACGTATACCAGGAATTCAACTTCAGACTGAAAGAATTCACATTTCTTAAGCTTAGCGTGTAAGTTTACTTGGAAGAGTTTTTCTAGTATAAGGTCCAGGTGGCACAGGTGTTCATCTGAGTCTTGCTATAGACAAGAATGTTGTCCAGATATGCCACACAAAAACGGTCAAGGTATTCCCCTAGGACAGTGTTGATCATCCTTTGGAAAGTGCTGGGGGCGTTGCAGAGGTCAAAGGGCATTACCAGGTACTCGTACAGTCCATATTGGGTTTTGAAGGCCTTCTTGTACTTGTCTCTGTCCTTTATTCATATTTGGTTGAACGCATCTCTAAGGCCAATTTTTGAGTACACGTGGGCTCCAGTCAGTACATCATAGAGGTTGTCAGCATTGAGAATGGGATATTGGTTCTTCACTGTAATGCTGTTCAGTTTTTGCTAATTCACGCATGGACTCATCCCACCATCTTTTTTTCCTACAAACAGCATGGGCAACAAGCAGGGGACTTTTGAAACTAAGATGAATTTTTTTGACATATCTTTGAGGTATGCTTTCAAGGCTACTTGCTCATAGTGGTTACAGCTGTAAATGGGGCTGTGGTGCAGTTGGGTCCCTGATAACAGGTCTATGGCATAGCTGTATATTGAATGACTGGGTAGTTTTGTGGCTGCTTCTTCACTAAAAACATGCTTCCATCTCTGTAGGGGGTAGGTAGTATCCCAAGGCTAGGCTTTATCTTTATGATCAAGAATTTGTTGGTAGGGCGTTGGTAATAGCTCATGCAAAAAGAAACAGTGTCACAGGATTCAGGCCGGCCCAACGTGGCAGTTTGCTCACAATAGTTCAGGATCAGGCCATGTCTGTTGGACCAGGCGTCACTCAGTATAAAGGGATGGGGTATTCCTGGCAAGAGGATCAGGGACAACGGGTATACATTATGTCCAATGGTCATTAGAAGTTCTTGTTCACACTCATAGTTGGTGTCCAAAGAGTTGTTTCCCATGATTACTTGTAGGCTGTGCTCTGAGGCTGTCAAGCTTAATTCCTCTTCTAGGCTGGCGTCAATTAAACTTTTATCTGCTCCTGTATCAATTAAGGCTTCAATCTTGTGCTTGTTCCCCAATGTGGTGAATGCCGCCATTCACAATGTTTTGATTTTGCCTTTGTTGGGTTATTTTGAGGACAAATCTCTTTCTTTCACTTTTGCCCTTTGAAACAAGGCTGGCTCTGCATTGGAAAATAAAATTGTTCAGTTTTCTATTCCTGCGTAACTCACTTGCCCTACTCATGCCTGTGGCAAGTGATCCTACAGTCCTGGTACTGTTTTGTGGTATTGTAAACCACTATCTATTTCATTTCCTATTTTCCAATAAACTTAAGTTCTATTCCCATTTTGTCTTTGTGTCTCAATGTACTTTGGCGCCTATCTAGCCACGTCTAGTAGATATTATTCATTCAGGGCCGCAAGGTAATTGCATACTCTTCCCTGTCATCTAACCAAGACTTAGTAAGAATCCAATCCTAAGGTTAGAATTTCCTGTTGTGTGTCTGTGCCGCACCTCAGAACACAACAAAATGGTGCTCACTACAGGGGCTGTAAACCCCTTGGTTATCCCTTTTGCATCCACGTTTTCAGGTCCGTTGCCTCCGCCTATACAAGAGTTAACTTCACCTGAAATTACTAGCCCTCCTATTGAGGAAGATATTGCCAACCAGCCTATTATCCCTACTGTACTGAACCTTGTGAATGATCCCCACCTAGTGGCTTACCCTTTGGGTACCCCTGACTTGGAACAAGTAATGGCAGTAGCCCTTGGGATAGCCCGTGATGGAGCCATCCTTTGCCTCCAGATTCAGTTCAATCAAGCAGAATAATACAAATTGATTGTAGCTCCACAATTTCCACAGCATCTCCTCTCAGCGGCTGGCTCCACTGAACATCCATTGTTTTCCTTTGTACAACCTGCCTCAGCCCATCATCAAATGGTATTAGGGCTTCACATTCAGGAAATTTTGTTGTTGCAAGCCGCTGTCACCCATCACTGGGATCAGTTTGCGGCCTATCAGCATTGGATTCATTCCTTGTTTTCTTTAGTATCCAACATTCAGTGAAAATCTGTCACCTCTCTGTCTTAATTGGTCACTTTTATTGAGAGAATGCACCAATCCATCCCCCTTTATGTCAGAGAGCGCCTTCATGAGTTCCACCAACTGGAACAGCCCTGTTGTGCCCAAGTAGACTCTACTTTAAACGCCTATCTCACCAACTTTGAACAACTTGTACAACAACTTAACAAGTTAAGTGCTTATTCCTTTGATCAATTGCAACAAGTAGAAGTCCATGCTGCAAAGAGCCTCTGCAAACTTGATGAGGACTTGGACCAAGTAAGGGCTGCTACTGCTGCCACCATTGCCAAAATCCAGATCCAAATAAATGAGCTGTCTGCCTCCAAAGCAGATGTCCCACTTTCTCCTCCACCCAACAAGCTAGCAGATAGAGAACAGAGGCTCTGGGATGCTATTTGAGATTTAAGAGCATCTGCCCACAGTCAGGATTGCCCCCCAAAGTCTCTCAGCCTGATCATCAAGTGTTTGCTCTGACAACTCAGGTTGCTGACTTACAAAAAAGAGGTTGCTACTTTGTGTGAGGCAATGGCATCTGTAGTTAGTACATCTAAAGTTGTGGAAAAAGATGGTTGTTGCCCTGGATTTTCAGGAGCCCCCCACATTCATTGTGCTAGAGAGTTGATAGTACTAGCCAATGAAGTGAACCTCCTGAAGCAAGATCACTCTGATCTTGATAAAGATGTAAAAGAACTGAGTGAAGTGTTGACTCAGTAAATGACATGTTCACCCCTTGCCTTTTGGTGGGCCCAACTCTTACTTCCCGGCTGGCTGAGCTTTCCTTGGTAGTATCTGCAAAGGGTCTGCGCCTGGATGTTACTGAGCAACACACCACCCTTGCTAATAATATGGGCACCTGCACTGCGGACACCTTGACTACCCTTGAAGATAGTGCTCACCAGCTATGGGCTGGGCAGCTCCCCACCAAGTCAGAAACAGAATTCTCCCCACACATAAATGTACTTGATTTGCAACAATGGTGGCCTAACTCCAGAAGCACATTTCAAGCCTATCTTTAAGCAAGTTTTTGACCCCAGAACCGCAACCATTGCAGCTTTCCTAACTATCTATGAAACTACCACAAGAAGAGCCTCAGATGAAGTCAAGGAAGATCATATCCTGACCTGTCTACACCTGACCTGCCAAGAGGTAGTCATGCCAGAGCTGCCTACCATTAAAACCTGGGAAGATATGAAGCAGCTTCTGATTGACAAGTTTGGTGGTGACCTTAGTTTGGAAGTGAAGAATGACGCCTTCATGCACATTGCTTTCAAACTTAAGGAGACCCTAGCCAAATTTACATATAGATTCTACATGGAGGGACAGCAACTGATTACAAGCTGTCAGCTGTCATGTTCTGAGGCGCGGCACAGACACACAACAGGAAATCCTAACTTTAGGATTAGATTTGTACTAAGTCTTGGTTTGATGACAGGGAAGGCTATGTAATTACCTTGCGGCCCTGGAAGAATAATCTCTACTAGTTGTGGCTAGAGAGAGGCGTGGAAATACTTGGAGACAAAAAGAAAGAAATGTGAATAGAACTTAATTTTTATTGGTGAATATGAAATGGAATATATAGTGGTTAGAAATACCACGAAACACTACCAGGTTAGTAGGAGCACTTGCCACCAGCATGAGTGAGGCAAGTGAGTTGTGCAGGATCATGAAACCAAACAATTTTATTTCCTGATTCAGTCATCAACTCATTTCAAGAGGAAAAAGCAAAAACAAGAGATTTGTCTTTGAAATGGCCCACCAAAGGCAAAATCAAAACATGGTGAATAGTGGTATTCACAACATTGCCCTCCCCTAGATTGGCCTTAGGGGAGTGGTATGAACAAAGGAACTTTGCGTGCACTCAAGCAAAAGGACAGCCACTGGAGAGAAGCTTTACAGTGTATTTGGACCCTTGTTTAAAAGTCACTTCTAAAGGTCTGATCCAGAGAGAGTCCCTCTTATATGTGCAATCACCTACTCTATGTTAGTAGTAGAGTACATGGTCACCAACAGCAAATTAAGGAAGGGGGGATTGTCCAGAGTTATTGGGGAGCAAGCTCAAGCATCTTGGTCTTGTATGCAGAAGTGTAGGCAGTGGCCTGTATATCAATTATGCAGTTGACTAGATCCTTGATGTGGTTGTCAGGATTCATGGCCTTATCAGAGGTAAGCAGGAGGGCCCAAGAGTGATGGGGTAGTAGCCTCTTGCCCATATAAAATTACAAAAGGGGAGTATCCAGTGATACAATTTTTGCTAAAGCAGTACACAAAGAGAGCGGCAGGTAAGTATAGGTCCCAGTTGGCAGCGTCAGAGTAGGTGAGCTTCCTCATGATAGAGACCAGTGTTGAATTTGCGCTCTTAACTTCCCCATTGGTAAAAGGAGTGTAGGGGGCATAGAAAGACTGGTGTGATACCAAAGCTTTGACACCAGAGGTTATCAGCTTGGCATTGAAGTTAGTCCCATTATCTGAGAGCAACACTTGAAGACAGCCATGGCGGTAGAAAACATCTTGTAACAGGAAGGCAGCAGTTGTCTTAGCCGTGATGTCCTTTGTAGGGCGAGCCTCTACCCACTTGCTGAAGTGATCAACAGCAATCAGAATAAAGCAACACTCAGAACGTGAGCAGGGGAGAGGGCCTACCATATCAATGCCAACAGTATGAAAAGCATTTTGCGGGGAACTAGTTTGAACTTGTGGGTAGCATCTTGAGGCCTCTGCAGCTGGCAGTTGTGGCAGCTAGCTATGAAGTCTGGGATCAGCAGGCAAAGGTTCTCCCAGAAGTAATTCTTTTGGGCCATTCAAAGATCTTGGCAATGCCTCCATGTCCAGTCTCTTTATGAGCTTTTGACACCAACAAGAGGCAAAGACTGGGTCATACATAAGGCAGATACTGGTCTTGTACCTTCTTGAAGAGATGATTTTTGCGTATGAGGGTATCTTTGGTTAGCTTAGACAAGGCCAGTTGTACCTCTTCTGTCTCACTTTCCCAAGAAAAAGGGTACCTAATTAGCTTGAATAACCGGTCAGCCTCTGCAGGATGTAAAGCAAGAAAATGCATTCTGGATAGCCCATCAGCGTTCTGATGTTGAATCCCAGGGTGGTGGAGCACAGTGAAGTAGTATTCTTGTAGACGTAGAGCCCATCTAGCTAGGCGCCCTTCAAGCTCCATAAGCTGTTGTAATCACTTAAGCAAAGCGTGGTCAGTGACAACTTTGAAGTGGGTACCATATACATAGTGACAAAACTGTTTGACTGCATGCAACACATCAAGACACACATTCTCTTTGACACTATAGTTCTTCTCATGCTTGTTTAGCACGCTGGAAGTGTAAGCCAAAGGATGGTCTACACTCTTGTTGTTCAGTTGGGCCAGAATGACTCCAATAGCTGAATCACTAGCATTGGTGTACAAATGCTTTCCTTGTCATAGTCAGGATACACTAGGATGGGAGCTTCTTTGAGTTTTTGCTTAAGGGTCTCAAAGGCTTGCTGCTGACTGGCAGTCCATTCAAAAGGGACATTATGTAACAGCTGGACTAGAGGTTCACTAGTATCAGCAAAGTCAGGGATAAACTGTCTATAGTAGCCCATCATCCCTAGAAAGACTTGTACCTCTTACAGGTTGGTGGGCAGAAGCATTTTGTTGATGGCTTCAACCTTCTTAGTCATTGGGCAAATCCCAGTCTGGGTTACTTCATGGTCCAAGAATTCAAGACGCTCTTTGAAGAAAGCGGACTTGGAAGGCTTTAGCTTTAGGCCAGCTTCTTGAATCTTTATTAAAACCTCTTTGAGATGAGCTAGGTGATCAGTGAAGGTAGCCATGGCATTGCTGAGTCCCTGCGGCATGCAAGTAGGCTCAAAAAAGCCCTTCAGATGTAATGAGCGCAGCTTTTTGGCAATTATTGGGGGATAGACCAACTTGCCAGTATCCAGATGCCAGATCCATGGCAGAGAAGAACTTAGAGCCTCCAAGACGCCTGAGAGCATCATCAATACACAGAAAGGGGTACAAGTCCTTCTTGGTCAAGGAGTTCAATCAGCAGTAGTCCATCACAATACAATGACCTCCATCTTTCTTCTTTAGGATGAGTAGCGGGGATGCCCAAAGACTTTGGGAAGATGCCAGCAGCCCAGCATCCAACAGTTGTTTATGATCTTTAGATACCTGGGCGTCCTCCACGCGGCTGCGGCAATATGGTTTAGCACTGAAGGGAGGAGCGTTGCCAGTGTCAATCTGATGGATAACGCCTTTAGCTAACCCATAGTTGGTACTGTACTTTACAAAGATGTCAGAAAATTTATCTAGCAAGTCTAGCACCTCTTTCTGTTGAACCAGGGACAGCTGTGGGAAGCTTGCGCAGCAAACAAGGATAGGACTTGGGGTTCATCCTCAGGTAGGTCAAAATCTTGGAATGTGCCTAAGGGATGAAGAGACAGGACATCAGGAGTGCTCAACAACTTACCATATCCAGCACCCTGCCCCCTAGACACAGTCATGGGGAGTGCAGTCAGGCTGGCTACTAACAACTGAATAGGGCCTTTATGAGAGAAATCTAGGATCCCAGGACAGAGGTAAGGCTTGTTGCGTCCTAAGGAGGGGAAGAGTACAATTCCAAGAAGGTGGGTTCAGGTAGTTCATAAGATATCTGAGAGTCCAGGATGGCTTGAGACCCAGGTGGGATGGTAACAGCAGACGTAGCTAGGAGAGGGATTCCTTCAGACGCAGGACAAGCCATGGGTAGACACTTCATGTTTGAAGAGTGGGTGCAATACTTGAGGTTGAAAACCCCAGAGTGATATTCCAAGGCGCAGGTCTTGAGGCATTTTGCCAGAGCTTTAACTGGCTCTTCAAAGATTAAGGGGACTCTGTATCCTAGAATAGAGAGGTAACCATCTTTTAAGTTAATTATCCCATTATATTCCCTAAAGACTGGGTGCTAATCAAGAGATTGTAACTCTCGTTTTCCAAGACAACTGCTGGTGCAGCTAGGAGAAACTTGCCAAACTGCATGGGTAGAGCAGAGTACACCCCTCTGGCGCAGGTCATAGACAGTCCAGCTGTGCCATATGACTGGTGATAATTAAGGTAAGGGGCAAGTTTGAGTTTCTTCACAAGCTTTGAGTAGACAACATTGACCGGTGAGCCAGTGTCTAGAACAACCTTGATCTTCACTTTTTGAATGGATATCTCTATTTGAGTGGTAGTGCAACAAAAGGGTGGAAAGAAAGCCAAGATATCTTGAACCTCTGCTAGTTACTTATCCCACTTCTCAATCATGCATCTTAATCCTGGGAACTACTTATAAATAGTTTGGAGAGGGAGAAAAACAGATACATTCTTGAAGACAGTGTCAGCAACCTTGCAGATTCTTCTGATAACTCCACTAGCTTGGGGGACCTCTTAGCCTGAGTGAGGTAAGGGCAAGAGATAACTTCTTTGGCTTCAGGCAAAGGCTTAGCAGTAGTTTTAGTCTTTCCTGATCACAAATTATAGGGGACTGTAATGGTTTCAGGATTTGTTTGAACAGAGTACCCATATGCATTGGCGTTGTCTGTGTCAAGTCATCCAGGTCAGAGTTGTCAGAGATATTGTGGAATAATTGGAGGATAAAAGTAGCCTAATTATCAGCAGACTTGGTGTTAGATATAGAGGGTTGGATTGAAAGAGACTGGGAAGAATTGTGAACTGAGAGTGTCTCTGCCTCTAGGTTGACTGTTCTTTTCCTGCCTGCTCTTTTGGATCAGCTCCTTCAACCCGTGGGTTATTGCAGACTCAAGAATGATGATCTATCTGACCACAGTTGTGGCAACTTTGGCGTCAAGGAGGATTTTGCAAGTTCATGGTAAGAATGCAAGGACCACGAGAAGAAGAACCAGAGGTAGAGGCGGCAAAATTCCCCCACACAACTGCTCCATAATGGGTAAAGTGCATATCCTACAACAATGTCTTTATACTCTTCATAGAGGTAAATCATAGCCTTATGAGCTTTGAAGTGAAGGCACAGAAGCTGGTTAATTTTGAGGGCTTGAGCGCAAGCCATATAGGCTTCATGAGCTGTCAACTTTCTGCTCGTAATCAATTGCTGTCCTTCTATGTAGAATCTGTCTGCAAACTCGGCTAGTGTCTCCTTAGGTTTTGAAGCAATATGCATGAAGGTATCCTTTTTCACTTCCAGGCTAAGGTCACCACCAAACTCATTAATCAGAAGCTGCTTCATATCTTCCCACGTCTCAATGGAGGGTAGTTCTGGCACAACTACTTCTTGGCAGGTCAGGTGTAGACAGTTCAGCATGTTTTCCTTTGTAACGTCATCTGATGCTCTTTGCATGGCAGTTTCATAGATAGTGAGGAAAGCTGCAATGGTCGAGGTTCTGTGGTCAAAGACTTGCTTAAAGGTAAGCTTAAAATGTGCCTTGGGAGTTGGACCACCATTGTTGCTATCAAGTACATTGATATGTGGGGAAAACTCTGTCTCAGATTCCGAGGGGGGTTGTCTAGCCCATAGCTGGAGAACACTTTCTTCAAGGGTGGTAAAAGTCTCAGCAGCACAGGCCCCAGTATTGGCAGCTTGAGTGGTCTGTTGTGCAGTAGCATCTAAGCGTTGACCTTGGGTGGTCACTATTGTGGAGAGTTCAGCCAGTTGTGAAGCAAGGGATGGCCCCACCAAGAGGCAAGGGGTGAATCTATCATTTACAGATTCAATTACTTCATTCATCTCTTGTACGTCTCTATCCAGCTCAGTGTGGTCCCGCTTCAATTGATCCACCTTGTTAGCTAGGGCAATTATTTTCCTAGAACCTTTGATCTGAGGGGCTCCTGGTAAGCCAGGTCAGCAACCATCTTTTTCAACAACCCCAACTGGACTAGCAGCAGTTTCTATCATTTCATGTAGGGCGGCAAGTTCTTGTTGTAGCTCTGCAACTTGAGCAGTCAACTCAAGCATCTGGGGGTCAGGTTGAGGAGCCTCAGTAGGACGTCTTTGACTGCAAGTAGTTGTATGTAGCTCTGCAACTTGAGCAGTCAACTCAAGCATCTGGGGGTCAGGTTGAGGAGCCTCAGTAGGACGTCTTTGACTGCAAGTAGTTGTATGTAGCTCTTGAATAGCATCCCATATTTTCTGTTCCATATCCACCAAGTCATCAGAAGGGGGAGAGGGCAGAACCTCTGGCTTGGGCATAGATAGTTCATTCACTTGACTCTGGAGTTTGGCTATAGTAGCAGCAGTGGTAGCTCTCTTTTGCTCAAATGCTGTACTGAGTTCATTAAGGCCGCTAGCAGCAAAGTCTGCTACTTGCTGTAGTTGCTCAAAAGAATACTTGCTGAATGCATTGAGCTGCTGCACAAGTTGCTCAAAGTCAGAGAGGTAAGCGTTCAAGGTGGAATCTACTTGAGTTTGCCAGGGTTGTTCTAGCTGGTGAAACTTGTGTAGACGCTCTCTCATATACTAAGGGATGGACTGGCGCATAAGTTTTGACAGAGTTAACCAAACAAGTCTAGGAGGTAACAGAGTTGCGCTGATTTTCAGATACCAAGGAAAACAGGGAATGGATCCACTGTTGGTAGATAGCAAACTGATCCCAGTGATGAGTAACCGCTGCTTGTAGAGACAAGATTTCTTGGACGTGGAGCCCCAACACCATTTGATGGTGGGCCAAGGCAGGCTGCACAAAAGACAATAGTAAGTGCTCAGTGGAGCCAGCTGCTGAGAGAAGATGCTGTGGAAATTGAAGAGCTACAATAAATTTGTAGTATTCAGCCCGACTGAACTGCAGCTGAAGGCAAGAGATGGTTCCTTCACAGGCTACCCCAAGGGCTACAAACATGATTTGTTTTAAGTCAGGGGTACCCATGGGGTAAGCAACTAGGCAGGGACCATTCCCAAGGTTCAGTACAGTAGGGGTAATAGGCTGGTTGGCAATATATTCCTCAATAAGAGGGCTAGTAATTTCAGGTGAAGTTGACTCTTGTATAGGCGGAGGCAAAGGACCTGAAAATGTGGATGCAAAAGGGATAACCAAGGGGCTTAAAGCCCCTGTAGTGAGCACCAATTTTTTTGTGTTCTGAGGCGCGGCACAGACACACAATAGGAAATCCTAACCTTAGGAAAGGATTCTTACTAAGTCCCAGTTAGATGACAGGAAAGGCAAATGTGTTTACCTTGCGGCCCTGGAAGAATAATCTCTACTGGTTGTGGCTAGAGAGAGGCGCGGAAGTACAGAAGACACAAAGACAAAAATGTGAATAGAACTTTTTATTTTATTGGTGAATATGAAATGGAATATATAGTGGTTAGGAATACAACAAAACACTACCAGGACAGTAGGATCACTTGCCACCAGCATGAGTGGGGCAAGTGAGTTGCGCAGGATCAAGAAACCAAACAATTGTATTTCCTGATTCAGTCATCAACTCATTTTGTGAGGCGGAAGCAAAAGCAAGAGATTTGTCTTTAAAATGGCTTACCAAAGGAGAAATTGAAACATGGTGAATAGCGGTATTTACAACACCAACTGACCACACATGAAGCATAAATGGATTGAGCTCAAGCCCTCAAGTTTAACCAGCTTCTGTGTCTTCACTTTAAGGCTCATAAAGCCATGATTTCCTCTATGAAGAGCATAAAGACATTGTTGTAGGATATGCACCTTACCCATTATGGAGCAGTTTTACAGGAGAATTTGTGCTGCCCATACCTCTGGTTTGTCTCCACGTGGCCCGTGTATCCTCACCATGAATTTGAAGAACCCTACTTAATGCCAGGGTTGACACAACTGTGGGCAAATAGGTCACCATTCCCAAGTTTGCACCAATCCTCAGGTTGAAGGAGCTGACCCCAAAGAACAGGCAGGAATAGAACAGTCAACCTAGAGACAGAGACGCTCTTGGTTGACAATTATTCCCAGTTCTTCAATTCCCCCCTCCATTGCTGACTCTGAGCCTGCTGACACTGAGGCTCCTCCCATTCTACTGCTATTCAACGACATCTCTGATGACTCTTACATGGACAATACTGATATTGAAGATCCCAACGCCTATGGGTATTCAGTTCTTGCCATCCCCAAAACTATTTTAGTCCCTTATAAGCTATGTTCTTGGAAAACTACAACAACTGCCAAGCCTCTGCTATAGCCAAAGAGGTTCTCTCTTGCACATACCTCACTCAAGCCAAGAGATCCCTTGTGATTGTTGAGTCTTCCAAGGAGCCTGCTGAGGTTGCTGACGCCTTGTTCAAAAACTTTTCAGTCAATCTTCCTCTCCAGACTGTCTATAAGGAGTTCCCAGGCTTGAGATGCATGATTGAGAACTGGGCAAAGATCTAGCAGAAGCCAAGACATTCTGGCTGTTCTCCCTCCCTTTGGGCGTACTAAAACTTGTGTGGAAATATCTTATCAAAAGGTGAAGATTGAGGCTGTCTTAGAAACAGGGTCTCCTGTTAATTTTGTCTCCTTGAAGCTTTTCAAGAAGCTCAAACTTGCCCCTGACTTTAAATATCACCAATTGTATGGCACAGCTGGGCTATCCATGACTTGCACTATAGGAGCTTATTCTGCTCTGCCCATGCGGTTTGGCAAGCTACATTTGGCCGTGTCTGTTGTTGTCTTGGAGAATGAGAGCTACAACCTCCTAGTTGGTACTCAATTTCTTAGGGAATATATTGGGATCATCAACTTAAAGGAAGGATAGCTCTCTATCTTAGGGTATGAGGTCCCTTTGATCTTTGAAGAGCCAGTTAAAGTTCCTAGGAAGCGCCTCAAGACATGTGCCTTAGAATATCCCACAGGTGTTTTCACTTTAAAATACTGTACCCATTCTACCAACATGAAGTGTCCTCTTATGGCTTTCTTGGCGTCTGGGGGATTTCCCTTTTGGCCACTTCTGCTGTAACCATTCCCCCTGGATATCATACTATCCTAGACTCCCAAATTTTGTATGAGCTACCTGAGTGTACGTTCCTAGAGATATACTCTCCTCCCTTGCTAGGACGCAGCGAGCCCTATCTCTGTCCAGCAATATTGGATGTCTCTTATAAAGACCCTGTTCAATTACTGGTCTCCAAATTAACTGCTCTCCCCATACATGTGTCTAGAGGACAGTTTGTTGGATATGGCAAGTTGGTGAATACCTCTGACGTCCTATCCCTACAACCCTTTGATAAGTTCCAGGACTTTAATTTACCTGAAGACAAACCTCAAGTCTTATCCTTGTTCACTGCGCAAAATTTTCTGCAACTATCCCCAGTTCAATAGAAAGAGGTGCTTGACCTTCTGTATCAGTTTTCAGATATTTTTGCTTAAATATAGCACTGACTATGATCTAGCCAAAGGCGTCATTCATCAGATTGATACTAGTGATGCTCCCCCTTCTGTGCTAAACCGTATTGCTACAGTTGTGTGGAGGATGCTCAGGTGTCTAAAGAGCTAAAAAACTTCTAGATACTGGACTGCTTTCTCCTTCTCAAATTCCATGGGCTTTCCCCTGCTCATACTTAAAAAGAAGGATGGAGGTCATTGTATTGTGATGGATTACAGACGCTTGAACTCCTTAACCAAAAAGGATTCCTACCCCTTACTGCACATTGATGATGCTCTTTGCCGCCTTGGAGGTTCCAAGTTCTTCTCTGCTATGGACCTAGCCTCTGGGTAGTGGCAAGTTTTTCTCTCTCCCAAGAATAGACAAAAGGCTACACTCATCTCTTCTGAAGGACTTTTTGAGCCAACACACATGCTGCAAGGACTCTTTGATACCCCAGCTACTTTCCAATGATTCCATGGTCTCCATTCTCTGTGATTTAAAGCTCTCATGTGTCCTAGTGTACTTAGACAATATAACAGTCTTCAGCCCTACCTTTAAAGATCACCTGGCTCACCTCAAGGAAGTGTTCATAAAGATTTAAGAGGCTGATCTTAAGTTAAAACCATCTAAGTGTGATTTCTTCAAGGAATGCCTTGAATTCTTGGGCCATGAGGTGACTTAGACAGGAATCCGCCCCATGACTAAGAAAGTCAAAGCCATTGAAAAAATGCTTCTGACCACCAACCTGCAAGAAGTCCAAGTCTTTCTGGGTATGATGGGATACTATAGACAATTTATCCCTGATTTTGCTGAAACTAGTGAACCCTTGGTCCAGCTGTTGTGTAATGTCCCTTTCAAATAGACCACCAGTCAACAAAAAGCCTTTGAAACCCTCAAACAAAAACTCAAAGAGGCTCCCATCTTAGTATATCCTGACTACAATAAGGAATTCATCTTATATACTGATGTTAGTGACCTGGCTATTGGGGCTATCTTGGCTCAACTGGATGATGAGGGTGTGGATCACCCTGTAGCTTATACCTCTTGTGTCCTGAATAAGCATGAGAAAAACTACAGTGTAACCAATGTTGGAAATGAACCAATGAGGGTCAGTACTTGGAATTGGGATAGACAACAGTCCAATAGGAAAGGACAGAATAATAATAATAAGGTGTCGTTTATTGTAGGATATTGTGGTTAATATACTAAATTGGGAAGCCACAAGGGGTGGCATAGTGGGGAGTTCCATGTAGGGTTTGGGGCCAAGGAATAGCTTGTGTGGGGATCAGCGGGTTGAATTGGCAACACTCCTAATTAGGATGCAGTGCCTGCCATTCAACATTGCCACCAGATCCATTCATAACATTAGATACGTCAAGGGGCAACTCATCAAGCGCCCCCTGTGTATTGTAAGATATGTTAGCAGGCAAGGTTCAAACCTCGGTTGCAACACCCCCCTTTCCCCCTGCTTGATTTCAGACACCAGGACTGGAGTCTGAGGAAGGTCTGGGAAGGTCCGCACAAACAACCTTTGTGTGGGGATGGCACAGCAGGAGCGCAAGCAATTGTGGTGAAGTTTCTTGGTGTTTCCCTGGGAATCCTCAATTTGGTAGGTGTGATTGTTATAGACAGCATCTACCTTGAAGGGCCCTAGATGGTTGGGTTCTAATTTGGCAGAATTGGGATTGAGGGTGTAGACGGGGTCACCTACAGCGTACCTAGCTTTGAGGTGTTTTGTCTCCCCTGCAATCTGCTTGTGTTCAATTTCTCAGGCTTTGGCACGCCATTGGTCTAGGGAGGGAGTTGGCACTAAGGGAGGTTTGTCAGGAACCTTGTACCATAGTTTCCCCTGTTCAACCCCTGTCAGACCGTCAGGTGTTCCAAAGGCCAGGGTGTTAGGACTAAACCCAGTGCCCCTGTTGATTCTTGCTTGCAGGATCAGTAGGGCAGTTGGAAGGTATTCAGTCCACACAGTGTTAGGATGCTCTTGAAAGAGTTTGGCAATCAGTTGAACCAGGGAGCTGTTTAACTGTTCCACGCGTCCATTGGCTTGCAGGTGGTAGGGGGTTGTGACTATATGTTGGAGCGTGTTCTTGACGCAGTATGCCTTCATGACGTGTCCAACAAGTTTGGGCCTGCCATCTGTGATGAGACGCTTGGGTTGCCCAAAGCAAGCCACAATCTCTTTGCCAATAAAGCGGGTAACAGTGGTGGCGGTGTGGTTGGTTGTGGCCCAGGCCACTGGCCAACAAGTGAAGTAGTTGATAGCGGTGATAATATACTTCTTACCCAGTCTGTCTTTGGGAAGCGGTCCTACAATGTTGAGGGCCCACTGTTTGAAGGGTTCCATAGCCTTGATGGGTAGGACAGACTTAGGAGGTGCAGGTTTGGACGTATTCTTTTCACACAATACACATGTCTCAAGGAGTTCCAAGATGTCTTGGGCATGTGCGGCCGCCAAACCTTACATTTCATGATCTCAAAGAGGTTACGCCCTCTGATGTGACCCAAGGTTTGGTGGTGGTGCAAGATGGTGTCTTCTTGTTGTGTGGTGGGAATATAAGGCATCTTCTCACCTGTCTCTTCCCGGCAGCAGACGTTTCCAGCATTGATGGTGAACTGAATTTTGTTGTCCTTCAGCTTGGAGATGGTGACCAAGTTAAGGCCCTTGTAGCGGGTTGCCTCAGGGCGCAGGTAGAGCATGGGCCAGTCTGGGTCCAGACCGTTGTCCCCAGTGATGGACGCTACGTAGAGTTGAGAAAGAGCCTTGGCTGTGACAAGTTCCTTTCCAGGCTTATATTTGATGCGTAATTGATAGGGGGATAGACGTTCAACCCATCCTGCTTGGCGGCGTGTCAGATGGGACTGCATGTTGAAATACTGGAGTAACTTATAGTTTGTCAGAACGCGGGGTGGGAAGGTCACACCTTCCAAGTAACAACGCCACTTCTCAATGCAGTGCACAATGGCTGCCAGCTCTTTATCATGGATTGGATAACGTTGTTCCAAGTCAGTGAGCTTCCTGGACTCATATGCTACGGGAAGGAAGATGCCATCATCAGTTTCTACCCTTAGCACGCTCCCTATGGCCCTATCAGAGGCGTCAGTCTCAAGTTTGTACTGTCGGTTTTGGTTGGGGAACTGCAGTACTGGTGCTGTTATGAGCCTTTGCTTCAAAGTCTCAAAGGCTTGATCTCTGGCGGGGGTCCAATGAAAGCGCTGTTTGGTATTGAAGAGTTCAGTAAGAGGTGCAATTAGTTCTACACAATTGGGGATGAACTTGTGTACATAGGTAATCATGCCCAAGATTGTTTGCACTTGGCCCACCTCAGTGGGGTACGGCATGCTAGTGATTGCCTTGATTTTGGCAGGATTGGGCTTTATCCCTTGAGCAGAGATGGTGTGCCCAAGGAATAGTAACTCCAACTTGAGAAACTCACATTTGGAGGGTTTAGCTTTTAGCTGGTTTTCCCAAAGGGTGTTGAGGACAGCACGGAGGTGTTGGAGATGTGTGGTTTGATCTTGACTGAAGACAATAATTTTGTCAAGGTACGCAACCACACACTTCCCAATGAGTTCCTCAAAGGCTTTGTTCATCAACATGACAAAGGTGGAGGGAGCGTTAGTCATTCCAAAGTTCATGACACAACACTCAAATGACCCGTAGCGTGTGCAGAAGGCAGTTTTTGCCTCATCCCCTGGTGCAATGTGGACCTGGTTGTACCCCGCAGTGAGATTGATCTTGCTTAAGACCTTTGCGCCTGCAAGTGTATCAAACAGGTTGTCAATCAGCAGCAGGGGGTATTTATTTTTAACTGTCACCTCATTTATGGCGCAGTAGTCTGTGACCAGGTGAAGAGGCCCATCCTTCTTACTACAAAGAAGACTGCCGCCCCATATGGAGAGAGCAAGGGGCAAATGAATCCCTTATCAAGTGTGTCCACAAGGTGCTGGCGGAGGGTTTCATCTTCCTTTGGTGTGAGACGGTATAATGGTTGTGCTTTAGGTAACAATCTTTGAAGTTGTACAGCGTGCTGGATCTCCTGGGGTGGAGGTAGTTGATCAAGTGTTTCACTGAATATGTCCTTGTACTCCTCAAGGAGTGCAGCTAGCGCTGGTGGTGGTGATGTTGACAAGGGAGGAACTGCAGATGGTTCTGTACAGATAACTTCAACTGAACATTGGTTAAAGTCTAGTCTCCCCCCTTGAAATTGTATGAGCCTGTTTCCGTCATTCTGACAAACACAGTATCATGTAGTAGTTTGTTCATTTCCATGGGGTAAATCTGAAAACCCACCCTATTTCTATTGAGGGTGATGACAGAGTTATCCCAGTCAATGTAAGGACAGTTATGCCGGAGCCAGTTGAGGCCAGCAATTATGCCATGGCTGAGGCCTGCCATTATTGGCCCAGAGAGCTTAACCTGGACGTTCCCCATTCTTACGGAGAAGGGTACCGTCTTGTGGGTGATGGCAATTCTGTGGGAATCAGCTACGCGTACTGCTTTGAATCTGCTGGATACTCTGTCTAATTGCTGGGAGTCAGCAAACGCCTGATCTACCATGGTGTGATCAGCCCCGTTATCTACCAGTAACTTGTGGGTGTTTCCACGGAAACATAAGGGATAGGACAAGTGTGTTACTTTATTTGCAGAATGAGCGGCTTGTAAAACGGGGTCATCACTATGGACCTGAAAGATGTCTAGGGTTTTGACCTTGTGAAGATTGTAGTTGCAGGAATTCTTTGTAAGCAAGGGCTGAGAGGGCAGGTCAGTTGGGGTTGTAAGGCCTCTTGTTGTTACAACCCCCAGGCTTTTCCCTGGTCCTCAATTAGCGCTAGCTGGAGCTTTCCCTTGCGGGGGCGTTTAGCTGCACCTTCCTGCTGTCAAGGTTGGCAACGGCCCACTTGACCTTGGCCATTGTTAGGTGCAGTACGTGGTAGGGGTGGGGTATTGTTGGTGCAGCGGAAGCCCATTGAAGCCTGGTTACTGGCCTCTACATTGGCTTTATAACAGTTATCAATAGAGGTGTAGCGGCCAACAGGAACCCACTTGCAAATATGGGGTTTTAACTCATTGACAATGAGAGTGAGCAACATGGTGTTCCCATTGGTCACTGCTTTGGGGGCGGCAGCAAGGGCTTGTTTCCACGCAGCGAGATACTCAGGGACGGAACCAGTTAGCTTGATGGCTAGGAGGGGAGTCCCCAAGATAATGGGAGAGAAGGTTTTGCTATATCAGGACTTGGCGGTGTCTTGAAATGTTGCCCAGGTGACGTCAAACTCCTGGCTGGCCCAGTTGGTGAACCACACAGTGGCAGGCCCCGTAAGACGGCCAGATGCAGTGGCAACCCACATGGACTCAGGAACCTGACAGATACAGAGGCGCGTTTCAGTATACTGGAGCCAACTGACAATGTCAGCTCCTTTGACACCGCCAGTGAAGGACTCTAGTTGGAGGTTGAGCATACATTGCAACAGATCCAACTATGGTAGGGTGACGCTAGTGTCACACTGCCTGAGGTGGAGCCAATTGTATATACTGGTAAGAACTAACTGATCTTGATAGATGGCATAACCTTTGGGAATGTCCCCCTTGGGAATTAGAAGGAACATCTCTTGTTGTGGAGTAGCCATGCGTCCTGTACTCCGTCCTTTCCTAGGGGGATTTTGTTTTTAAAATAGGTTGTAACCTACTTCTGCTACCACTGTTGCAACTGAACCAATGAGGGTCCAGTACTTGGAATTGGGGAAGACAACAGTCCAATAGGAAAGGACAGAATAGTAAGAATAAGGTATCATTTATTGTAGGATATTGTGGTTAATATACTAAATGGAGAAGCCACAAGGCCACAAGGGGGTGGCATAGTGGGGAGTTCCATATAGGGTTTGGGGCCAAGGAATAGCTTGTGCGGGGATCAGCAGGTCAAATTGGCAACACTCCAAATTAGGATGAAGTGCCCACCATTCAACATTGCCACCAGATCCATTCATACCATTAGATACATTAAGGGGCAACTCATTGAGCGCCCCCTGTGTATTGTAAGATATGTTAGCAGGCGAGGTTCAAACCTCAGTTGCAACACCAAAAAGAAGTGCCTTACTGTGCTGCATGCCGTCAAGCAGTTCTGCCACTATGTGTATGGTACCCATTTCACTGTGGTTACTAAACATGCTTTGCTTAAATGACTATAAAAACTCAAGTAACCCAGAGGACAACTAGCTAGATGGGCTCTACAATTGCAAGGGTATGACTTCACTGTACTACACTGCCCCAGGATTCAACATCAGAATGCTGACAGACTGTCCAGAATGCCCATCTTGCTCTACACCCTGCTGAAGCTGACCAGTTGTATGAACTAATTGGATACCCTTTGTCATGGGAGAGTGAGACAGAGGAAGTTTGAGTTGCCCTTTCTAATCTATCTGAAGACACTCTCATCTGTGACAATATGCTCTTCAAGAAAGTACAAGATCACTACTTGCATATGTAAGGACTAATCTTTGCCTTTTGTTGGTGCTTCAAGATCATAAGGAGACAGGAAACGGGGGTGTTGCCAAGACCCATGACTGGCTCCAGAAGAATTACTTCTGGGAAAATCTTTGCTTGCTGATCCCAGATGTTATTGCTAGTTGCCGTGATTGCCAACTCCAACAACCTAGAGCTGTTGCTCACAAGTTCAAGCTAGTCCCCCTGCAACACGCCTTTCACACTGTCAGCATTGACACTGTAGGACCTCTCCCTTGCTCCTGCTCTGGTTGCCACTTTATTCTAATTGCTGTTGACCACTTTAGCAAGTGGGTAGAAGCTTGTCCTACTAAGGACATCACTGCCAAGACAACCACTGCCTTTTGTCTTCAAGATGTGTTCTTTTACCAAGGTTGTCCTCAAGTGGTGTTGTCTAAAATGAAACTAACTTCAACTCCAAGTTAGTAACCTCTGCTGTTGAAGCCTTGGGGTCTCACCAGTCTTTCTCTGCCCCCTATAATTCTTCCACCAATGGGGTGGCTGAGCGCGCCAATTCAACTCTGGTTTCTATTATGAGGAAACTCTTTACTCTGACGCTGCCAACTGGGATCTATACTTACCCACTGATCTCTTTGCCAATTGCCTTAGCAAACATTGTGTCATTGGGTATTCCCCCTTTGCTATGTTGTATGGTTGTGAAGCCACCACTCTGTTGCTCTTGGGGGCCTCTACTCTCCTCTGATAAGGCCATGAACCCTGATGACCATAACAAAGATCTAGTCAACCAAATCATTGATATTCAGACCTCTGCCTACATGTCCTCCTATAAGACCAAGATTCTCAAGCTCTCTCCCAACAATGCTGGACAATCTCCCTTGCCTGAGTTTAGCATTGGGGACCACAATTTTTACTATCAGTATAGAGTAGGAGGACACGCTCACAAACTAGACTTGTTGTGGATTGGGCCCTTGGAAGTGACCTTCAAACAAGGATCTGAGTACACTGTAAAACTCCTCTCTAGTGGTTGACTGTTTGCCCACAGGCATGCTAAGTTCCTCCACAAGTACCACCCCCTAAAGCCAATCTAGAAAGGGGCAATGTTGTGAATGCCGCCATTCACTATATTTTAATTTTGCCTTTGATGGGTTATTTTGAGGAAAAATCTCTCTCTTTTGCTTTTCCCCCTCAAAATGAGTCTGGATCCAAATTGGGAAATTTAATTGTTCAGTTTCCTGATTCTGTGCTACTCACTTGCCCCACTCATGCTTATGGCAAGTGATCCTACTGTCCATGTACTGTTTTGTGGTAAAGCTACACAGTATATATTCCCAATCTTTATACCCAATGAAATTTTAGTTATATTAACATTTTTTCTTTGTGTATCCACATATTTTGGCGCCTCTCTAGCCACATCTAGCAGATATTATTAAATCAGGGTCACAAGGTAATCACATAGCCTTCCCTGCCATTATAACCAAGACTTAGTATGAATCCAATCCTAAGGTTAGGATTTCCTGCTGTGACTCTGTGCTGCGCCTCAACCGCAACAACAACAACTTATGAACCTATATCCAGAAGTAGGAAGAACTGTCCCAAATCCTTTGGGCCTTGGGCCCTGTCAGACTTGCTACTTCTGATGACAGCAAAATATTCCAAGCCAGAGGTTACGCCAAAGTCACAAGTTCTCTGTACTTTCCTAATGTTAAGAGATTTAGGATATCATCTGAGAATGAAGAAATACCATAGTCCACAATTTTCTGATGCTAATATTAGAAATTGTGATGCTATTAAAAACTAACCAAAGTGTAAGCAAGAACCCAAAACTAAACTATAACCTAAATAAATACATATTTAGTCCAAAAACCTTTTTGCTTTGATTATGGATTAACTATCCCATAACCAGTTAGCTTGTGCAACAGGACGTGGGCCAGTCTATCTAAGAGGACATCCTAGAGGGTTAAGGAAAAGATCAAGGGCACATAATAGGCTTGGCAATGCCAATACACAGGCCTCTCAATGGTTCATTGAAGCTAATCACCTTCCATATAACAAACACAATACAATAGTTTAAATCCTAGACAGAAGCCCCTCATGCAGCCTGTCACTAAGGTCTCATATACCAGGATTGTTGGTAACAATTAGGTCAAATACACTTCAACTGTTTACCCAGTTGTAACACAGCCCTGCACACTAGATCCCAGAGTGCCAGTTCATGTCCCAGAGTATTTGATACTCCATATGAACCCATGATAGTAAATGAGGAGCCAGCTGTGTCTTTGTTATATTCCAAAATTGATGTTCTATTTTATGCAGGAAGGATACTGTTTTCTACACAAAGGTCCTCATCCTGTGTGTTTACCCTGATAGCTTAGACGCTGTGCTACCCACCAAGACAAGTGTCAGTTGTCAGATAGTAAGTGTAAAGCTATCATTTATTATTTAACTGGAGGAATGTCCATTTGGGATATTGTGTCTCTATTTGTATTTATAGTAAGATATTTCATCAGGGTCAACACCAAATTTGGTGGTACCAGTTAAATTTTAAAATCTTCAAATACCAGACAACAGCCTAAGCTCCTGCAGCCCGTACACATTGATGCAATCAAAAAGTGAGTAGCCAAAGATTACAGCCTGGAATCTCTCTCTGTCCAATTAATGATGGCCATGGTGTTTGATCTTTCTGTTTTTAAGACTCTTGTGTAAAAAAATGTTGATTTAGGCTCCTCATGGGAATTTTTAGATTTTTCTCCATACAACAGGAACGTGAGAAGACAATTAAGTATTGCTGCATCTACACTGAAATCTGTATTGCATTAAAGCAGACCAGGAATATCCTGTTCTTCTATGTAGATGAATCTTGATTTTCCTCTTCACTCAGAGCTAGGAATGAATGGGTTGAGAAGGTATCAAAGGATGGTTATCACATTTTGCAATTACTGGATCTCAAACATATTCCATGGTAGTGCTTCTTGGTCCCTTTGGTTGAGACTAATATCATATGATTAAGTGTTCCCACAATATCAGAACCTTCCTTAATTTTCTCAGAAATTTCAAGGAATACTTAAAGATCAATTATTGTGGCATAAACATCATTGTTGTTCTTGATAATGGTGGTCTCCACAAAGTTGATTTGGTAGTGTCAGAGTTCCCAATATTGACAAAATTACCCACACATCCTACCATTGCCTCTTAGACTGCCCAATGAGACTCCTCTTACTTCTGCCATATTCTCCATTTCTTAATTTAATTGGGTAGGTGTTTGTATAGATTAAGATTGAATTAAAAAATGCTCCCTCAAGATACATATGATTTTTTCAATTCTCTAGACGTTGGTCAATTCTCAATGCCTCCTGGTGTAGTAGAAGCTTTTTACAAGCACTCTGAGTTCTTCATCCCCAAAGCCATTGCTTCTGAGCTAATCAAATAAAAAGGTTTATTTCTGTTTCATTTAATTTTTTTAATTTCTATGTTTTTAAATAAATTATAATTAAAACACGTCTTCTAGTTTTATAGTAAAAGATTTTGCTTTTGGTATGTATTTCAAATATAAAAACTTATCATGTCAATTATCTATATTTTAATCAATTAGAGTTATATAAAAATTATATTTTAATACAGTAAATATTGTAAAAAACAGCATATCAACTAAATAGAAAATAGATACAATAAAATTGATTTGTTTAAGTAAAAGTAAACCCTTTATTGATAGGATGCATAGTAATTTTTAAAGCCAAGTGTCTGAACCTGTGAGTTGTCAACTGATGCATATTAATTTAGTGCCATCAGAGCCACCCAATATGAAAACCAATATTGTTCAGCTGATTTTTGCTAATTATTATTTATAACATGTGTTAAGATCAGCTCAAGCTGTTTACTAAATTATATTCAAAAAGAAACAAATCTGCATCCTAACCAAGAAAATGTTTGAAGTATAATTTAGTAGGGTCTGTATTGTTTAAATCAAGTTCATTTTAACTTAAATATTTAGTATCTGAACCCAGAGTTTATGCATAATTTAATAACTAACTTTAAAAATATATCATTTTAACTGACTAGTGCTTAAGTTGATGCATGTACTATTTATTACTATCTAAATTTGTTTGGTATTAATAACTAATTAAAATAAATAAATAAATTAATAAGATCATAAAGGAAATTTTTTTATTGATTGAATGCTAATTCAACAAATAGGGAGTTATTTGTGGGAGTTGTATACCAAAATATTGTTTTCTGAAATTGCTTCTAGCTGAGACCATGTACTCATAGGTACATGGTGAATTATTCTTGCGCCAATTGCAAGTGGGGTGGCACTCATCACCCTGGTGGTTGCAGAGGGCAAGTTCCTTAGGTCAAAGTTCCTAAGGTTGAAAGTGCAAAAATTGAAACACTATGTAGGGTGCAAAAATCAAAAAAATAAAAGTGGAAAGTTAAAAAAATTAATTTTCTGGAGGTTAAATTTGAAGCAGAATAAAATACAGTTTATAATACAAAACTATATATTTAAAATCTTTTCTAGACTAAAAAGACCTTAAAAAATAATTTCTGCAATAAAAATATATGCTAGATAATAAAAAGATATTTCTAATTAGCTGTTTTTAAAAGAAAGTTTTTTTTAGTTTCAAAAGCAAAATTAAACTATAATTTATATGTAACTATATTTAATTGAATATAAAATATCAAACTACACAAATAACTGCTTTATAAACTATAAGTTTAATAAAAAAGGTTCATTTAATTTCCAGCTTATGTAAAGCTATAATAATACTTCATTATAAGCAAAATAAAGGACTTTTCTTGCAAGATAAAAGCATATGATTTTAGGTATTTTGATTTTTAGTGATCTTATTTCAATGATAAAAGTTATAGAAGCTTATCATTAAAGAAATATAAAGTAATTACTTTCTTATCAAAGCTATACTATACAATTTTATACTTAATAAAAGATATAGTCTTATATCTTATTTATAAGTCACAATATTCAAAGATATCAAGAATCTGCCACTTACATATCATAAAATGAAGACTTGAATATTTTTATGTTAAAAACACTAAACTTCCACTAGAATGATATATATAGTTCAAAGTTGTATATCAAAAAGAAACTTTTAATACATCTTATTTTACTCTAATACATGTAGTAAAAAGATATAGTATAAGATAATTGAGGGTAATAATGGAGAGATAATAATACAAGATAATCAAGGGTAAGAATGAAGAGAAGAAAGTAGAAGATAATTGAGGGTAAAAAGGAGAAGAGGAGAAGATAATTGAGGATAATAAAAGAGAGAGAACAGCAGAAGAAAAGAAAAAAGAAATTTTTTTCTACTTGGTATCAGATTTTATATAATCCACCCTCTTGATAACACAGAAATTATTTAAAAGTTTTTTGTCCCCCAGCACAGCCAAGGGGCCAACAAAACTTCTTTTTGAGGAGGAATGAGAGGTGGAAAGGAGAGGTGTTAAAGGAGAAAATTCAAAAGAGAAACCTTCAAAAAAACCAAGAGCTTATTGCACTTTATTTTGTGCACTTTGATTATTTCCCCTGAAATAACATAGGGAAACATAGTACAATATTATATTAATTTAATATTTTTTGAAATTGCCTCCAAAACACACCAATTTATTAATATTGCAATAAAAAGAAAACCTAACATAAAACTTCAATTCTTTTTTATATATTTAAATATCAGGTCTTAAAGAATCTACATGAGGAATTTCAAAAGTTTTCATTGATTATTTAAAATTTTATAAGCTTATAAAAAGTGTGACTAAATCTAAAAAGTCAATTTTCAATTTCCTCACTTTTGCTTTGAGGAACTTAATAAAACATAATGAATAAAATATAATGGTTTGCAAAATTTTAATATTAAGTGGTCCTAGTTTTTTGGTACCTTTTTGGATTTTGATTTGACTACTTTTTGATTACTGCACCCATTAAGAAACTATATGAAAATTTTTAAATAAAATTTATGAGACAAAATTTTATTTTTTAAAAAGAAAGAGCTTAAAATAATTTATATTAAGATTTGAACAAAAAAATTAAAAAAATTGCCTAAAGTTAAAAAAGCTTTTTTTAGCTCTTGATTTCTTTTTTTACATATAGAGAACTTTTTAAAATTTAATTTTTTATTTTGATGTATCAAATATTGAATTGAGAATTTTTTGCACTTTGATTTTTGCGCTTTGATTTTTGTGTATCTCTATTCAAAGGGGTAAATAACTTCTATTTTAAAATCCAAATTAAATTAAGGTTTTTTTTAAATTGAATCAATTTGGGCACTTTGAACTTGGTTTTTTGATTTTAGCTACTATTAAAAACATTTTTAAAAAAATCAAATTAAAGAAAAATATTAAATTTATTGGGAAAAATTTTGTTGAAAAAAAGTGTGGAGATAAAAAAATACATTGATTTGGAGATTTTGATCTCCACACTTCAACTTTAGGCACTTGCCTGTTGCAGAGTGTCTGATAAAAGGTGACATAAATTGCACTATTAATGCTATTTTGATTTGCCCTTCAAATATTGATAGTTGCAAAGATTTAACTGGTTGCGCCATTGAGTTCAGAAATTCCTTGCCTTCTGCAAATGGGTATGGTTCAATTTCCTCCCATTCCAGATTATTGTAACTGTCTGTGACTGATCCTGGTATGACCTTGTCCCAGTGTGACCCCCTCAGCCACTCTGTCTTCCTATTGAGTGATTTTTGCCTCTTGTAAAGTATTTAAAGTAGCATCATTACTCCTAATAAAGACAAGTTTATCCACATTTGTGTTGGCTTTTATAATCTTTAAGCTTTTCCTGTCCTTTCTGTCAAAAGGACTTTTACATCTCATTTTCCATGAAATTAAGGTATGTGCCCTTAATTTTGCCCTGAAGGCTAACCCAAGGCTAGCTTCAAACCTCAAATCTTTTGTAATAAAGATTTCCTGCCATGTCCTCCAGGATGTTGTCCCCTGGAGCCAAACACGGCAAAATGGTGCTCACTACAGGGGCTGCAAGCCCCTTGGTTACCCCGTTCCTGCGCGCATTCTCTGGTCCCTCTCCCTTTGTTTTGAAAATACCAGATCAACTTAAAGAAACTAGTCCCCCTCTAGAAGAAGACATTACTGATGCTCCTGCAAATCCTATGGTATTGGTTCTGTCTCCTGGGCCCTTGTGGGCCCCCTTCCTGCTTTCTCTCTCAACTATGAGCAAGCCTGTGCTGCTGCCTGCTCCCTTCTTCACTCTGGCACAGTAGCCATGCACTCTATCCCTGGCCTCCATCCCGGGTACGCCTCCAAAGACCTGTACTCCTTCCTTTTGGACTTTGGTCTCCCCCCGCATTGATGGAATCTATGGATACTATTGGCGTGTTGGTTAACCAGTTTATTCAACCTACCCTAGTTCACCACCAACTTGCCTTGGGATCCCAGAATCAAATACTAGATGTGGTTGCCTCCACCGTCTCAAATAACCACGCTCAAAATATGGCCTACCAAGAATGGTCACATAGTCTCTTTGCTTGTATTTCTGACAACCAGCGCAACTTTTTGACATCACAGAAGTATTTAAACACCTCCTTGAATTCCCTTTGTTCCTTGCTCCCTGGATACATAAAAGATTGGCTATGCAAATTGGATGAACATCAGGCAGCCTGGTGTGAGAAAATTGAGGCTTTTCTGCTTAACCATCAGCAGGATTTTGAGACTCTGGTTAGTGAACTCAATCAATTCAGGGAACATGTCAACTTGCAACTCAAATTGATAGGGGCTCATGTCAATACTTGGGGCCGCTACCTGCAGCATCAATATAGTCTAGATAAGGCTGCACTTGGCAACACTTTATACCAAGTGCAAACTTATGTGGACAATTGGGTGGCCTCTATTGAGGTGACTCCTCCCGCTCCTCCTGTCAGGACCCCTTCTGATTTCAAAACCAAAGTATGGGAGGCCATTGCCAAGCTCAAGGCTACCACTAGACGCCAAGCTTCTGTGCAGCCTCCTCCTCCAGTTGAACCTATGCCTGACCCTTGTATTGCCTCCCTCACTGATCAGGTGGCTACCCTACAAGGTGAAATTGAGTACTTAAGACAGCGCCTCTCTAATTCTGAAGGTTTTTTATCTGAATCTGAAGATGAAGTAGAAGGTGAAGTCATTAACACTCCCGCTCATGACAATCATGGTTGATGCCCTGGCTTAGACGGTCAACCCCAGGTCTACTGTGCACGTGCTCTAGATCAACTTGCCAAAGTGACAAATGATGTAGCTGATAGGCAAAATGCGTTGGAAAGAGAGGTCCAAAACCTCTCCCGCCTTACAGAGACTCTAAATGGACAAGTTGCCCCCTTGGTCACTCAGGCCACCTCTCTGGATACCCGTGTCAATGGAACTGCTGGTACCTTGGCAGTACAACAAATCAAGATTGATGAATTTGGGACTGCCGCCACAACTTCCCAAGACATTAGTTGCAGAATAGCTCTACCTTGGACACTTTAGAGGAAAGCCTTCGACTTCTCTGGGCTAGACAACCTACTGCTGAATCCAAGTTTGAGGGCAACCCTCACATTAACGTCCTCAACCCTGGTGAAACAGCCAGTGCTTGTCCTTGTCCATCAACCTGAATTCTAAGCCAACCTTCAAGCAGATATTTGATCCTAAGACCTCTACCATTGGTGATTTTCTGACCATTTACAAAACTGCAATGTGTAGGGCTACTGAAAAACTCAAGAAGCAACACATCCTTACCTGCCTCTATCCACTTGCCAAGAAGTTGTGGTCCCCGAGCTCCCTTCTATTGTCACCTGGGAGGATATGAAACACCTCCTTATTGAAGAGTTTGGAGGAGACCTCAGTTTAGAAGTCAAGAAAGATGCATTTATGCTTATTGCTTTTAAGCCCAAGGAAACCCTGGCTGAGTTTGCAGATTGTTTCTACATTGAAGGCCAGCAGTTAATTACTAGTTGACAGTTAACGCCCAGGAAGCTTACACGGCTTGTTCAAATGCTTTGAAGGTGAAACAGCTTCTATGCCTACACTTTAAGGCACACAAGGCTTCACTCACTTCCATGAAGAGTATTAAGACGCTCTTGTAAGACATGAATTTGACACATGGAGGTATGGTGGTGCGTGAGAATAAGGCCAATAATGCTGGGACCACCTCTTGTATGCTGTGCATTATGACTCTGGGTACTAGTGGGCAGGCTAAGAGACAGGGCTGTCATAACTGTGGCCAGATGGACACCACTTGCGCACTTGCACTAATCCTCAAGTGGAAGGTTGCAATCCCAAGGAGTAAGTGGGAAAAGAATGATCAGCTTAGAAACAGAGACGCTCTCTGCTGACCAATCTCCCCTGTCTCCCCCTGATTCTCCGTCTGATGAGGAAGCTCCCTCTTCCTCTGGCCCAACTATCCTTCATCTGTTTCACAACCTCTCCAGTGATTCAGATCCTGACAATTCTGATAGTGAAGACTCTGATAGTTATGGCTACTCTGTCCTGGCTGTTCCAGAAACTATCCCTGTACCCTACAAGCTTTGCTCTGGGAAGACTACCACCACTTCACAGATACCTACAAGTGAAGCTAAGTCCATGGTGGCTTGGCCTTACCTAGCTCAAGCCCATCAACCTCCTGTCTTGGTTGACTCCTCTGAGGAGCAGCCAAGTTAGCTGAAGCTCTTTTCCACAATGTAACCATATCTCTTCCACTACAGACTGTGTATAAGAAAATCCCTGTGTTACAGTGTATGCTGGCCAAATGGGAAAAGGAGCTAGAGGCTGCGCAAAATGAGTTGGCAGCCTTGCCTCCCTTTGGGAAAGATACAACCCGCGTGGAGGTATTGATCCAAAAGGTCAAAATCAAGGCCATCTTGGACACAGGTTCCCCTGTCAACGTGGTATCTTCCAAGCTAATGAAGAAACTTAAGTTGGCCCCTGACCTCAACTACACGCAGTTGTATGGCACAGCTGGCATCACCCAAACTTGAGCCATTGGTGCCTACTCTGCTCTACCCATGAGGTTTGGAAAACTCCTTATTGCTTCCCCTGCTGTGGTCCTAGAGAATAAAAGCTATGACCTCTTGGTTGGTACTCAGTTCCTCCGCAAATATAATGGAATTGTAAATTTACAAGATGGATACCTTTTGCTCTTGGGATATGAGGTCCTTTGATTTTTGAGGAACTTCCGCGCCTTCCAGGCAAACGTCTTAAAACTTGTGTGCTTGAGTACCCTATGGGTATCTTCTCACTCAAGTATAGGACCCACTCCTCCAATATGTGTACCCCTCCTCCTTCCTGCCCTGCAGAAGAAGGGGTACCCCTGCTAGCGCCAGCCGCTGTCACCATCCCCCTGGGCTCTGAAGTGGTGATTGATTCCCATATTTCCTATGAGCTGCCTGAAAAGTCCTTCTTGGAGCTTTACTCACATGAATCCTTGAGTTGTACCAAGTCTCACCTATTTCTGGGGATTTTATACCAAACCCACAAAGAGCCCGTGCAATTACTGCTTGCTAAACTGATGGCCCTGCCCATGCAAGTAACCAGAGGCCAGGTTGTAGGTCATGGTTGAGTACTGGGAGCAGAACAAGTATCCTCCCTCTACCCCTTTGAAACTTTTAGTGATTTCAACCTACCTGAAGATGATACTCAAGTTCTCTCATTGTTCACTGCTGCTGATTCCCCCCAATTGTCTCCTGTTGAACAAGAAGACGTATTGGACCTACTCAATCAGTTCAGTGACATCTTTGCCTCTGGACCTACGGACTATGGCCTAGCTAAAGAAGTCATCCATCAGATTGATACTGGGGATGCACCCCCTTTTTGTGCTAAACCATACCACTGTAGTAGGGTGGAATATGCTCAGGTGTCTAAAGAACTCAAGCAACTTCTGGACGCTGGGTTACTGGCTCCTTCCCAAAGTCCTTGGGCTTCCCTGTTACTGATACTCAAGAAGAAAGATGGAGGACACTGCATTGTAATGGATTATTGCTGCCTGAACTCTCTCACTAAGAAATATTTATACCCCTTGCCCAGAATCAACAATGCTCTCAGACAACTGGGTGGTTTCAAGTTTTTCTCTGCTATGGATCTAGCTTTGGGGTACTGGCAAGTTGACTTATCACCTGAAGATCGGGAAAAGGGCTGCACTCATCACATCAGAAGGCCTCTTTGAACCCACTTGTATGCCCCAGGGATTATGCAATGCCCCTGCAATATTTCAGCAAGCTATGGACTCCATCTTACAAGACCTAAAACTCTCTTGTGTTCTCGTGTATTTTGATGATATCACTGTATTCAGTGCTACCTTTACTGATCACTTGGAGCATCTCAAGGCTGTCTTCATCAAGATATGTGAGGCTGGACTGAAACTCAAACCCTCCAAATGCTCTTTCTTCAAGGAACTTCTTGAGTTTTTAGGACATGAAATCACTCAGACTGGAATCCGCCCCATGAATAACAAGGTGGAAGCCATTGACAAGATGCTACCTCCCACAAATCTTTGAGAGGTACAAGTATTCCTTGGTAAGATGGACTACTACCAACAATTCATCCCTGACTTTGCTGAACTGAGTGAACCCCTTTTCCAATTGCTTTGCAACATCCCCTTTGAGTGGACTGACAGCCAACAACAAGCATTTGAAGCACTGAAGGCCAAGCTCAAGGAGGCTCTTATCTTAGTCTATCCTGATTACAATAAATAGTTCATCTTGTATACCAACACTAGTGGAGTAGCTGTAGGTGCTATCCTTGACTAACTCAACAATGAAGGAGTAGATTGACCTGTAGCCTACTCATCAAAGGTCTTTAATAAGCACAAAAAGAACTACAGTGTCACTGAGAAGGAATTTTTGGTAGTACTGCATGCTGTGAAACAGTTTTGGCATTACATCTATGGAAACCACTTCACGGTAGTCACCAATCACTCCTCTCTCAAGTGGTTACAACAACTAAAAGAACCTGAAGGTCAGTTAGCACGTTGGGCTCTACGTCTGCAATGGTACAATTTCACTGTGGTACACCATCCAGGGGCCCAACATCAGAACGCTGATGGCCTGTAAAGAATGCCAATTATGGCCATCCATCCCACTGATGTTGATCAACTATATGAACTAATAGGGTATCCTGACTCTTGGACCACTGAGCCCAAAGATATCTGCCTGGCTCTACAGACCCTATCCAAGGACATCATAATTTGTGCTAGACAACTCTTCAAAATGGTTAACAATGCATACCTACCTTACATTTGCCCTAGTATGAGGATAGCCATCATCCTCCAAGCTCACATTGAGACTGGCCATGGAGGCATAGCCAAGACTCATGACTGGTTGTGCAAAAACTTCTACTGGGAAAACATGCGCCTCTTGATTCCTGATGTCCTTGCCTCCTATCATTCCTGTCAACTCCAATGTCCTTGTCCCTCCCAACACCAGTTCCAACTCATCCCTCCAAAACATGCCTTCCATACGGTGAGTATTGATGCTGTTAGGCCCTTCCCCTGTTCTAGGTCAGGATATTGGTTTATTTTGGTTGCTAGAGATCACTTTAGCAAATGGGTTGAAGCCAGAGCAACAAAAGATATAACAACTAGAACCACAGCTACTTTCTTGCTGCAAGACATCTTCTATTGACATGGCTGCCCTCAAGTCCTGCTTTCTGACAATGGTACCAACTTTAATGCTCGCCTCATCACCTCTATTGTTGAAGCTATGAGGACTCACCAGTTGTTCTCTGCACCATATAATCCCTCCACTAATGGAGCTGTCAAATGAGCAAACTCCACCCTAGTATCCATCATGAGAAAACTCACGCTCTCTGACACTGCCAATTGGGACATGTTCCTCCCAGCCGCCCTCTTTGTCTACCACCTTAGTAGACACCAGGTGACTGGTCAATCCCCTTTTGCCATGCTTTATGGACGTGAGGCCACTATCACCTCAATCTTGGGACCTCCTCTGATTTAGTATGATACATCTGCAAATCCTGAGACCCATGTGAAAGACCTAACCAACTGTATCATTGACATCCAGGCAACTGCCTACTCCACTGCTTATAAGGTTAAGGCTTTGGAGATCTCTCCGTCTAATGCTGCTTGAGCCCCCCTCCCCAAATATCAAGTAGGCAATCTAGTTCTCTACTACCAGAATTGTACAGGTGGTAGAGCCCACAAGCTGGATTCCCTCTGGATTGGGCACTGTGAGGTTACCTTCAAGAAGGGCTTCAAGTACACTGTGAAGCTACTATTGTCTGGACGTCCCTTTGCCCGCGTCCACTCAAAATTCCTTTGCAAGTGTCAACTCCCTCCGTCCAATCTTGAGGGGGGAGGTGTTGTAAATCACGCTATTAATGCTTTTCAATTTGCCCTTCAAATATTGATAGTTGCAAAGATTTAACTGGTTTTGCCTTTGAGTTTGGAAATTCCTTGCTTTCCGCAAATGGGTCTGGTTCAATTTCAACCCATTCCAGATTATTGTACCTGTCTGTGACTGATCCTGGTATGACCTTGTCCCAGTGTGACCCCCTCAGCTACTCTGTCTCCCTATTGAGTGATCACTGCCTCTTGTCAATTTTTTTTAAAGTAGCATCATTACTCCTAATAGAGACAAGTTTATCCACATTTGTGTTGGCTTTTATTTTCTTCAAGCTTTTCCTGTCCTTTCTGCCAAAAGGACTTTTACATCTTGTTTTCCAGGAAATTAAGGTGTGTGCCCTTAATTTTGCCCTGAAGGCTAACCCAAGGCTAGCTTCAACCCTCAAATATTTTGTAATAAAGATTTCCTGCCGTGTCCTCCTGGATGTTGTCTCTGGAGCTGAACACAATAAAAAGTAACTAGGATAAAGAATTGATTAGCAGTTATTTTCTGAAGGTATGAAATATCCATGTAGTGACACTAATTTAAAGCAATCATATAAGACATTCTACATGGTCTTGTAGCCCTGTAGAGTCTTTTGTTTTTCCAGTGCCAACTGGCAGACAGAAATTTAGAAGGGGAAGTCTTCTATCTTCTTCAGGTTTTCATTTAAAATATAATGGAAAAAAATTCATAAATTTATTGCTTAATGAATCCTTTGGCTGGTATAAAGTCTGGAAAACCTACAAAATTGCTTTTATGCTGTCACTAGGAGGTTAATATATGCTGTATTTAAAATTTTGAAAGTTAATCTTTTTGGGGACTGACTTGAATCAGCCACACATGCATCACAATACAAGATTAATAGACTCTTCATTTAATTCAAAAGGAGTGCATCCCCAACTGAATTTGATATTGGTTAAAAGCATCAATTGAAAATTGCTTCTTTTAAATATTCACTTCCTATTTGAAATCCATATTTCTTCAAATTTTCTTCATATGTGTTCATATTTAAAAATTTTAATCTTTATACACATTCAAATATATATTCATTAAATTCCATTTGAAAATTCATTGGAATTTCTTTCATCCAATGAAAAATTATTATCCCTCCAATTTAGTATGCTTCCCTCACCCAAGTTGAACACCCTGCTTGTGGTAAATATTCCTTTTCTAATGCTTTTTTCTACAAACCCATTCATGTTTATTTCAATTATTCTTTGTATTTCTGCATATCTCCTTTTAATCATGGGGCTATCATATACTGATTGGCCGCAGTAGGACATGCCATTTCAAAAACAGCATCTCAAAAAACAGTATCTCAAATTTAATTTGAGATGGCGTTTTTTGCGTTAGTGATTTTTAATCACAAAAAAATAAAATAAATAATAAAATAGTTAAAATTTACATATACCTTTATAATTCAGCATCTCAAATTTAGGCCATCTCAATTCTGTCACTTTGAGTCAGATTAATTAAATCTTATTTTGCTAACTTTATTTACATATGAAATCACTTAGTGTAGGTGTATTTATGCCATCTCAACTTTACGTCATTTCAAATTACGCCATTTATCTTAAACTAAAATAATCTTATACCCAAACTAAAATAAAGCCTGTGGTATAGTGCTAGAAGATGTTCCTATAGTATTAAACTAGGACACTTATAATAAAAACAACCTAAATAGACACCACTATGATAGTCCTTCTAGTGATTGTCATTGCTGGGAAAAAAACCAGTTGTGTTCTATGTAATTTATAACTTTATTATACATGGATAAGTTGATAAGGGGTCTCTTAATAAAATATTTTAATAGTGATTTTAATATCAAAGGGGGTGATTACACCATTTTGACTTACGTCACTTTGAATTCCACCAAGTTTCATATCACCCAACTGATTTGATGCGCACAATGAATAGGGGAAAATAAGGGGAAATTACCTATGACGCCAGGCTACACAATATCAATTCCTCCACTGCAATTCTTGTTTTCCACTTTTCAAAAGTATAGTTTCATGTCTAAAACCACTTAAGCAAAAAATGAAGAAAACATATGAAACTTTGCAAATATATATTTTGATCTCCTCTAAACAACTGGATACTTTTTAACCCCAGTTGTATAAGCTAGTTTTTGAAATGTTCAAGTTTTACTATTTGTCTTAGTTGAGGTAGCTCCACTGGGAATTTGTTAATTTAATATAAAAATGGTCAAAAACACTATGTTTTTGAGCTACGGCACCTTGACTATTTCACTTCAAAAATGCCATTTTAAAAGCAAGTTTTCAGTCAAAATCAAAGTTTTGCCTACTTGCATTACTAATAAAAAAATTACAAAAAAAACATTGAAATTTTGATAACATATATTTTAAAATTAATCTACAACTCTATGTAAAAAAATTGATATTTTTATATCAAAAACATTCTCATTTTTTCTTTAAAAACAACCCCCGAATTGCTCATATTTTGATACTAATTCACTTTTAGATGTCTCCGAAGTCAACTTCCAAAGCTTCACCCAAGGCCTCCAAGGCCTCAAAGTCCAAAATCACTCCACCTAAGGCCAAAAAGGCCAAGAAAACCCCAAAGAAGCAGCCTTCTAAGGCCAAAGCTCCCCCAAGACCCCAACTCTGTCACCTGAACAAGAGGGAAACAGTCCTACCCCTCCACATTTTCCATTTTTTTACTCCCCCTCTGATCCTCAAGAGAAGTTGTTCAAATTCAATTGCCATTCTGACCCCACTTCAGAGCCTGAGGATGAAGAGGAGCAGGAGCCTGGTGCTCCTCAAGATGAGCCAATTGAGCTCTGGGATCTTAACTTCATCCACGTTTTATGCAACCAAAATGGCACCTTTGCTGTGCCAACAACATACCCTATCAGCTATCTAATTATGACAAAGAAAGGGGGTGCCGGTTTTGTCTACAAGGGCTACAGCTTCAGCTGCAATGAAAAAGAAGAAGCTCATCTGCCAACATCACTTCAAATGTGATAACGTTGGCTACCCAGCAAGGCTCACAACTTATGGGTTCACCAGATTTAAGGCCCTTACTGTTAACTACAACTGCACTGAGCCTTTTGACCCTCTCTATCAACTTATCTGCTGGTTTCTTTGCCAGGTGATACCAACCACAAAGGATCAAACTGCAACTGAAATTGTCAACAATGCACTCCTCAATTTAAATTATACCTAACTAGCAACTGTTGGTGGCGCCTCAAAACTACAAAAATATTTTAGTGATTGAAGATATGCTCTGAGCTCTGAAAGCGTCAGTGCAAGCTCCATTGACCAATTGATAATTACTGAGGAGCAAAAACTATCTTGCCATGAAGAGAGATTCCTCCTCCATGATGATGTTCAACATGCCCCAGAGCGTATCATCTGCTTTGCAACAAGCCAGGATCTGCGCAACCTCCTCAAGTGCAAGACCTGGCTTGCAGATGGAACTTTCTCCGCCTGCCCAAAGCTCTTTAGCCAGCTTTGGAATATCCATGGGCAGATTGGAAATCTGACTCTTCCCCTGGTCTGTTTTTTTATCCCAAATAAGAAGCAGGAAACCTATGTCCAGTCACTCACATTTTAAATGCAAAGCTTGATGAAATCCTCCCAACAATTGAAGAGGAGCCCAAGGAGACTAGAGGGTGCAAGAAAAAGTCCATCTCCCAAGAAGAAGACGCTCCCACCCCAACCAAGAAATTCCTGAAAGCCTTCCCTACCATAAATATCTGGTAGTGGATTTTGAACAGGCTCAGGCAAATGCCTTTATTTGTGTCTTTAAGAGCTCCCCTCAGGGATGCTACTTTCACTTCAGGCAGGCACTCTGCCGCTGCCTCCAAAAGTGCTCTGACATCCATGAGCTGATCTACACTGAAAGCACCAAAGAAGCAAAGGAAGTTTTTAATTGCTTTGCTGCCCTTGCTTTTGTGCAAAAAGAGGAGACCAATGCCTTTTATGATGCCATCCTCTGTCACCCATATATCATAGCCAACCAGGTAGCCTTTGCTCCATTCATAGAGTATTTTGAAACTCAATGGGTTAGCATCTTCCAAGGAGCACGCCACATTAGAAAAGGCAGTGACTCAATCACTGCAACTGCTATAAGCAGGTCAAAGACAGGTGATCAAAACCACCTCTTCCCTTGAAGGGCGGCATAGCCAGTTTGCTACAAGGGTTAGGGTTCATAAGCCCAAATTCAATAAGATTATGATCCACCTCAAAACCCAACAAGCCATCTCTGCCCGCCTCTTCAAGACTGGCATGAAGACCAAGGGTGATCCCCCCAAGATGACCAAAGCAGTGAAAAAGTACACTGAAATCAGCAAGGTGGTCCTTGCCTACTATCCCAAGGATAGCAAGCTTGAGCATCTCCAAGCTATCTCAGTTGCTTGTTCTACCAATGTTTGAGCCTATTTGCAATAAACACTCCTTTATTTGCTCTCTTATTTTTTTACTTTTATCATTATTTTAGTTTTATTTAGTTTTTGGTATGATTCTATGCTTATTTTAAAGTAAAGTTTGTGGTTAAAATTGATGAAAATAGTTGTTTTTGGGATTATTTTAACTTTTGGGCTTTACAGACCTATGTTGCTACTAATTGACTCCATTTTTTATTAAAGATTTGGAATTATGAGGCTTTTTTAAGCCTATAAATGTTTTTTTGAATTTTTATTTTTGGGAATTTTTTGGGTAATTTTTGAGTTCAAAAAATCTAAAATTTTAAAACTTGTTTTTCTTAGTCAAAATGCCGTAAATCAAAATGGCGTTTTTACTAATAAATTGAGATAGCAGAAATTTGAGATGCGCTTTTTTGAGATGCCGTTTTTGAAATGGCGTGTCCTATCTTGGCCGCATATACACACTTAGTGTATACACTGTAACTTCACTTATGTCTTTCCCAGTCCTTAAAGTAACTAAAAAAGGTAAGTAAAAGATAAATAAACTTGCTAATTCTTTTTCCCTGCGGCCCCTTCAGACACAGACACCCCTCTGGAAAACTTCATCAATGTTATATGTTCTTCTACTGTCTTCCCTGGCTTGATTATTTTTCTTTTTATTCTATTTCTACTCTGGTTAATCTTCTTTAAGTTGATGTAGTTTCATTTATTCCTGCAGTGCTTCTTCTTCTTGATCTGTTACTTTTTTATTTATTCTTTTATTTATTTCAGTTTCAATTTAATTGCTGCTGTTTGCTCTTTCATTTCTTTGATTCATATTTCTGTCCTTTTATATCCCTAATTCCATTCATTTAATTTCTGTATCTTTCATTTCATTCATTTGATTTTCTCTTTGTGAACTTGCATTTTCTTGAATTGAATTGATTTTCTTTTAGCTTTATCCTTTTACCATGATTCTTCTGAATTGAATGAATAATGTTTGAATCCTAGTTTTTCTAGTATTTCCCTTGTAAATTCAGTAAATATTTCTTATTTTTCTCAACTATTATTGTTCATAGGTTTTTTTTGCTATTTAATTTGATTGATTTATTGAATTTTCTCTGTAACCTAATTAATATTTAACATTTTTCTGATTTTTTGCTCAAGATCTACAACCTTCTGGAGGGCTGCCTCTAATCCATAACTGAGTGAAGCAAGATTAGACACACTGGTTTCATTATATCCCCAAATAAAGCCTATATATCACATCCATCAATACACAATCAGCAAATTGTTGTTATTAAACTATTCTATTAATAATTGTCATAAATACTACAAATAATATGCACATATACAAAAAAGTAAAATACAGCATAAATATTATAAAATTAAATTAGATAGCCATTTTATTTATTACATATTGTTTTTTTTCATTTGCTATATAATATCTTTTATTTAATAAAACAATCATTTTTACATTTTTATATTGTAATATTAATGTTTTATTGAACCATAACTATAATTAGTCTTATTGCTGGAGATTACAATTACATATTATTTGATATATTAAAATACATTTTTTCTGTAAAACCCTCTATGAAATTGGGATTTTTTAAATTAGACTTCACCAATAATTGGATATATTTACAATTTTTACAAATGTTGATACAGGACTTGATGTTGTGAATAATCATATTCACACCACTTTGATTTTGCCTATAGTGGGTTCACATTTAAAATCAGTATAAGAAATCATTTCTTTTCTATTTGTATCTTAAAATTGCAAGAGCTACACAAAAAGCACTGATTCTATTTCTTTTCCTTTTTGTGCAACTTTTATCTGCACTCTAAATGAGCAGGTGACTAGTGATCTTATTGTCCTGGTAGTTTTTTATGATACTTTAATTTACTATGAATACCACATTTGTTCTCTAAATAAGGATTAAGTTTTTTCCTTATTTTTGGCGTATTTATTCAGTTTGCCTACATTCAATATTTAGGTAAGCCTAAATTAATGATCTAATATTAGACCTAACCAGGGCCTTAAAGTAAATCAACTATTAATCCCTGAAGACTAACCACCTGGCTTAGTAAAAAGCCAACCCTACAGTCAAGATTTCTCTGTTGTGTCTCTTGACTGTGCCTAAGGTAGCACACACCACATGGCAAGTTAAAAATTGTATATTTTATTATTGATATTAATTTTAAATAATTAATTTTAATAAAAAATATATAAAGCTTAACTAATCATTCCCTGTAATGATATTTATAATAGTATTTAATACACACAAATATGGACAGAGTCTAATTATAAAATCAAAAAATACAGTAGCTTTCAAAGCTATGGCTCTAAGAAACAAAACTGAGATTTAAGGGAAAACTGAGATTTAAAAAAGCAATATAGATAAAAAAGAATTGGATACAAATCTGTTATTAGTTAATATAAATTAATATGTTTCAATTTCTTTTTATCTGAGATTTTTTGAATGTCAGTTGTTTTTGCTTAAATCTTAGTTTAGTCTCTTAGTGCCATAGCTTTGAGAATTCCTGTAGTAATTTTACAATGATTTTATAAAATTTAAATTTATTGGGATACAAAATAACATGCATATAAAAAATTTAAAGTTTAGCTGTATAAATCAATTTGATATTTACATCTGGTAGTATTTATTTTTATACAAGTAATATGTCAAGCCTCCAGAATAATGTAATAAACTTGACCATTATTCCCCTTTGTTGATTGGTTAGACGGTCAATTGCCATTTAGCTGGCTTGATTGTAAAAGCATCAACTCATCCTATCCCTTGGATTTGGCCAATAGATACACTGATGATTAATCCAAAGATTGATCCTGATCCAAAAATGGTCCGCTAATCAAACTCAACCTGAACAAACAAACTTGATCCCTAGGCCATGATCACAGAAAAATTAATAGCCAATAAGAGAAGCTTTCAAGAATATTAATGCAAGTTGGTTTACGCCAAACATTCACACCTCCAGACACCTCAAATTCTATGACTGATATAGAAGGTTGTCCAGAAGAATAATGCATGATGCAAAAACCCAGTAGACAGGGTAACTAAACTTGCACATGCATAAACTGGAAACAAGATGCCGCCAACACGCTGATGAAGTAAGCTGAGGCCCGGTAATCTATTGAATTCCCATGCCAGACCGGCATGGCTGCCTAGCTCTGGGGGCTGAAACTAGCAGTCTGGGAAACAGATGGTCTGACTAGTAAGAGTTAGATGCGCCAGATAACTATCTGGTAGAGGGCCTATCTACCCTATATAAAGTGCTCTCCTAACTAGAGATTGAGCAAAAAAATATCACCCTTGGATTAGAGATTGAAGATCTCTAAGTATAGTATCACTACTAGCCAACGCCTAGTAGTCAATTGTATCCAGATAGAGCGCGCCACCATCTATCTACAGAACTGTGTTTCTTCTCCTACGGCCTTAAGACTCTGTCAAGATGTAGCCATATCCATATACCCAATTGGTAGCTACTGACTGTCATCATACAGTCTCCTATCAACACATACACTACAATATCCCTTAATAAAAGTAATACCTCAAGACCCCAAAATCTTGACATAATATATGCTTTTCAGGATACTGCATCCCATTTGGGGTCCCTTCAGTCTCAGCTGTCAACTTTCTTTATTAGGAGGAGGGAGGGCCCACAATAGAAGAGGTGCTAATTTAATAAAGTAAGATTCTGAGCAGTCTATCAAGGCCCATGGTCCAGTGGAGGTAACTATGGTATTGACTAGTCTGGCCAAGGTAATATAGGATATGCTTGCATAGTGGTTGAAATATTGGGTGTTAGTCCAGGGCTGGGGGCAGACAGTCAGGTTTTGGTGTGGGAGGTGCTTTTGTATCAATCTTGTAAGCAGGAAGATAGCTTTATTTCTAACAGAAAAAAGCTGGGTGTTTGCACCAGGCTCCTCTGTGATAAACTGTTCTTGGGGTTCTATGTCTGACCAGGCAATCAAAGCAGAAGATGTTATCCAAAGTAAAAATTCTTGTATTCTGGATTGATGGGATATTCATAGAAATTTACCAGGTCAAAGGAAATTCCTGGTAGACAATAAAAAGCAGACCATGTTTCAGGAACTTCCTCAGTTAGGTGGGCTGGGAGTTTCCATTGGAACAATAGTGAAATGAAAAACAACTAAAGCTAAATATGGAATAAAAAGTAGAATCAAGATCATATTATCTTATTTATTTCAAAAAGGCTTTACTATTTTTCAGGTGTTCTTGGGTTTAAATAACAAGTTGTCTTTTAAGTTCTGCTTGAACTGTTCCCATGATAGCTGAGTTTGCTCAGTTTTTCTGGACCAAAAGTTCTGGGGTCATAATGCATCTCAAGGCTCACTATTTACTCTAGTGACATGACATCAATCTGAAGGTCTGTTGACAGCCCACTGATGGCTCCACCATTGCTACTTGTGTTTCTGTCATTCTTGAATACCTTTTCCTTATTGGTCATCAGCAGAATCACATCTGGCTTAGCAAGCTAGGAATAACCCAGATCATCTTCCTTATAATTGGCTGGTTGTAAATCACATGGCCAGACAGCCCCAACTTTAAGCCAATCATCTGCACTCATTTCAGTTTTGAACCTTTATACTGAGCAGCAACTCCCTTTTCAGAAAGCCTGTCAGTTTTGATAGGAATTACAGTATATTGGATTAATGCCTCCAACAATCTAGATTGATCTGTATTAATCACCTGCCTATGACACACTTTTGCAAGTTACAAGTCATCAGCAAAGTTTCCCTGAAAACTTCCTTGATTAATTAATATAAATTGCTGTTTGTTCCTGCTTGCTCATAGGCTAGCCACAAAAAAAACACAGGCAGCTGGCCTGAGTGTGTAAAATATCAATTGAATTATCATGAAAAGGTCCCAGGGTTGATTCTATTAATTGAAGTTTGTTATTTCTTCTGGGAGAAATGTCATTCATGACAATATTCATATGAGTGTATCAAATATTAATGCAGGAAATGTGAAACACTATTGTTTAATATTTAGAATGATATGATATTGAAAAATTATTAAATTGTTAACATAAAGCATATAATTTTTTTATTGAAATGACAGAGTTAAGGACTACCTATCTACTCATCACAGGAAAAAATGTGGGAAGGTATGGGTAGAAAGTACACTGCTGATATCTTTGCATGTATAAGAGACAGCATCATAGGTATTGGGGTGGGATTAGGCTGTGTTCAGGGGTCAGGGTTAGCAGTTTTATTGCTATGTTTAAAATCTAGGAGTCTGGGTTGGTTGACTGGAATGAAACAACAAGATCTAACTTCTTTAATTGCTCAAATTCTTCTTCTGTCACGTATGTGGGATTGACAAACCAAATGGATGGGTGTGGGGGAGAAAAGAGTCCTTTCTGGACTTATCACTATCATTTTGATGAAAGATGACAAGATCAGAAAAGTCTTAGATAAAGAGAGACAAAAAAAGCTCAAAGCTCAGATCAATTATGATGCACAATACATGGTACATGGCAAGTATTTTGTGCCTTATTGCAGAACCAGTGCTGTATAGACTCACATTAGCAATATGCATGTCAGTGTGGTTGATGGGTTAGGTCTAGCAGGTATGCCCTAACACTGCTGTTGTAACTGTGCTGTTTTAGCAAAGTTACACGGAAAAAGATGTTTAGGAGATAGATAATAATCTTTATTGTGAGATAGTGATTATATAGCTATTGTGAATCAATGGATAGCAGGAACATGATTGGTAATCACACAGCTGGATGAAAGAGGGGGTGGCTTGATCCTGCTAATGAGTCAAGTGCCAAATTGAGGTATCCACCGTGAAGGATCATATCGTTTGTGTTGATGGATTTGGTAATCCAAGTTGACTTCCTAGTCTGGCTTTGAGTGACCGGGTAATTGGATTGTGGGTCACAGACCCGCTTGGTTGGAACCTTGCTGGCAGGTCAAGCCTGCGGTTTTGACACCCCCCAGCTGAAATTCGGCCTCCTCTGGAGGCAGGTTGTCAGGGAGAATGTCAGGAGCCCGGGCGCTATACTGAACCAGTTGTTGTTTGGTGGCGGGCAGGGCGGTTTCACGTTGTTTCTGTCTTACTTTGCAGGGTCGTAGGCGGTTGTGGTGTAAGGTCTTGTCTTGCTTGCTTTCCTGAGTCCTTGCACAAGGTAAGTGTTATTGTTGTTTACCTTTAGAATGATTGCTGGTCCTACTTTTTTGGGTTGTAGTTTGCTTTTGTCAACATTCATGACCCAGACTTTGTCCCTAACTTCATGTCTTTGACAGATGGGAATGAAGGTCTTTTGTAAGCATTCCTTTTTTTGGCAGCTAGTTTTCTGTTGGCCTCTATTACTTGAGGATCTGAGCAAGGGGGGAATTGACTTGTAATTTCCAGTTTTGGTCCTGTCAATGCATGAATGATATTTGGCTGTGTGCCGTATATCAGTTCAAACGGGCTTTTCCCGGTGGATCTGTTCACTTGGGTTTGGCACACAAGTAATGCAGTTGGTAGCTGCTTATACCAGTCTTCAGGTCTCCCGGCAGTGAGTTTGGTTAGGGCTTGCACAAGGCTATCATTAAGCCGCTCTATGCGTCCATTGGTCTGTGAGTGATATGGTGTTGTGACAGTGTGTTTGACCCCATTTTTGGTGAGGTACATGTTGGTGTTTTTGGAGGTCAATTCTTTGCCCCATTGGTTATCAGGAGTTAAGGCTTTCCAAACCTGCTGATTATTTCCTTGCCAATGAATTGTTGGACGTCATTACCGGTGTGAATTTTTACCGCTTGAGCTACTGGCCACCTTGTTGCAAAATCAATGGCTGTGATGATGTATTTTTTGTCATTGTGCTTTCCTGGCATGGGGCCCACAATGTCAAGAGCCCATACCTTGAACGGTAGTTGGGTTTGAATGGGGAGTACAGACTTAGGCGGGGTTTTGCTTTTGGAAAACTTTTTGCAGACCTCACACTGTTCTAACACTTCCTGGACATTGTGGTATAGGGTTGGCCACCAGGCTTTATGTTTTAGGAATTTGTATAGATTTTGGCTCTTAGTATGTCCAAGATTTCTGTGATAGCAAAGAATGGTATTGACTTGTTGATGTGTGGGAATGTAGGGAATGGTTGTGCCATCTGACATTTTTATGTGAAGAGTCCTGTATACGTCAGCAAAGAGGTGCTCATTCTTGATGACTGTTTCTTTGGTGATATTGGTTGTGCCTGCGGGGAACCCTTTGTCTTTTGTACAGAGCACTAGGAGAGGCCAGTCTGGGTTGAGCCCATTCTCTCCCCTAGAAGCGCAGACATACAGGCGGGACAGGGCGTCTGCCATGGCAAGATTGGCCCCAGGCTTATATTGGATGAGCATGTTAAACCTTTCTAAGATTTCCATACATTGCGCTTGGCAACATGACAGGTTTGCTTGTGTCTTGAAATAGATGAGCAACTTATGATTGGTTAGTGCTGTGAATTCTTCCTGCTATTCCAGGTAACAGCGCCATTTGACTAGGTGGTGTATGATGGCCAACAGTTCTTTGTTGTGAATTGGGACAACACTTGCCATCTGTCAGTTTGCGCAACTTGTAGGCTACGGGCAGGAAATCACCATCACTATTCTTGATTTGTAGTACTCCCCCAATGGATGCATCTGAAGCATTGGTTTTCATCTGGTATTCTCCGTCTTGTTTGGGGTATTGTAAGATGGGTGCTGTCATAAGCTTTTCCTTGAGACGTCTGAAAAAGAGGTCACGTTGAAGGGTCCATACAAACTTGGACTTGACGCCTGTTATGGCTGACAAGGGGGCAGTCAAGACACCACAGTTGGGTATGAAGCGCCGTACATAGGCCACCATTCTCAAGAAAGTGCGTAGTTCCAACTTGTCCTTGGGAGGTGGCATCTTGCAGATGGCTTGTATCTTCTGACTGTTGGGTTTGATGCCGTGCTTTGAGACTATGTGTCCCAAGAAGGGTAGTTGCTCTCGGAAGAACTGGCATTTAGAGGGCTTGGCCAACAGTTTGTGTTGTGCCAGGGTTGCAAAGACTTCTTCCAGGTCTTTGTGATGCTGTTCCACCAAGGGGCTATAGACAATGATATTGTCCAGGTACATGAGGGCGTGTTTGCCTATGTGTGTCACAAACACTTTGTTCATGAAGGTTACAAAGGTGGACGGGGCATTGGTCATGCCAAAGTTGAGTACCACGCATTTGTAGGAACCATACTTAGTGTGGAAGGCTGTCTTGGGGATGTCTTCCTCCTAGATGCAAATCTGGTTGTAGCCTGCGGTTAGATCAATCTTGGAGAAGACAGAGGCTCCTCCCAAGGCGTCAAAGAGATTGTCAATCAGTGGTTATGGGTAGCAATTCTTAATAGTGACTTTGTTCAAGGTGTGGTAGTCCGTGACCAGGCGTAAGATACCGTCCTTTTTAGCCACAAAGAATATGGCAGCCCCAAAGGGAGACTGTGAGGGGCGGATAAGTCCTTTTTCCAGTGCCTCCTTGAGATAGGCACACAGGGCGTTGTTTTTGTTTGGGGTCAGCCTATAAATGGGACATGCCTTGAGTACGGCCCCCTTGAGTTGGATAGAGTGTTGGATGTGTTTCTCAGGAGGTAGCCCAGGTAACGCTTCCTTAAAGATTTCTGGGTGACTGGCCACAATGTTGCAGTCTTGCGGTGTGGAGGTATCCTGGAGATCCTTGAAGTGTATGATTTTGTACTGGCAGGAGTCCCAGTAAATTGCTTTCAGGTGTTCCTTCTCATCCAAGGTCTCCGTGATGCGTACAAAGACATGGTCTTGTAGGAGTTGGTCTACAGAGTATGGATAGATTTGGTGGTTGATACCTTCACGCTTGATGGTCAGTACTGAGGCCGCCCAATCCACGTGAGAGTTGTTTCTCTGTAACCAGTCTAGCCCCAGTACAATGTCAAACTTAGGGAAGTTAATGACGGGACCTTGGATGGTGGAGTGGAGGTTCTCAAGCATGACAGAGAAGGGAGCGGTTTCTTTTGTCACAGCAATGTGATGTTCATCAGCCAGGAACACGTTTTTAATCCCCAAAGGATTAGTGGCCAGCTTAAATTTATCCACAAAGCTGCTGTTGACTAAAGTTTGATCTGCGCCCAAGTCCAAGAGTGCTGAGCCTGTGTAACTGCAAAAGCAGAAAGGGTAAGACATCAATTTATTGGGATGTCTGGCAATGGTGTATAGCACCAGGTCTTCCAAGGGCACTTGGATTATTGGGCATTGGTCCACGTCCTTGGGTTGGTATTCATTGTTGGGCAAGTCAGGAGTTGTGTGGGGAGAGCTTGGCTTGCTTAGTGCTCTCCCCGGGCTTTTCCCTCATCTTGGTTGCCTTGGGTGGCGGTGACACAGAAATGGGTACAATTTGATTGGCCGTTATTCCCATTCCCATTTCCATTTGAGTTTGTGGGCTTGTTGTTGTTGTTGTTACCGTTGCCTCCAGGAGGTGGTCAAGAGGAGCGCCTGCTTGAATGTGAGTCCTTGGATCTTTCTTGCTTCCCAGTCTGTGCCTTGTGTAGAGCGTTGGACGTTTGTTCCACTTTTCATGCTTCATGGTACAGGCTTTGCAGGTTGGTAACCTGGTCCAGGTTCACATATCTCATCACGTGCAACTTGAGAGTATTGTAGTACATGAGGTGTGTTGCTGGGGTGTCAAAGGCCATATCAGATGGGGCGCAGAGACAGAGTTCCTTGTAGGCGCGGGTAAGTTCCTTCACGGTGCCTGTCTGGGTTAGATTCTTTACTTGGAGTATGATCATGAGTGCCGTATCCTTAAGCACAAATCTTGCCAAGAAGACCTGTTTGAAGGTGTCCCAGTTTTTGTTAGTGTGCTCTTTGTGCCACTTGTCACACCAGGTGCCAGTGTCATGGGTCAGACAAATGGAAATCTCTGCAATCCAAAATTGCTGTGGGCATTCCATCTGAGCCAGCTTGCTTTGGGTAGACTGGATCCATGCGGCAGCATTGTTGTTATTGGCCCCTGCAAAGGGCTCCAAGGCGGTGCTGCAAAGTCTTTGTGCAACATAGGCGGGCTTGGTGGTTTTGTCAGATGGTTGTGGCACTGAGGAAGGCGCCTTAAAGAACCCTTGGGCGGACAGGGCGTTGAAGGCGGGTAGCGGGATCACCATGTTTTGGTAAAGGACAAAGCCATCAGGTATCTCAGTACCAGGAGCATACGGCGTCCAGCCGGGCAGGAGGCCAGACATAATTCTATTGAAGATTTGTTGGCCGCAGTGTGTGCGGGCAACAGGCGGAATTTTTCAAGATAAGGTAGGATGGAGAGCCTACCTGTGCTACAATGTTGTAACTGTGCTGTTTTAGCAGAGTTACACGGAAAAAGATGTTTAGGAGATAGATAATAATCTTTATTGTGAGATAGTGATTATATAGCTATTGTGAATCAATGGATAGCAGGAACATGATTGGTGATCACACAGCTGGATGGAAGAGGGGGTGGCTTGATCCTGCTAATGAGTCAAGCACCAAATCAAGGTATCCACCGTGAAGGATCATCATCTGTTCATGTTGATGGATTTGGTAATCTGAGTTGACCTCCTAGTCTGGCTTCAAGTGACCAGGTAATTGGATTGCAGGTCACAAACCTGCTTGGTTGGAACCTTGCTGGCGGGTTGAGCCTACGGTTTGGACACTGCAATTTTCAGCAGCCCATTAATGCTGCTCTATCTCAGCACTCAGTAAAATTGTGTGCATGGCTTGTTGCAAGCCCACTCTACCAGCATGGCTTTGATTTCTCCTGTTATGCATACTCATCTGCTGTGTTTTTAGAACCAGAGTAATAGTTGACACTCCAGCAGGGAATCTGTCATAAAAACTCCAACAAGTCTATACTGAATTGTGATGCCCTTGTATATGTTAATGGATGTGCTTTTCTCAAATGTCTTGGATACTTATAGAAATCTTTGCATGTAACAGGAAGATGATATCATTGCATCTTCTCATTGTTCTTCCTGTGATGAAGCTGACTACAATGGAATAATATGGGTCTTTATCCACCAAAATGAGCCCACTGAGAGATTGATTGATCAATATTATTGCAGCAACAATAACTCTATTAATCCATTAATCGGCTGTTCTTTTGTTGGGAAACATGTGTTGTAGTCTCAGATAAAGATGCACCTTGACTAGGGACATTTGGGGAACATGCTTTATTATGTCTAACATGGCAATATGGACTTTGTTGCTGTCATTTCACGTAATGGACCAAGTTGGTGCCATAACAATTACTATATTGATGTTGATTAGTCTATCATAAGGATAGATTTTCAGCATAGATAGTTTAGGTTATGCATTATTTCCTCACAAGAATTTGGATGTAAAGAATGGCACTGTGACGTTGATGTATTAGAAATGCATCTAAGCATAGCCATTATAACATGAGGCTCAACTGAGAAGATTCTTGAGCCCAATACCTTGAACCCCTTTCCTTAGCCCCCAAACCCTCTCCAGATCCACAGTGGTATTTAGAATTAGACATTAGTCTGAGTCATTAGCACTGAATGGACTATATAACTCTCTTTATCTTTAAAAATAAATCATTTATTATTACACATTTATTATATTATTATACAAATTAAGTTAGAAAATCTCAGCTTATTATTTAGTAACTAGTAAGCCATAAATACAAGTTAAGCAAGATAGCTACACCACACACACCCATACTTGGATTTACAGCAGTTGATGTCCTCTTGAGAGGGAGCCACAGTTGGATGAGCTTATAGGGTTACAGAAACAGTGGATTTTGCAAACCCTGTTAAGGTTGTTATTTCCTCAGGGGACATAAACATTCCTTGTTTTTCAATAATTTGAGAACAATTTTGGGGATTATAGTCTTTCTTATGAGTCTTGGCAGATGATTGACTGTAGGAGAAATGTTTCATATACATAATCAAATTTTGTCATTTTATTGGCTAAAAAAGAATTTTTATTTCTCCAATTGACATCTTGAAGTCATTTGCTACTATTAGATGATAGTGCTGTTGCATGGTTCTAGTTAAGAGTAGCACATACATGATGTGTTATCAGGGCTGTACTAGACAAATCAGGGAAAGAGCACACTCCTGGTTAGTTATTGAAGAGGGGACTATGGCGCTTCTGCTCCTGGGAGGTGGCTATTAAGTGTCCTGGATTAAAGCCAGGGACCAACTGGGTTGGGATGTCATTCATTTAGTGACTGAGATCTACTCCCATTGCATCATGCCTTGTCTGAAGTCCTTCAAACTGCTCCAGCGCTTTTTCTATCATCACTGTGATGGTCCACATGTAAATGGTTTTGCAGGCAAGGGTTGATTTGGATTCAAATATAGTTGCTATGCTAAAGATTGACAGTGTTTTTGGTTTATTACAGGTAGAGGCCTAGTAGGGAATAATGGCTACTAGGGAAGGTAAGGCCTAGTTAGTAGGTGAAAAGACTATTAGGGGCAGATGATGTCCCTGTTGCAACTGAACCAATGAGGATTCGGTATTTGGAATTGGGGAAGACAACAGTCCAATAGAAAGGACAGAATAATAAGAATAAGGTATTGTTTATTGAGGAATATTGTGATTAATATACCATATGAGGAAAGCCACAAGGCCACAAGGGGGTGGCATAGTGGGAAGTTCCATGTAAGGTTTGAAGCCAAGGAATAAATTGTGCGGGGATCAGCAAGTCAAATTGGCAGCACTCCTAATTAGGATGAAGTACCTGCCATTTTCTGCTGCCATCAGATTAATCCATAACGTTAGATGTGTCAAGGGGTAGCTCATTGAGTGCCTCCTGTGTATTGTAAGATACGTTAGCAGGCAAGTCCAGAAACTTGGTTGAAACATCTCCAGCAAGCAGAAGATATTGGCTGCTGTGGGCTAGAGGTCTTCATCAAGCAGAGAACTGTGGCTGCTTGGGGGAAAAATGAGATAGCTCAGCAGGGAACTTTGTCTGTTTGGGGTGGGGAGTGATCCAGCCTGTTGGGTAGTGTTTGCTGCTCAGACTGGAAGATGTTTAGACCCTGACAGGTAATGCAGGCTGCCAGGGTAGAAGAGTGTGCCAGCATGATAGGTCACTGGGCTACCAGGGCTGTAAGTTTTGGACCCCTGGAGGGTAGCATGGGACACCAGGGAGGGGAGGTGCTCTGAGGGCTCAAAATACCTTGATACGCTTACATGAGGTCTGTGAGCAATTATTCTATCTAATGGACTGGTAGGGTGTCCTTGTCTATGTCCCTATGGGAGCTTTGGAGAGATTCCAAATGAGCTTTGGAGGGCATAGATTTGCCCAGAGGTGTCACCAAGGCGGTTTCTGGAGGAAGCACCTGCAGAACTTGGTGTGATCAGGCCTCTGGGAATTAAAGTTGATTACTTTGCAACTGAAAGCCTAGACTTAATCACCTGGGTGAGTAAAGACAATTGCATAGACTTTGATGATCTATGGTTGAATGGCCTAAGTAGATTGCCACTTGTGAGGGCCCAGTCAAACGCCAATTCAATGTAGACTCATGCCTGGGTCTACAGGTTCTGGTAACAGGGACTGAGATAAAGAACCTATGTGGTTTATAGTATGAGATCAGCAGAGAAGACTAGTAAAAAGGACTATATGATCACAGTGAAGACTAGTTGAGTTACTTTCAGTTCATGTTGAAGTTTGGAAATAAGATCATGATGCAGGAATAGCTGATCATGATACAGGAAAGTTAAAGGATTGAAAGATCATGATGTAGGAATAGCTGATCATGATAAAAGAAATCTATAGGGCTATAAAATCATTATTCAGGAGTAGCTGATCATGATGCAGGAGCAGCAAAGGATCAAAAGGATCAGGATATAGGAGTATCTAGAGGACTTATGATGGAAATAAGCTGTTTTGCTGACTGAGATGGACATTTTGCTGGTTAAGCTGAAGAGCTGGAAGATGTGATTGAAGAGCTGGTTGAAGGACTAGAAGATGATAGTTCAGTTAAGCTATGGAGCTATAAGATGTCTTAGAAGGAATAGCCATACTGAATCTAGAAGCTAAAGTGCTGATTTTGGTGTCTTAGGAGAGGAAATATTAAGAAAAGAAGCAGTTAAAAATGATTTTATGCTGCCTGGATATGATAAAAAATAATTAAATATCATATGAAAAAAAGAAAGAGAGATAAAGAAATTATTAAGTGTGGATTGAGTGGAAAAGAGCTAGAGAGAGGCTGGAAAAAGAACAGAGAAACTGTGAGGGCATTTAAGCAAATTTTGCTGAGAACAACTAGGGGAAGCAAAAAGGTGAGCAATGGGTGAGTTTGAAGTTGCAAAATTGTGGAAGAAAATGTGTAAAACTTGGAGAAACATTGAAAAATCAAGGGTTTTAAAATCCCCTATGTGAAACACAGGCAAAAGTGTTCAAGATTTACCAGAGAAACATGCCAGGAATCACAGCAAAACTGTTCAAAACGCAGAGCAGCTGTTTATCCAGAGAGAGACAGCTTTGGGTTCAAATCATAGTGAAGAGCAAGTCATTTGGGTGAAATGTTTGGAAAAACTGTTGAATCAAGACGTCTGATTGACTGCAAGTCAAAGTTTATTTAATCAGTGTCTGAGGGCTTTAATTGAATAGTTAAAGCCTAAAAAATGAGGTTCAGAAGCAGAAACTCCAGGGCTTTCATTGGCTGAAGTAAGTTTTAAAGTTTAATATATTGTAGAGAAAGAAAAAACTGGATAGTTTAAGCTTTGAAAAACAAGAGTTCTGAGAGAGATTTTGGACTAAAACAAGGAGCTATAAAAGGGGGAGCTATCTGAGATTCTTCAGGGACTGGATCAAGTGGATTACAAAGGCCACATGAACTACAGAAAGAGCTGATGACCAAGTTAAAGGTGCAGAAGCCTAAGATAAAAAAGCCAGATATAGAGATAAGGAGCTGGAGCTGGAACAGACTACAGGAGTCCAAGAGATTGTTGGAGGACTCCAAGTATTGGCAAACCCATATTTTTTCCCATACACTGGTGTTATATCAAAAGGTTTCTAAAGGGATCTTCTTCTGACCACAAATAAAACTCTGTTACAACCCCTGCCCAAATTTTCCAGTGATCAGAATACAAGCTCTATGAGTGAGCTACCCCATATCTTTTACCCTAGTCAAGAGGAAGAAGATACCTATTGTCAAAGTTGTAGGAGATTTGCCACTAGTAAGTCATCCCAGGAGGAGTGAGAGAGATTGACTAGGCATCTTGAGATGACAGATGGGGGGAGGGAATTTATAGGGAATAAATTTACTAGGTTGTTACAAGACTAGTACAGGCCCACAAAGGGGTTGGCGCTGCTGAAGTACAGGTGCATGGTGAGGATGCCCGCCTAGTAATGGTAAAAGTGTTGGAAGAGGATTCAGTTATGCAGGATAGGTACAAAATTCTAACCAACCACTCACCACTTCTGGGGAATGACAATTCCTTCAAGCCAATCCCTGGCTATGACTTTCAGGGCCAAGATTGGCCTGGACAGTCAGCTGGCCTCCCCAAAGGTGAAAAAACCCACAGCTTGGGAACCCACACAAAGTAGCTTCTAGGGCAAGAAAACCCCCCTTTCAACTAGCAAATGGATGGGATTTTAGAGGCACACAAGCCTTGAATCCCTGGATTTAATCCTATTATTAAATTTGGGACACTTACCTATTGTAAAATATTACATTGGGAGCGCAATTGCTCAACTGCGCAACTGGACAATCAATTACTCACAGGATCTATAAATAACAGTGGCACATTGGCATGCTGCAGTTCAATAAAGATTTATGTTATAGCAACCAATGAACTTCCATCCCTTGACCCAAGTATGCCAATTCTGGTGAAAATTGTCATTTCAACTGAAATTAATGCCATATGTTCTCTGGTAGCACAAAAGGCCACAGAACTACCAGTAAGTATAAGTAGTGTGGAGGAGAAGCCCTCCTCACTGCTGAAATCTTCAAATTAAACAATTTTATGCGCAGGATTCATTATTTTCTTGCAAGAACTATCTACTTTTACACCAATATAATTATTATGTTTACATTTATTCAAACTCCACTAAAATTTGCCACCCACATATCTGCTCCCTCCTGGCCACCAAGAGTGACCATTTTGCCCTCCATGCTGGAGATTCCTCTTACTCCCCCCTGCCAACTGTGCCTCCTGCCCAGGACTTCAATAAGTTGGTGTTTGTCTATATCACAGTATTGGGGCTGGCCAATCAGGTTGTGCCCCATACTGGGAGTTGGTGTTCCCTAGCTACTGCAATCAACTATCTGGTCAGAATTGCGCCTATTGTGTACTTGGCCTTCCAGTCCTGGCCCGGCTCCCCTGTGGGAGTCCAGCTGGACTCTGGTATGGGCCATGACAGTATGTCAACCATAACAAAACTAGTAACCCTGGGCCTCTATTCTTCTTTGATTACAGTGGCATCTTGTATGCTTTTATTTTTGACCTCAGCTTACTACCTAAGACAGTATATGACCAAGAAACAAGAAACAAATGAAAGCCAAGAAGGAGTTGTTACCAAGCCATCCCAGGTCCAGACTGTGACAATCTCCACTTTGAAATTAAATTCTGCTGCCCCTACAAACTTTTCTGACCTGCCAAAAATGGACTTGGCTGGTTTTAGAAAAGGATTGATCATGATAAATGCCCTGTTCTTTGCTCACCCCAAGAGCTTCAGAGACAACACAAAGAAGGTTATGATGGTGGCCGCCCAACTAAAAAATGATGCTAGAGATACCTTTTTTACCAGCCTAGAGAAAGACCCAGATCTCATACTCTCCTACAATCAATTCCTGGAGATAATGAACTCTGCAACCACCCCTGCTGGAGCCAAGATTCAAGCCTACATGGGGCTTATTTGCCTGACCCAAGGAAGTGACAATCTGGAGACCTACATACAAAGATTCCTATGCCTGACAGAGGGTGCCAAGATTCCTGACAGCATATCAGGATTATATTTTAGATACAGTCTGACCCCACACCATGCCAGCCTAATGAGACATCACCAATGTGACCTCCCAAAATATGAGCTCTGGACCATTGCCAGAGAAAAGACTTCAGCCAATTACAAGAATACTACACTGGTTAGCCCTGGAACAACCAAACCCCCAGTGCTAGTAGGCCCCGTCTGGAAATGACCCCAGAGGAGTACCAACACTATGTCAGAAGTGGGTTATTCTTCTATTTCCACCAGAGTGGCCACTTATTCAAGGACTGCACTAGCTGCTCCAACAGAACCCAAGGAGCCACAATTTCAGCAATAAAAAATGTTTCCCAGTCCTATCCTATAATTGATACTACCTTATGCTACCATGATCACGAGGTGAACACTGTGGCCCTCCTAGTTAGTGGGTCAACCCTCAATTACATGGAACATAGTCTAGCTGAGAAACTGGGTGTACCAATTCAAGGAAACTCCCAACTGGTGACCTTGGGCAACAAGACAACATATCTTTTCCACAAATACAAAGATTCTGTCTCCCCGAAGTTAAGTGGGAGACTCCTGCCCACCAGATTCTACATCAAGAAGAAGCTCCACAAACCTGTAGTGATAGGTTTTGAATGGTGGGTTAACCACCAATTGAACTTAAACTATAAGAATCATCAAGTGACTGTCACTCATGAGAGCCAAACCTTAGAGGTTCCCGGCTTGAACCCTCATCAGACCCCTGAGCTAAACAAAATCACCATGGAATCCTGCAAAGCTGAGATCCCAAAATTTTTGAAGCCTTGAGAGTCCATCTTATCAGAAGAAGAAGCCACCGCCTTGCATAAACACAGTCAGTTTGACCACGCCATTGACTTCCTTCCCGTAATCTAACCTAAGCATGGGCCTGTCTATAGTTTTTAACATGAAGGAACAAGCCGCCTTAAGAGAGTACTTGTACAAGATGTTGAAGAAGGGATATATACGTGTCTCCAAATCTCCTTGTTTGTCCCCTTTACTGTTTGTTAAAAAGAAGGGTGGCAACCTACATCCTTGTGTCAATTACTAGGACATAAACAGTATCACCGTGAAAAACAGATACCCCAGACCCAATGCTGAAGACCTCTCAGAACAGCTTTCAGGAGCCAACATCTTCTCAAAGGTTGATTTGAGGGATGCCTTTAACCAGATCCGGATCAGGCCTGGTAACAAATGGAAACTTTCTTCAAGACTAGGTAAGGTCTCTTTGAATACTTGGTTATGCTGTTTGGGTTGTGCAACGCGCCCAGCACTTTTCAAACTATAGTTAACGTGGTCTTGGGAGAACCCAAGGATCAGTGTTGTGTAGTCTACTTAGATGACATCTTCATTTACAGTCACATCTGAAGAACATGTTGAACACTTCTAAGCTGTCCTGTAACGCTTCAAGGAACACGAACTCTTTGTTAAACTCTAGTAATGTGAGTTCTTCCAAGAGGAAGTAGAGTTCCTGGGGTAAAATGTACTGAAAGGAGGTTTTGCAATGGCACCTAATAAAATAGAGGCCATGAAGTCAGGCCTGAACCTAAGAACTGCAAGGAGGTCAGAAGTTTCCTGGGCCTGCTAAACTTCTGCTGGAAATTTGTCCAAAATTTTTCTTCCATCTGCTTGCCCTTGACCCGCCTTACCTCTGAAAAACACCCCTTTGTGTGGGATGACGCCACCAGATCTGCCTTTGAGTTTCTAAAGAACGCCTTTGTTTCCGCCCCTGTCTTGGCAATGCCAGTTTACAATAAGCCCTTCATTGTGGAAACAGACAACTCTGACTTTGCATTGGGGGGTATTGCTTCAGGAGGGGCATGATAGTAAGTTTCACCCTGTAGCTTACTACTCAAGGAAGTTCAATCTGCCTGAGTTAAACCACCTCATCTATAATAGAGAGATGCTTGCTGTCATCCAGACCTTGAAACATTGGAGAAGATACTTGTGTAACGCCAACCACCCAGTGAGAATCATGACCAATCACAAGAACTTGATATACTTCTTCAAACCGCAACAACTGAATCAGCAACAAGCTAGATAGGCCCTATTCCTAGCAGATTACAACTTATCAATCAGCTACAAGCCTAGCAAGTTCAACATTTTACCTGATGCCCTAAGCCAAAGAGCCAACCTTTTTCCTTACCCAAAGATATTGAAGAATTCAAAACTAAATCCTTGCTGTCCCCAAACATGATTGAGCCAATGCTCCTATTTCTGGGACTAGCCAGTAGAAGAGAAGAAATCCAACTAGTTCAGACTGTAGACCAGCACTGCATCTACATCATAGAAGAATTAAAGAAATATATCAACAGTTGATACTACCAAACTGGTAACTCTCTACATGGAAACACCCTGCAGCTACACAGACACACCTACATACTAGAGGGTCCACTGCGCTAAGAGATACTGAAGGAATACCATAACTCTCCCATGTCAGGACACCCTGGGCTTATAAAGACACTCAAAGGAGTCCAGAGAACCTACATGTGGCCCAGGATGAATCCAGAAATCAAAGGATATCTCAGTGGTTGCGAGACATGTGGACGTACCAAGCCTAAGCAAGGAAAGCTAGAAGGATTACTACAATCTCTACAGATTGCAGAAGGCCCTTGGAAGTCAGTTTCCATGGACTACATTGTGTGGCTATCCAATTCAAAAGGATTCAATGCCATCCTTGTAATTTTCAACTGTTTCACCACAATGGCTCACTTCATCCCAACAACAACCAAATTAACAGCAAAGGAAACTGCCACTCTATTCTGGAACCAAGTATTCATGAACCACGGACTCCCACAAGAAGTGGTCTCAGACAGAGGCTCACAATTCACCTCCAAGTTTTGGGCCCAAATCCTAAAGGACTTGGGAATAAAAAGATTGTTGTCTACTGCATATCACCCCCAGAGCAACAGACAGACCAAGAGAGTAAACCAGGTCCTTGAACAGTACTTATGATGCTATGTTAACTTGGAACAGAAAAATTGGGTAAACCACCTACCAATGGCTCAGTTTGTATAAAACAACCAAGACCACAGCTCCACTGGGATTTCCCCATACAAAGCCAACTACAGATTCAACCCCACATGGGGTGCCCCCCACAGAGGAAGCTGACAATCCCAAAGGACAAGACTGGGTCAGCAACATCCACACGTGCTAAGAAGAATGTGCCAAAACCCTGAGAAGAGCAGTACAAGTATACAAGAATTTTGCCAACAAGAAACAAAGCCCTGGCCCCCCAATTAAATTAGGAAACCTTGTGTACCTCAGTGCAAAGAACATCAAGACCACTTCCCCATGTGCTAGCTTGTGCCCCCAACAAGCAGGTCCTTACAAGGTCTTACAACGCATTGGTACTGTAGCCTACCGGCTAGAACTGCTCCCCAGATGGAAGATTCACAACATATTCCACTGCTCCCTGTTATTGAAAAAGAAAGGACCTTCTCTTCTTAACCAGATAGTAAGAATGGCTCCCCCACCCATCAAAATAGGAAGCTTCACAGAACACAAGGTTGAATCCATCCTGGGACACAAAATCTGATACCAAAAACTTCACTTACTGGTCAAATGGAAAGGATACTCCCATGAAGAGAATACTTGGGAACCAGAATCCAACCTGGAGAATGCCGCCATCCTGCTGAAGGAATATAAGTCTTGGAATAAAGAGTTGTGCTCTGCAAGCTTGACTATGATAGGGTTTGATGTCAAGGCCCAGATTTTCCTAGACAGTCAGCTGGCCTCCCTAGAGGTGAAAAAACCCAGAGCTTTGGAACCCACACAAAATAACTTCCAGGGCAAGAAACCCCCCCCCTTTCAACTAGCAAATGGCCTGGGATTTGAAGGGCACACACGCCTTGAATCCCTGGCTTCAATCCTATTATCAAATTTGGGCCACTTACCTATTGGGAAATGGTACATTGGGAGCGCAATTGCTTGACTTTGCAATTGGACAATCAATTACTCACAGGATCTATAAATAACAGTGGCACATTGGCATGCTGCAGTTCAATAAAGATTTATGTTATAGCAACCAATGAACTTCCATCCCTTGACCCAAGTATGCAAATTCCAGTGAAAATTGTCAGTTCAACTGAAATTGATGCAATATGTTCTCTGATGGCACAAAAGGCCACATAACTACCAGTAAGTATAAGTAGTGAGTAGGAGAAGCCCTCCTCTCTGTTGAAATCTTCAAATTAAACAATTTTATGCTCAGGATTCATTATTTTCTTGGAATAACTATCTACTTTTGCACCAATATAACTATTCTGTTTGCATTTATTTAAACTCCACTACACTTTGCCACCCACATATCCGCTCCCTCCTGGCCACCAAGAGTGACCATTTTGCCCTCCATGCTGGAGATTCCTCTTACTCCACCTGCCAACTGTGCCTCCCACCCAGGTCTTCAGTAAGTTGGTGTTTGTCTATATCACAGTATTGGGGCTGGCCAATCTGGTTGTGCCCCATACTGGGAGTTGGTGTTCCCTAGCTGCTACAATCAACTATCTGGTCAGAATTGCGCCTATTGTGTACTTGGCCTTCCAGTCCTGGCCCGCCTCCCCTTTGGGAGTCCAGCCAGACTCTGTTATAGGCCATGGCAATGACCCACTACACACTTTGGGGACTGGCAACCAGGAACCCCACAAGCACCCTAGCATTTTCTTTATAGAGCATGACATATTCTTGGGTTTGTCCTTCTGGGGGTTTTACAATGCTTGAAAGAAGGTAGCAAACTTATTTCCTATAATCCCCTCTTGCTGTGCAGGTAAGTCCCCTTGATAGCCTTGCCCCTTTCTTTCTGGGGGTTTGTTTTCTGGAGAACCTTCTAAACCGCTGCCTATATGTTTCTCTTGCCTATAATTTGGATAGAAGATGTGGTGAAATAATCCAAGATATCATAACTTGGAAATAGATGATATTTTAAAAGACTTAATTTACAAAAGGTAGATCCCTTTATAAACCTTCCAAATGCAACTGTTTCCAGACTTTGGGGTTCCAACTACTACTTTGAGAGATTTTCTGGGGTTGCCAGCTCCTGCTCCACTGCTTTGGGAGGAAGTTCTACTAAGTTTGTGACCTAGGAAATGATCACAAATAATAGCTCTTAACAGTATTCTGCCTATGTCTCTCTCTAGCTCCCATTCAGTTAACTGCTCTTATATATCTCCCCTTTGTCATAGGCTAAATCCCCTTTATGCTGTTTCTTTAAAAAGCTTAAACTATCTGTGCTCTTACTTTCCTATAATAAAGTAAGCTTACAAACTTACTGTAACTAATCTTATTAAATCAATTTCCTGCTTTTTTCCAAGTGAATTTATTAAGCTTAAGATTATTTTATCAATGAAAAATTATCAGTAAAATAAGCTTGAAAATCAATCAATCCCATCAAATTTCTCCATCTTTAAAAATTTGAAGCACTTTGTTTTGCTTCACAAGTTTTTAAAAACTAAAACAGGAATCAAATATTTAACCATGTGAAATGTTAAAAATTTATGCCTTTCACCCAAACAATTTCCCTTTTTCTTCAATGTTTTTCTATGTTAAAACTTGACTGTTTTCCATAAGAAATCATTAGTAGAATTTTTTTTCCAAACTTTCTCTAATTTTTTCCCGTCCAATTTTTCTCTGCAGAAAACCCAAAGCAAAAAGTTTCCTCAAATTACTTAGCCTTCTTCCCTCCAGCAACCTGCCGCAGAGAAATGCTGACTTGCCTTCACTTAACATCTCTCTGTCCTGTTCTGATTTTCTCTTTGGGAACAACTCATTTTGAAGAAGCTTTGAACTTCTCATGTCATCATTTTTCAAATTATTGGTTGGCTTTTTTCTTCTCTAGCAACTCACTTCAGGGAAATTTTGAAACATTTCCACAAAAAATCACAAATGTATTCTTTTAGCCTAGTATCTAGCTAAGCTATTGATTATATTTTTGATCTTCATCAGTGATCTCCACCTAGACTATAATTTTTTGTGGGTCCCCATCAGAAACCTCTTCCTAGACTCTGGGTTTCAGAATAACTATCAGTAGATTATATCTAGAATTAACTCCCATCAGTGGCCACTTCATAGGTCATCAGAAGCAGACATACATCATACACCACTACTGCTTTTACTCACCAAGTAGTTAGTTTGAGCTTTCAGTAGTAAAGTAATCAAATTCATTTCCCAGTTATCTCCAAATCGTTAAGTTTTGGCAGCTGTATCTCTTGACAGCCACCCTAATGACAGTTCTGGGCCATCTATACTTCACAGTAGCAGTAAGACCTCCTTAAAGCTACTTTTTATTTATAGATAGATAAACTTTGTCCTCTTCCCAGGTAAAGCAACCCAACTGTATTACTGCCCTGGTTGGTATCAGAACTTCAATGCTATCTAACCACATATATATCAGGAAGAAATGAGGTATATTATAATCCCAGCTAGTCTAAGCATGCCTATACTGCTTGGTTTAACCATCCCAGGCACCACTTATATCCTTTCAAAGCAATAATAAGGAGAAAATTACTAATACCCCAAGAAATAAAAAACCACTAAGAACTATCAAGGCTATACATATCAACAAATCAACCAATATTTGCCTTTCTTAGACAACCTGTCTTTATTTAGCTAAACCCAGCTCTTGCCTATAAAACAGCCCTTGATGTAGATCATCACAGGGGCAGCAGGTATGGGGATGCCATAGAGGGATAATTCATCACTAGCTGATCCAGAGTGCTCCTTTATGACTTCCTCATGCCAAGGAAACAGCTTGTTGGCTTGGTTAATGAAGGAAGAAGACAATAATTTTTATTAAAAAGATAAGATCAATAGGAGTAATGTAAATTTTAGTAAATTTTGTTATTAAGTGTATCTAATCTGGAAAATATTAGGCATCAAAATTTTAGCTGTCCTAGAATAGAATTGGGCCAGTATTCAAGAATGCCAATGATCCCCAAAAGAATTGACATGGGTCCACAATAGATTCTCTGGCTTCCTGTTTGAGGCGCCCATTGATTAAGTTTATTTCAAATTCACCTCAATTATGAGTTGAAATCTGGTTCTTGGATTTGACACCCCACAATTTTGTGTTTTTTTTTATTTCATGCTGTCTACAATCTGCTAGAATTGCAGGGAATAAAAAATTGTACCTTAGAATTCTGCATTTCTGATCCATGTATCCTTCCTTTGTTTGAAAGGTTTTGTCTTTAGAAAATCAAATTATCTGCAGTAGGGATTCATAATTTGCAAATTTAAATAAATAGATGAAATGTTGAATTAAATGGTTGATTTGATCAAATATTTTATTTTTCACTCAGATGAGATGATTGCAAATGTGGTTTGAAATTTGGACGTAGGATTTGATAATCCCGCATTTTTATGTTTAGGTTCTGAATTTACAGTATAGTCTAAGTGTGCTATTTCTGTTAGATGTTTACTTTGTGATTGTTTATATTACAATAAAATGGGGTAATTAAAATATATTTTTTATTGGAAATAGAAGGGAGCCTTTCAAGGCAGGAAATAAGCCACATGATGACTGTGTAGATTGTGTGATATTTAGGGAAATGATTATTTGGAGAATAAGGGGGTGATCTCAATAGAATATTTGAGTTTAGCCTTGGGGCCACAATCTAACATGTATTTTTGAAGTGGTTCTTTGTAAAAACAACTTTCCAGAAGATTCAAATTGAATGTGTTGCAACGATAGCAAAATATTCAGGATGTTTTTTGGTGGGTTTCTAGGCAACAGTTTATATTTCAAAGGAAATCTTTTTAAACGATAAGCTGGGCTTATTTAACTCACAAGTAGAGCTCCATGATTGTTTTTGCATTGATAAAAAAGCGAAGTTTAGTTTAGTATTTATGCTACATAAAGAGATAAAGATGGAGCCTATTCACAAGCTGCCGATGATTCTTTCCCGGAATTCGGTGATGAGTTGGAAGAAGCCATGGCATGTGTCCGTTGGGGTGATCTCAATATGTGATAGGTTGTCTTTGGTGACGCGGTGCTGAAGGTAGGAGTGCAGAGCAGTGGGATTGAGAATGAAGTCCTTTCCACCAATGAAGATTTGAGCTGGCATGGTAATCTGCTCAGGGAAAAGGATGGTATCAAACCAGTTTACGTGGCGTAAAATCCCACACGCAAGGAGGGGATCAGAAGCAATTATAAGTTGGAATATGCTACTCTCCAAAGAGTCAGGTGTGCTATAAAACACGGTTTTGTATACAGAAATATCCCACACTCGAAAGCAGACAGGATCTACCAGCACCAGCTTACTGATGTAGTCAGGTCTATGCTTGACAACCCATCCAGCAATAACAGTGCCATAGGAATGCCCAAACCAAGTGCATTTGTCCAGCCGCAATGCCAAAAACATGTCGTCAACTTCACGAAGTAAATCTTTTTTCGACAAGACTGACGAAGCAGGCTGTAAGTTGATACATGACGTCTCCAATAGGATAATTGTACGATTGGGATATTGGAGAAGCAGATCAGTAATCATTATTAAGTATACAATTATTCCAATACCAACGCCAGAACAAAAAATTACAGGATCCTTGCTGTCATTACCAGCCTTGACCCAGTATGTATGTTTTTTTCCTGAATCAGCATAGACAAGGAAACCTCTGATCCAAAGATAGACTAACATATACACCCTAGGAACAGAAATCATCTTAAAATATGAATTTATGTTCAAAGTCTTACCAAATAGAACAGGAGCGACTTGTTTACATACTTCAAAGGGTCTAGACTAAAGCGTATACATTTAATTGCGGATGTTTGCCCATCTTGGGAAAATGTTGGAATGTTCATTTTCTCTCTAAACTTATGCAACATAACCTTTGATTCCAAAGCCTCATCAATGTTCAAATCTTCAACACGTTTGTCAAAGAACATCCACACCAAAGGCTTTACAAAATGGACCATACATGACTTGGACTCGACTTTCTCCAAATGCCAGTTCTTCAACAGCTGCTCAACTGTGTCCGCTGGATCTCCCATATGCTCCAGAAGCTTCTCGATCCCTGCTGCTCTACTTTCAGAGTCCCAGTAGCCCTCATTTCTTTCCTCGAGGGCATGTATTTTATCCTCTTGGTAGATGTAGAACCATAATTCGCATGCCGTCCACAGAAATAGAAATACATGTATTGAACGCCATCTTTCAACATACAGAACCAGGTACGGCAGCAGTGAAATCCCTACTGTCCCTAGCCTCGCCATGAGAAAGTCTGCAACAAACATGACTGACCGGATGACATGACGCTCATACCTCTCTAGCTTTGAGTACTTTGTAGAATAGATGCGCCTACAGTTCTCTAGAAAGCGGTCCATGCTTGCCATCACAGCCGAGGGCATCTTTTATACAACAAATGTCACTTTAAATGTCAGGTGTCTTGGCTACTCATCTTACGTATTTCAGTTACTAACCACTTTGGTGAGGTTTAATAAATTCGATTTAAATTTATTACTTGCTACACCACCAACAGCTTTGTCTATCTTCTTGGATCAAAAGGCAAGCCCTACGATCGGAAATTAATTTGCTGTGCCTTCCAGTTACAAATAACCTTTTAACTGAACTTTAATAAATCCAATATTAAACCCATAACAACTACAATAGCAAGTGAAATGGCCATCTGCTCGAATCAAAATGCATACCAGGCAATCGGAAGATAGCTTGAGCTACAACAGCTGATGCAATTCTGCTTCCAGTAGACCAAATCATCTTTAAAGTGGCAATTTTTAAACAATTGCTACCACTGTAAGGATTGTGTAACCCTGGAACACGCAAAGCTCGTCAATCATTTTACTCACTAGAAGGGTAGAGACAAAACGTAAGGTTTGAAAACATGACTGAACCTCGATTTCGCTTTGCTTTGACTTGGCAAATGTCACAGTTTGTATTTAACTTTTATCCTATTAAAGTAAAAATCATCTATACATGAAGCAATAGTACTAATATTTATCTAAAGTAGGGCTGTCTGTAATGTCAGCTCAAGTGCCCTCAAGCCGTAAGGGATTGAATTGGATTTCCCATATTATTTAAATTTAAAGTCGATGGACAAGCCAAACGCTTGATTTGGCTCATCCTTATATACAATTCTTTACAAAAATCTTTGAAATATGATGTTTGAACCCAGTAGAGTGTGACATAAATTAAGTAAAGTGAGAATATAAGTCACTCAACTTTATTAAATATTTATTTAATTGCTCGATTTTTAATTATGGCTCAACCCTTGCTTACAATCATAGCAAAGAAGCTTATCTACGAAGATTACCCGACTCCAGGATGTGTGGATTAAAATTGGAAGAGAAGCAACAGATTATTTAAGATACTTTAATATGACAGGATATGTTATCTCTTTTCTGAGGCTTGAAAGACTTGAGAAAGGAGAGTTTGACTAATCTAACGAGATCTGATTAAAATTAGAAGTATAATCTTTATTATAAGTAATTGGTAGCTGGTTTGCACATTTAACTCTATTTTTTGAAGGGAAATGTCATGTTTGGCTCTTGGGGACAACATGCTGGAGGACACAGTGGGAAACCTTTGTAACAAAAGGTTTGAGGTTTGAAGCTAGTCATAGATTAGCCTTTAGAGAAAAATTAATGGCACATAACTTGTTTCCTGGAATGCAAGAAGATTTCCTTTTGGCAAAAAGGAATGGAAAAGGCTTGAATAATACAAATGCTAATACAAATGTGGATTAACTTGTCTTTATTATGATAAGTAATTAAACTTAAATAGTAGACAAGGGTCAATGATCACTCAATAGGTAGAAGGAGTGGCAGAGGGGGTCAGGTTGTGTTGAACTCATACCAGGATCAGTCACAGACAGGTACAATAATCCAGAATGGGTGGAAATTGAACCAGACCCATTTGTGGAAGGCAAGGAATTCCTGAAATTGAAGGTGAAATCAACCAAATCTTCCCACATATCAATATTTAAAGGCCATATCAAAATAGCATTAATGGCGTGATTTATGGCATCTCCCCCCTTAAGATTGGACATAGGGAGTTGACATTTGCGGGAAATTTGGAATGAACTCAGGAAAAGGACAATCAGATTATAGCAGCTTCACAGCATACTTGATGCCCTTCTTGAAAGTGACTTCACAGGGTCTGATTCAAAGGAGGTCAATTTGTGGGCTCTACCTCCAGTGTGGTTCTGGTAATAAAGGACTAGGTTTCCCACTTGGAATTCTGAAAGGGGGCCTAAGACACATTGGAAAGAGTCAGTTCTAAAGCCTTGAACTTATAGACTGTTGAGTATGCTGTTGCCTGGATGTCAATGATGCAATATGTCAAGTCCTTGACATGGGTTTTGGGGCTGGTAGCAGCATCAACTTCAATCAATAGTGGGCCCAAGATTGAGGGATGTAGCTTCACAGCCATATAGCATGCAAAGGGAGATTGTCCAGCTACCCAATGTCTTCTTAACTGGTATGCAAAAAAGGCAGCGAGAAGGAACATATCCCAATTGGTGGCGTCAGATAGGGCAAGCTTCCTAATGATGAATACAAGGGAAGAATGTGCTCATTCTACTGTCCTATTGGTAGTTGGATTATACAGGGAAGAGAAATACTGGTGAGTGCCCATAGCTTCTACAATAGATGTGATGAGGCAAGCATTAAAATTGGTGCCATTGTCAGAAAGCAAGATTTGAGGACATCCATTGCAATTTAAAGATGTCTTGCAGCAAGAAATTTTCAGTTGTCTTAGCAGTTATGTCTTTGGTAGCCCTTGCTTTGACCCATTTGCTAAAATGATCTACTGCTACCTAGATGAATTGGTGCAATACACCATCTAGAAAACACCATCTAGAAAAAGTTTTGCAATAGAGTCAGGATTTACATCAGCAAAATTTTAAAAAAAAATTAATTAGTTTTTTTTACATATTGGTTTCTAATATGGCATCCAGAAAAAGGGCATCTAGAAAACACTATCACAAATTAAAATAAAAAGAGTATTATCTAAATAAGATTTTTTGAGTATAAACCCACTTAATAAATACTCTAAAATACACCATCTAGAAATATGCCAACTAGAAAGATGGTAGGACACGCCATCTCAATAATGCCATCTCAATTTTTTGCTATCTTGATTTTATAGTAAAAACACTATTTTGATTTACAGCATCACAGCTAAGAAAAATTGGCTTTAAAAATTCATTTTTTTAGATCCAAAAAAACCCCAAAAATCTTAAAAATAAATTTAAAAAACATTTCAAGGCTTAAAAGGCCTCAGGATTCCAAACATGCAATAAAAAATGGGATTGATTAGTAGCAACAAGGTTGCGTAAAGCCCAAAAGTTAAAATATACCCAAAAACCATTATAATCTATTATAACCATGAACAATACTTTAAAATAATCATATAATTGTACCAAATACTAAATAAAATAAAAACATGATAGAAAGTAAAGGAAAGAAGAGAGAAAATAAAATAGTGTTTATTGAAAAAGGGCTCAAACATTGGTAGAAAGAGCAACTGAGATAGCTTGGAGATGCTCAAGCTTGCTATCCTTGGGATAGTAGGCAAGGACCACCTTGCTGATTTCAGTGTACTTTTTAATTGCTTTGTTCTGCTTGGGAGAATTGCCCTTGGTCTTAATGCCGGTCTTGAAGAGGCAGGCAGAGATGGCTTGTTGGATCTTGATATGCATCATGATTTTGTTTAATTTGGGCTTCTGAACCCTGACCCTTATAAAAAACTGGCTATACCACCCTTCAAGGGAAGAGTTGGTCTTGATCAACCTGTCTTTGACCTGCTTATAGCAGTTCCAGGTGATTGAGTCACCACCTTTTCTGATGTGGCGTGCTCCTTGGAAGATACCAACCCATTGAGTTTCAAAATACTCAATAAAGGGCACAAAGGCTGCCTGGTTGGCTATAATATATGGGTGACGGAGTAGGGCTTTGTAGAAGGCATTTGTCTTCTCCTTTCTAATCAGAGCAAGGGCAGTGAAGCAATTGAAGACATCCTTGGCTTCTTTGGTGCCTTCAGAGTTAACCAGCTCATGGAGGTCAGAGCACTTTTGGAGATGGCGTCAGAGTGCCTGCTGGAAGTGGAAGTAGCATCCTTGAGGGGAGCTCTTAAAGACTCAAATGAAGGCATTTGCCTGAGCCTGTTCAAAATCCACTACCATATATTTGTGATGGGGAAGGTTTTCTGGCTGCTTTTTGGGGGTGGGGACATCTTCTGCTTGGGATAGGGTCTTCTTCTTGCACCCTCTGGTCTTCTTGGGCTCCTCTTCAATGGTTGGGAGAATTTCATCAAGCTTGGCCTTTAGGATTGTGAGTGCACAGACATATGTTTTCTGCTTCTTGTTGGGAAGTGAAAAGATCACCAGGAGAAGAACTAATTTTCCAACCTGCCCATGGATATTCCAAAGCTGGCTGAAGAGCTTTGGGCAGGTTGAAAAAGTACCATCTGCAAGCCAGGTCTTACATTTTAACAGGTTGTGCAGATCCTGGCTTGTGGCAAAGCAAATGATGCACTTGGGAGCATGTTGACCATTGTTGTGAAGAAGGAATCTCTCCTCATGGCAAGATAGTTTTTGTTCCTTGGTAAGGATCAATTGGTCAATAGAGCTTACACTGACACCTTCAGTGCTCAGAGCATATCTCTGATTGGTATGATATCTCTGTAATTTTGAGATACCACCAACAGTGGCAAGTTGGGTATCATTTAAACTAAGGAGGGCATCATTGACAACCTCAGTGGAGATTTTGTAACTGGTCATGTGGATGACCTGACAAATAAACCAGCATATAAGTTGATAGAGAGAGTCAAAAGTCTCACTGTAGTTGTGGCCTAAACTTAATGCATTGAACCTAGTGAACCCATAAGATGTGAGCCTTGCTGGGCAGCCAAGGTTAACATTTTTGAAGTGATGTTGGCAGATTTTCTTCTTCTTGTTGTTGCAGCTGAAGCTGTAGCCCTTATAGACAAAACAACACCATCCTTATTTGACATTGTTGGATAGCTCTTGGGAAATTAGGTGGGCACAGCAAGGGTGCCATTGTGATTGCAAATGTTGGGAACAGTGTTCAAATACCATAACTCAATACTGTCATCCATAGGAGCACCAGGATCAAGGTCCTACTCAGGTTCCTACTCAGGCTTTAAAATGGGGACGTGATGGTGGTTGAAGTCAAAGAGCTTCTCCTGGAAATCAGAAAGGGAGTACACAAATTGAGAGTGGGGAGAGGTTGGGCTTGCTTCCTCTGGTTCAGGTAATGATGTGGGGGTCTTAGGGGGAGCTTTAGCTTTAGAAGGCTGCTTCTTTGGGGGTTGTCTTGGCCTTTTTGGCCTTGAGAGGAGTGACCTTGGACTTTTAGGCCTTGGTGGCCTTGGATGCAGCTTTGTTGATGGACTTGGGAGGCATCTAAAAGTGAATCAGTATCAAAATATGAAAAATTTGGGGGGGTTTTCTTAAAGAAAAAAAAGAGAATGTTTTAAATATAAAAGTAGTCAATATTTTTACATAGAGTTGTAGATAAATTCTAAAAATATATAATATAAAATTTCAATGTTTTTTGTTATGTAAAATAAATTTTTATTAGTAACGCGAGTAGGCAAAACTTTGAGTTTTGACTGAAAACTTGCTTTTAAAATGGCGTTTTTGAAGTGACGTAATTTAGGTGCTGTAGCTAAAAAACATAGTGATTTTAACCATTTTTATATTAAATTAAGAAATCTACAGTGGAGCTACAGCAACTGGAACAAAGAGTAAAACTTGAACATTTCAAAAAATAGCTTATACAACTGGGCCTAAAAAGTACTCAGTTGTCTAGAGGAGGCCAAATATATATATTCAAAGTTTCAGGCAATTTCTTACATTTTTATTAATATAGTTTATAACGTCAATGTGTACTTTTGAAAAATGAAAAGAAAGAATTGTGGCGGGGGAATAGATATAGCATAGCCTGGCATCATATGTAATTCCCCCTTATTTTCCCATATCTAATGTGCACATCAAATCAATTGGGTGATATGAAACCTGGTGGAATTTAAAGTGAAATAAATTTAAATGATGTAATCACTCCCTTCCATATTAAAATCACTATTAATATAGTTTTATTAAAGAAACCTTTATCAATGTATCTATGTATAATAAAGTTATAAATTACATATAGCAAAACTGGTTTTTTTACCCCGCAATGATAATCACTAGAAGGACTATCATAGTGGCATCTTTTTAGGCTGTTCTTAGTATAGGTGTCTTAGATTAATCTATAGGAACATCTTCTGACACTATACAAAAGGCTTTATTTTAGTTCAGGTATAAGCTTATTTTAATTAAAGATAAATAGTGTGATTTGAAATGATGTAAAGTTGAGATGGCGTAAACATGCCCCACACTAAGTGATTTCATATGTAAATAAAGTTAATGAAATAAGATTTAATTAATCTGACTTGAAGTGATAGAATTAAGATGGCATTAATTTGAGATGCCACATTAATAAATTATATGTAAGTTTTTATCATGCTATTGTTTATTTTTTTGTGATTCAAAATCACTAGCACAAAAAAATGCATCTTGAATTAAATTAAAATGGTGTAAATTAAAATGCTGTTTTTGAGATGGTGTGTCCTATCAGAAAGACAGCATCTGGAATCAAATAAAAATTATATTTTTATGTAATAAATTGAAGCATTTCTCTTATTAACTGGGAACAAAGTATGATATTAATTTATGACCACATAAAAGAAATCAACTCAAATTAATGCCACTTTGATAGTACTATCTTCCTGTAACACAGCCATTAAAAAACCACATTTGATATACTGATTTTATTCCTTATTATAGAAGGATCTGTAATATTTGGGTCACAAATTTAAAATGTTTCATTAATGATTTCATATATTTAAGGGTAGTGACTCCATTAAATGGAACTGCTATAATTAGGCTAAGGACAGCGTAACTAAGACCACATCATCACTTGAAGGTTAACACAACCAATTTTACCTCATGGTCAAGGTAAAAAGGCCCAGATTCATTGTGATTATCAACAAGCTGAAGATTCATTACATTTATGGGGGACCATATTTACCCTCAGGCCATCAAAAACAAGGCTATTGTATCCAAGCATGCAGACTAGCAGGTCAAGTTTGCAAGTGTTACTAAGGAGGTTTTAGCCTATTACACCAGAGAAGGCCCCTTACCCATCTCAAAGGCATTATCAAGGCTCTTAGGGCAAAAGCCTATATCACTTTCTTCACCAATAAATTCTTTCCTTTCAAATATTTGATTTTGACTTTATTTTTAGTATAAATATTTATATAGAGTCAAAAATTAATACATAAATAACACAGTTTTGGGGTGTTTTGACTTTGCAGATTTGCACACTATAGTTGATACTAGCTGATCCCACATTATTATTGCCGGTCTGGAAACTTTGGATTATTTTGAGTCTAGCCATATGTTTTTCTTATTGTTTTTGAAATTTTTTTGGGATTTTATTACTTTTTAAGTTATTCAGCACAGTTTAGCCAGAAATTTGACATAGTGTTTCTAGAAAGCGTTTTCTATATAGTGTTTTCTGGATGGCGTCTTTCTAGATAGTGTATTGCACCAATGAATTGACATCCAGACTAGAGCAAGGGAGAAGTCTAACAGCATCAATACTCACAGTGTGAAAGGCGTGCTTAGGAGGGATGGGATTAAACTGGTGTTGGGACGGCCAAGGGGGTTGGAGCTGACAGGAGTGACAGAATCTAAGGACATCAGGAATTAGGGGGCACATGTTCTACCAATATAATTTTTTTTACAGCCAGTCATTAGTTTTCACTATATCCCCATGCCCAGTGTCAATTTGTGCTTGAGGATAATGGCTATTATCATACTAGAGTGAGCATAGAGCAGATAGGTAATGTTGACCTTCTTGAAGAGCTGCTTATCCCAAATGACAGTATCCTTTGGCAAGACTTGTAGAGCCAAGTGATATCTTCTGGTTCAGTTGTCCAAGGGTCAGGGTATCTTATTAACTTGTATAGGCAATCAGCTTCAGCAGGATGGATGGCCAGTATAGGAATTCTAGACAATCCATTGGTGCTCTGGTGTTGAGCACCAGGTTGGTGTAATACATGAAGTTATATCCTTGTAAGCACAGGGCCCAACAAGCCAGTCAAACTTTAAGTTCTTTTAGCTGTTGTAACCATTTAAGGGATAGTGGTCATTGACTATGGTAAATTGGGTCCCATAATGTAGTGTCAAATTGATTTACAGCGTGTAGCACTGTCAAGCATTTCTTTTCAGTGACACTATAATTCTTCTCATGTTTGTTGAGGACACAGGAAAAATATGCTACAGGTCAATCCACACCTTTGTTGTCTAGCTGAGCCAAGAATGCATCAACAGCTACCCCATTGGTGCCACTGTATAAGATAAACTCCTTATCATAATCAGGATAAACTAAGATGGTGGCTCTTTAAGCTTGGTCTCCAGAGCCTCAAATAATTGTTGTTGACTATCAGTCCATTCAAAGGGAACATTAATTAGAAGTTGGACAAGGGGTTTGCTCAATTCAGCAAAGTCAGTAATAAACTGACAATAGTACCCCATCATACCAAGGAATACCTGACCTCACATAGATTTGCGGGGGGCAGCATCTTATCAACGGCTTCCACCTTATTGTTCATGGGGCCTATCCCAGTCTTTGTGACTTTGTAGCCTAAGAATTTGAGACACTCTTTAAAGAAAGAGCACTTTGACAGCTTAAGTTTTAGGTCTTCAACTCAAATCTTGAGGAAAACAGCTTTGAGGTGGTCTAAATAATTAGTGAAGATGGAACTAAACATTTTCTTATTTTCCAGATATACCAGCTTGCAGGAGAGATTTAGGTATTGCAGAAAAAAACCCATGGATTGTTGGAATGTAGCAGGAGCATTGCAAAGCCCTTGAGGAATCCAGGTTGGTTCATAAAGACCTTCAGACGTGATAAGAGCGGCCTTCTCACAATCTTTGGGGAACAAGCCAACCTGTCAATATCCTGAGGCTAAATTCATGGCAGATAAGAATTTTGAGCCCCCCAATTGTCTGAGAGCATCATCAATTCTTGGCAGTAAGATTAATCCTTTTTTGTGAGAGAATTCAAGTGACAATAATCCATCAAAATTTGATGACTTCCATCCTTCTTCTTGAGGATCAGCCTGGGGGAGACCCAAGGGCTTGGGAAGGAGCCATGAGGCCAGCATCCAGGAGTTGTTTTAGTTCCTTGGAGACCTGGGCATCTTCCACTCTACTGCAGCAGTAGGGCTTAGCAAAAAAAGAAAGAGTGTTACCTGTGTTAATTTGGTGAATAACCTCTTTAGCTAGGTCATAGTCATTGGGCCCAGAGGCAAAGATATCTTTAAACTGATAAAGAAGCTTTATTACATCCTTCTGATGAATGGGAGACAACTGCAGAAAGTCTGTGGCAGTAAATAGAGAGAGCACTTGGAGTTCTCCTTCTGGTAAGTTGAAGCTGCTGAATGTCCCAAAGGGATAGAAAGAGATCACTTGTTCTGCTCCTAAGATATGACTATGGCCCACAATTTGACCTCAAGAAACCTTCATGGGAGAAGCAGTCAATTTGGCTAGCAGGACTTGTACAGGTTCCTTATGAGTTTGATCTAGAATCCTGGGGCATAACCAAGGATCTTTGAAACTTAGGGAGTCAGAAGATTACAGCTCTAAGAACAACTTCTCAGGCAACTTGCAGGATATCTGAGAATTAATGACCACTTGAGAGCCAGGTGGGATAGTGACAGCTGCAGGAGCCATTAAAAGAACAACTTTTTGAGCAGAACAAGAAGGAGAAGGGGAGCACATATGGGAAGAACAAGTCCTATACTTCAGCAAGAAGATGCCTGTGGGCTATTCAAGGACACAAGTCTTTATTTGCTTGCCAGGGAGGTGAGGAGGCTCTTTAAAGATCAATGGGACTTCATATCCTAGGAGGCACAGATACTAATCTCAAAGGTTGACAATCCCAATTTACTCTCAAATGAATTGGGTGCCTACCAGGAATTAATAGCTTTTGTTTAACAAAATGAGAGCAGGGGATGCAATGAGGAGCTTTTCAAATCTCATTGTCAGAACAAAGTAGGCGCCAATAGCTTGATTCTGAGCCATAAATGCAGTTCCATAAGACTGAATATATTTAAGATCAGGAGCCAGCTTGAATTTTTTCATCAAATTAGATGATATGACGTTGACAGTAGAGCCTTTGTATAGTGTGGGCTTAATTTTAATCTTCTGGGTGTATAATTCTACTTGGGTGGTATCTTTTTCAAAAGGAAGTAAGACAACAAAGCATCTTGTGAGGCTTCCAGTTCCTTTTCTTACTTTACCAACATGCATTTTAAGGCATAAATTTCCTTGTATACAGTTTGCAACAGGAGGGAAATGGTCATGTTTTGGAAGAGGGCCTCAGATAGCTCAGCTGCTTCTTCTGAGAAGTTCACTAGGACGGGGGGTCAATGAGCTTGGGAAAGGTAAGGGCAAGCCACCATGGCCTTAGCTTTAGCTGCAGGTACTTGGGAAGTGGTGATGGTCTTCCAAGAGCAAAGCTTGTATGGGACAGGGATAGTTTCTGGGACAACCAAGAAGGAAGAGCCATAACTATTGGAATCTTTACTATTAGAATCTTTAGGCTCTGAATCACTGGAGAGATCATAGATTATATGAAGTATAGTAGGGCCAGACAAAGGAGGACATTTTTTGTCAGAGGAAGGGTCAGGAGGAGAAGGGGGAGATTGATCAGCAGAGAGAGTCTCCGCCTCTAAGCTGGCCTCTCTTTTCTTGCCTGCTCCTTTGGGTTGCAGCCTTTTACCCAAGGGTTGGTATAGGTACGCAAGTGGTGCCCAATCTGGTTGCAGTTATGGCAACCTTGGTACTTTTTCTGTCCATTAGATCCAAGGATCATGATTTGGATGGTACAAGAAGTAGTGCCAGTGCTATTAGCCTTATTCTTGAAGACTACAGTTCCTCAGAGCGTCAGATGCATATCTTTCAGGAGGGTCTTGATGCTCTTCATAGACGTGAGGGATGCCTTATGTGCTTTGAAGTGTAAGCATAAGAGCTGGTTCACCTTCAGCGCATTAGAACATGCATTATACACTTCCTGGGGAGTCAATTGGTGACTGGTAATGCGTTGTTAACCCTCAATATAGAAACAGTCAGTAAACCCAGCCAATGTTTCCTTTGGTTTGAAAGCAATGTACATTAAGTCATCTTTCTTAACCTAAAGGCTGAAGTTGCCTCCAAAATCTCTAATAAGAAGTTGCTTCATATCTTAACAAGTGAAAATAGATGGGAGTTCAGGAACTACAACTTCTTGGCAAGTAGGATGCAGACAAGTGAGAATATGTTCCTTCTTAAGCTTGTTGGTATCCCTACGCATTGCAGTCTTGTAGATCATTAGAAAAGCAGCAATGGTGGAAGTCTTAGGATTGAAGATTTTCTTGAAAAGGGCTTGTAATTGGGATCAATAGACAAAAAAGGGATTGAATATTTTTACCTTGTTAAAAACATTGATATGAGAGTTCTCTTTAAACTCAGACTTGCCAGCAGGTTGCCTAGCCCATGGGAGGCAAATGCTTTCCTCTAGGGTATCCAAGGTAGAGCTGGTCTGTCCATTAATATCTCTAGCGGTAGCGGCAGCAGCTCTAAGTTCATCAACCCACATATGTTGTACTGCCAAGTTACCTGCAACTCCATTGAGGCGGGAGACCAAAGTGGTAGCCTGCAACCCCAAAGGGATGACACACTCATCCATTAATTTAGTCAAGCAAGTAGGGTTCTGCACCTCCCTTTCTAGTTCATCCTGTCTGTCAGCAACATTTTTGGTAACCAATGTCAAGTGATCCAAAGCAAGGGTGCAATTGACACAGGGTTGCCCTTCTAACCCAGGACAACCTCTGTGGTCTCCTTGGGCAGGGACCTCAGTGACTTTCAGGATCTCCATTGCCTTCAAATTCAGATGATGACTTGTCTGAGAGGCGTTGTTGCAAATACTTGACTTCCCCACGCAGTGTAGCTAACTGATCAGTCAAGGAGGCAATGTGAGGGTCAGGCGTAGGTTCCACAGGCAGGGGGAAGAAATCAATGATTGGTTTGAAGTGGTAGCCTTTAGTTCAGCTATGGCTTCCCAAACCCTAGCCTCAAAAGAAAAAGAGGCCTCCACCAAAGATTTAGAAGTAGTCACTTCAATTAAGGCTACCTTACATTGAGTAGTTTTGAACCTGCCTCAGAGTGCTATCTGGTGTTGCCTTATCTAAACCATATTGCAGGTGCAGATGTTGGCCCCAATTATCAACGTGGGCTCTAACCAACTCAAGTTGAGAGTTGACATGTTATTTAATTGGTTGAGCTTGTTAACCAAGGTCTCAAAATCTTGGCAAAATTTCAAGAGAGGCACTTTGATATGTCCTTGCCACATAGCTTTGTGATCATCTAGTTCACATAGTCAATCCCTAATGTACCCAGGAAGCAAGGAGCAAAACAAGTTCAGAGACAAGGTCAGGTATTTCTTCAAACCAGCAATTTGCACTGGTTGTCTGAGATAAAGAAAAAGAGGCTATGTGTCCACTCCTGGTAGGCCATCTTTTGCGCATGGTTATTGGAGACAGTAGTGGCTAAAGCAGTCAACTGTTGGTTCTGTGATCCTAGTGCCAATTGGTGGTGAACTAAAGCGGGCTGGATAAATTGATTGCCCAGTACACCAATAGTTTCCATTGACTCCATCAAAGCAGGGGGAGACCAAATCCAGGAGGAAAGAATACAGATCCTCCTAGGCGTAGCCAGGGAAGAGGCCAGAATAGTGTACATTGCCACAGTACCCATGTGGAGGAGGGAACATGCAGTGTTTTGGGCTTTCTCAGAATTAAGAGAGAAATCAGGAAGGGGGCCCCCGCAGGCCTGGGAGATAACACCATTACCATTGGTGTAATGAGGGAATAAGTGATATCTTCTTTGAGAGGAGTATTAGAGACTTTGGGTGGTTTGGGTACTGTTGCAACTGAACCAATGAGGATTCAGTATTTGATTTGGGGAAGACAACAGTCCAATAGAAAGGACAAGAATGAATAGAATAAGATATTTTTTATTGTAGAGTATTGTGATTAGTATACTATATGGGGAAAGCCAAAAGGCAACACGGGGGTGGCATAGTGGTGTGTTCCATGTAAGGTCAAAGCCAAGGAATAACTTGTGCGGGATCAGCAGGTTGAACAGATAGCGCTCCTAATTAGGATGAAGTGCCCACCATTTGACATTGCCATCATATTGACTCATGTTGTTAGACACATCAAGGGGTGACTCATTGAGTGCCCCCTGTGTATTCTAAGATACATTAGAGGGCAAGTCTGGAAACTTGGTTGCATCAGTACTTCAGAGACAACAGGAGAAGGACCAAAGAAGGAAAAGGGGAATGGAGTAACCAAAAGAGCTTGTAGCCACTGTAATGAGCACCATTTTGTTGTGTTTGTCTCTTGAGGACAACATACAGGGGGTCATAACAGTAAATCTTTATAACAAAATATTTGAGGTTTGAAGCTAGCCTTGGGTTAGCATTCAGGGTAAAATTAAGGGCACATACCTTAATTTCCTGGAATGAAAGAAGAGGAATTCCTTTTTAAAAAGGGAATGGAAAAGACTTGAATAATACAAAAGCTAACACAAATGTGGATTAACTTGTCTTTATTATGATAAGTAATTATACTTAAATAGTAGACAAGGGTCAATGATCACTCAATAAGTAAACAGATTGGCCAAGGTGGTCACATAATGTTGAACTCATACCAAAATCAGTCAAAGAAAGGTATTATATCCAGAATGGGTGGATATTGGAGCAGATCCATTTATGGAGGGCAAGGAATTCCCAAAATTGAAGGCAAAACTGACCAAATATTTGCACATATCACTATCAAAGGCCATATCAAAATAGCATCAATGGCACAATTCACAACACACACAATTTTTACACCCTAAGAGCAATGGCGCTACACCACTAAATTTTTTTATATTTAACCTTGTTATTGATAAAATTTTAGTACTGGCTGCAAAAATTGATGATGGAAAATTATTCATAACCTTCAATATTTTCTCCCAATAAAGTATCTTCTACCATTAATATGATGATTCTCCTGTGAGCATATGAAGATTAGCCATATGTATGTCTAATCTATAAAGATAATCATGCCATATTTCATAATTATAGTAAATAAGATACTTTGTAGAGAAGATTTTTCTGCTGATAATTATTGACATCTTCACTGTCTTCAGTATAATTTAATTCTCACCTCTCCAATGAAATTTTTTTCAGATAGGCTGATTAGTTATCAATAAATATCCTCTTATTTAAAATTCATATGAAGGATCATTTAAAGATATCAACCCCCAGAAATAACTGTTTTTTAGTAAAGGGCTCTCCTGAGACAAAATGACTTTATAAAAGCCCAGTAGCTTTTATATACCGTTTTCTAAAGATGTTTTTATTTTTATATTTAATTTTTTTCTGACATCTCCTATTTTTACTTTGATATTTATCCCCTCTCTTAAAAATTTATTGGACTCAAATTTAACTGTGAAATTTATTATTAGTTATAATGCCGGGGAAAGTGATATATCCCCATTATCCAACTTAAAATCAAAGAGGGTTTTATAACTTCAACTGTTAGGTTGCTTTATACCAATATCTTAAAAATATAGCTGTGTTGCAACCAAGTTTCCAGCCTTGCCTGCTAATGTATCTTACAATACACAGGGGGCACTCAATGAGCCGCCCCTTGACGTATCTAATATCATGGATTAATCTGATGGCAGCAGCAAATGGTGGGTACTCCATCCCAATTAGGAGTGTTGCCAATTTGACCCGCTGATCCCCGCACAAATTATTCCTCAGCCCCAAACCCTACATGGAACTCCCCGCTATGCCACCCCCTTGTGGCCTTGTGGCTTTCCTAATATAGTATATTAACCACAATATTCTACAATAAACGACATCTTATTCTTATTATTCTGTCCTTTCCTATTGGACTGTTGTCTTCCCCAATTCCAAGTACTGGACCCTCATTGGTTCAGTTGCAACAGTGGTAGCAGAAGTAGGTTTACGGCCTATTTTAAAAACAAAATTCCCCCAAGAAAAGACGAGTACAGGCCGCATGACTACTTCACAACAAGAGACATTCCTCCCAATCCCCAAGGGGGACATTCCTGAGGGTTATGTCATCTATCAAGATCAGCTAGTTCTTACCAGTGTATACAATTGGCTCAGCCTCGGGCAGCGTGACACTAGTGTCACCCCGCCACAGTTGGACCTATCCCAACATATGCTCAACCTCCAACTAGAGTCCTTCACTGGCGGTGTCAAAGGAGCTGACATTGTCAGTTGGCTCCAGTCCACCGAAACGCGCCTTCAAATCTGTCAGGTCCCTGAGTCCATGTGGGTTGCCACCGCATCTGGCCGCCTTACAGGGCCCGCTGCTGTGTGGTTCACCAACTGGGCCAGCCAGGATTTTGACGTCACCTGGGCAACATTTTGAGACGCCACCAAGTCCTGATACAGTGATACCTTCTCTCCCATCATATTGGGGACTCCCCTCTTAGCCATCAAGCAGACTGGTTACGTCCCCGAGTATCTTGTCGCGTGGCAACAAGCCCTTGCTGCTGCCCCTGAAGCTGTGACCAATGGGGACGCCATGTTGCTCACCTTTATTGTTAATGGGTTGAAGCCCCATATCTGCAAGTTGGTCCCTGTCAGCCGCTGCACCTCTATTGACAACTGCTATAAAGCCATTGTAGAGGCCAATAACCAGGCTTCAATGGGCTTTTGTTGCACTAACAATGCTCCACCCCAACCACGTTCTGCACCTAACAATGGCCAAGGTCAAGTGAGCTGTTGCCACCTTGTCAACAAGAAAGTGCAACTAAACGCCCTTGCAAGGGAGAGCTCCAGCTAGCGCTAATTGAGGACCAGGGAAAAGCCTGGGGGTTGTAGCAACAAGAGGCCTTACAACCCCAACTGACCCGTCCTCTCAGCCCTTGCCTGCAAAGAACCCCGCGACTACAATCTTCATAAGGTTGAAACTCTGGACGTCTTTTAGGTCCATAGTGATGACCCCATGTTGCAAGCCACCCACTCCTCAAATAAAGTAATACGCTTGTCCTATCCCTTCTGTTTCCGTGGGAACACCCACAAGCTACTGGTAGATACCGGAACCAATCACACCATGGTAGATCAGGCGTTTGCTGACTCCCAGCAGATTCAAAGCAGTACATGTAGCTTATTCCCACAGAATTGCCATCACACAAGAGACAGTGCCCTTCTCTGTAAGGATGGGAAACGTCCAGGTTAAGCTCTCTGGGCCAATCATGGCAGACCTCAGCCACAACATAATTGCTGGCCTCAACTGGCTCCGGCATAACTGCCCCTACATTGACTGGGATACCTCTGTCATCACCCTCAATAGAAACAGGGTGGGGTTCAAGATCTACCCCATGGAAATGAACAAACTACTACACAACACTGTGTTTGTCAGAATGAAACAGGCTCATATGATTTCAAGGGGGGGAGACAAGACTTTATTCAATGTTAAGTCAAAGTTATCCATGCAGAACCATCTGCAGTCCCTCCCTTGTCAACATCACCACCACCAGCGCTAGCTGCACTCCTCAAGGAGTACAAGGACGTATTCAGTGAAACACTCAAACAGCTACCTCCACCCTGGGAGATCCAGCACGCTGTACAACTTCAAGGATTTTTATCTAAATCACAACCATTATACTGTCTCACACCAAAGGAAGATGAAACCCTCCGCCAGCACCTTGTGGACGCGCTTGATAAGGGCTTCATTTGCCCCTTGCTCTCTCCATATGGGGCGGCGGTCTTCTTTGTAGCTAAGAAGGATGGGTCTCTTTGCCTGGTCACAGACTACCGCGCCCTAAATGAGGTGACAGTTAAAAATAAGTACCCCCTGCCGCTGATTGACAACTTGTTTGATACACTCGCAGGCGTGAAAGTCTTTAGCAAGATTGATCTCACTGCAGGGTACAACCAGGTCTGCATTGCACCAGGGGATGAGGCAAAAACTGCCTTCTGCATACGCTACAGGTTGTTCAAGTGTTGTGTCATGAACTTCAGAATGACTAACGCTCCCTCCACCTTTGCCATGTTGACAAACAAAGCCTTTGAGGAATTGATTGGAAAGTGTATGGTAAAGTACCTTGACAACATTATTGTCTTCAGTCAAGACCAAACCACACATCTCCAACACCTCTGTGCTGTCCTCAACACCCTTTGGGAAAACCAGCTAAAAGCTAAACCCTCCAAATGTGAGTTTCTCAAGTCAGAGTTGTTATTCCTTGGGCACACCATCTCTGCCCAAGGGATAAAGCCTGACCCTGCCAAAATCAAGGCAATCACTAGCATGCCGCCCCCCCACTGATGTGGGCCAGGTGCAGAAATTCTTGGGCATGGTTGCCTACGTGTGCAAGTTCATTCCCAATTGTGGGGAACTAATTGCACCTCTCACTGAGCTCCTCAATACCAAACAGCGCTTCCATTGGACCCCTGCCAGAGATCAAGCCTTTGAGACGTTGAAGCAAAGACTCAAAACAGCACCAGTACTGCAGTTTCCCAACCAAAACCAACAGTACAAACTTGAGACTGACACCTCTGAAAGGGCCATAGGGGGTGTGCTAAGTGTAGAAACTGACAATGGCGCCTTCCTCCCTGTAGCATATAAATCCAGGAAGCTCACTGACTTGGAACAACGTTATCCCATCCACAACAAGGAGCTGGCAGCCATTGTACACTGCGTTGAGAAGTGATGTTGTTACTTAGAAAGTGCGACCTTCCCACCCCGCGTTCTGACGGACCACAAGTCACTCCAGTACTTCAACACGCAGTCCCATTTGACACGCTGCCAAGCAGGATGGGTTGAGCGTCTATCCCCTATCAGTTACACATCAAATATAAGCCTGGAAAAGAACTTGTCACAGCCAACACTCTTTCACAACTCTATGTAGCGTCTATCACCGGGGACAACAGTTTGGACCCAGATTGGCCCATGCTCTACCTGCGCCCTGAGGCAACCCGCTACAAGGGCCTTAACTCGGTCATTATCTCCAAGCTGAAGGACAACAAGAGCCAGTTCACCACCAATGCTGGTAACGTCTGGCACCAAGCAGAGACAGGTGAAAAGACGCCTTACATTCCCACCACATAACAAGGGGACACCATCTTGCACTACCACTGAACCTTGGGTCACATCAGAGGGTGTAACCTCTTAGAGATTATGAAACGTAAGGTCTGGTGGCTGCGCATGTGCCAAGACATCTTGGACCTCCTTAAAACGTGTGTGTTGTGTGAAAAGAATACGTCCAAACCTGCACCTCCCAAGTCTGTCCTACCCATCAAGGCTATGGAACCCTTCAAACAGTGGGCCCTCAACATTGTGGGACTGCTTCCCAAAGACAGACTGGCTAAGAAGTATATTATCACCGCTATCAACTATTTCACGTGTTGGCCAGTGGCCTAAGCCACAACCAACCACACCGCCACCACTATTACCTGCTTTATTGGCAAGGAAATTGTGTCTTGCTTTGGGAAACCCATGCGTCTCATCACAGATGGCAGGCCTGAACTTGTTGGACACGTTGTGAAGGCATATTGCGTCAAGAACATGCTCCAACATATAGTAACAACCCCTATCATTCCCAAGCCAATGGGCGTGTGGAGCCTCTAAATGGTTCACTGGTCCAACTCATTACCAAGCTCTCACAGGAGCACCCTAACACTGTGTGGCCTGAACACCTGCCCGCCACGCTGCTTATCTTGTGATCAAGGATCAACAGAGGCACCAGGTTCAGCCCAAGCACCTTGGCTCTTGGAGCATCTGACAGCTTGACAGGGGTAGAACAAGGGAAATTACAGTCCACAGTTCTTTGGAAACCCCCCTTGTTGCCTACTGTCAGGATTGACAATTTGTTACCCCTCAAAACCTGGGCCCAAGGGCAAAATTTGAACCCTGAACCTGAATTCCTGCGGGCAGCTGGCCCCATGGACTGAGAGCCCACCCGTCCACGTTTTTCTGAGATTGAGCCCCCGCAAGCTGAAGGCCCTGCTAAGTCCCAAAGTCAGAATACCAGTACAGGTCCAATTATGATGGTTCCTGAGGAGAAGTTTCTTAAATTTCCTAATGGAGGCAGAGAAGGTGGCCCTGTGAACTTCATGAGCTTGTGTCTTCTCAAGTAACCAATCAAACTCAACTGCCAAAGAGAAACCCAGGCTTTGGGTCCAACTTTGTGACCACAGCCAAAAATCAAGGAAACAAAGTGACCAATTTGAAGGTTCTGACCAATGAGAGAACATCCAGCCAAGGTGACATTTTGTTGCTCCTACACCTGGGCCTCCTGGCTGCCTGCCCGCATTTTTCCTGATATTTTGATGAAGCCCTTATGGGAAATACTAAGTTTGGAGAAAGGATGCTATATATGCCTATAGATTCTGCGCTCAAACCTTATTGCCATTTTTGAATAAAGTTTATGTTATTTTGACTCACACAGCTATTGCCTTATTTTTTATTTGCTATCTACCAATTCAGTTCAAGATCTCTTGGCCCCCCTGCCCCACTGCCTGCAGTTTTCTGTCCTCCTGGTGTACCCTTTGGACCCGTCCATTTTACTGACTACCCTCTGAAATCTGAATACAAGGACTACACCCCAGAAAATATACTTGAACTCAACTCTTTGGTCCACATACAATCTGCAGTTAGATAAAACCAACAAGGCCTGTGGATATTTTCAACACTCAAGTTGTTCAGAGGGAAATTCAACTAACTCCCTGCTTACAACCTGCCCATGGAACCACCTGTGACCCCAAAACCTATGCCTGCTTCTTTACCCGACCTCCCAACCAACCATTCTGGCAAGCTGTTTGGGATTGTGTACATCATCCTCACAGGGGTGATTGGCACTATTATCCCAGCCGCCAGCCTGTGGTCCTGAGTAGGAAAGTTTGCTTCCTACCTTTTTAAGTTAGCTCCCCTCTAATGGTGGGCATTTTCCACAAAACCCCAGCCCGGGTTACCCCTGGAAACAACAGGCCAGCTGCTCAAGACTGGATCCCTGTCATTATGGCATCTTTGCTAAATCTGGTACCCTGAGCCCCAAGATATTATTATTTCTTGGAGCATCTTTTATGCTTTTGCTATTGATAATCACTTATTACACCTATAAGATGACCACAAACCTGATATCTTCTATGTGGAAGAATGTGAACCCAAATGACCCAAAGAGAACCAACGCCACTACTGCTGACACCAATAAAGCTCCCTCCTCCCAAGTGCAAAATGTGATTGTGAATCATTCCCTCACAAAGGTAGAGATGCCTCAGATGGGGAATCATGCTTGAGGAAGCTTGGAGCGCCATGTTAGTCCTCTGCCTGCATTTCCATACCAACGCCCCCTCTTACGCCAGTGACACCAAGAAGATCCTTGGGGTTGCTTCAATGCTATCAGGGGACGCCTTAGACTGGTTTGGCAAGGCCACAGCTGAAGACCTAGAATTCTGCTTAGACTACGCCAAGTTTGAGGCTGAGTTAATGGCTACTGGGGAAGATTGCAACACTAGATACTACGCCCTAAACTCCCTGTTGAAAATTTGACAAGGCCCCTGACCCATCCAAGCATATATTAAAAAATTCTTCAAACTGAAAACCTGCACCCAACTTGAGGACAAACTGACAGCCATTATCTTCCGAAAGGGAGTCAACCTAGCAATGAAGGACCTGTTGAAGCATCATCAGCCCACCCTCAGCCTAGACAAACTAATTACCCTGTTTGAGGGTCTTATCATGAACCAAGAGAACACTGGCCACTCCCAGACCTGCCAACCCCAAACAACAACCCCCAACAGAACAGGGATGACACCTGAAGAGCTCCAACAACATTACCGCAAAGAACTCTGTTCACACTGCCACAAGTTGGGCCACTTGACCAGAGCATGTCCTAAGAAGAAAACTGTCCCATTCTCACTGGCCCAAATAAACACTTCTTCTCAGTCTTAAAAATTCATCCAAGTGACCATAGAAGTAGCAGGTGTTGTGATCTGAGGCGCGGCACAGAGTCACAATGGGAAATCTTAACAAAAGAATTGGATTTGTACTAAGTCTTGGTTAGAATGGCAGGGAAGGCTATGCAATTACCTTGTGGCCCTGATTGAATAATATCTTCTATATATGGCTAGAAAGGCGCCAAAGTATGTGGAGACACAAAGACAAAAATATGAATAGAACTTAAATTTTATTGGGTATAGAAATTGGGATTATATACTGTGTAGCTTTACCACAAAACAGTACATGAACAGTAGGATCACTTGCCGCAAGCATGAGTGGGGCAAGTGAGTAGCACAGAATCAGGAAACTGATCAATTGAATTTCACAATTTGGAGCCATACTCATTTTGAAGGGCAAAAGCAAAAGAGAGAGATTTGTCCTCAAAATAACCCATTGAAGGCAAAATTGAAACATGGAGAATGGCGGCATTCACAACAGTTGTCTCTATATTTTACTATAGGAATTAATCCTGTATGACAACAGTATCATCTTTTGCTCTACTAATAAATCTGAAGGGAGTATCACGTTAAGGAAATAGGACTTGGATTAATCATCAATTCAATGCAGAATAATCAGTTTTATTCTAATGGACGTGCTTTAAGGTGGCTCACCTGCCCGTGTTTTATCTGAGTTATCTCACGGCGCTAAAAGAGACTGAAGTAGCATTAAGTCAATACAGCAGGAGGTCCATCCTTTTTGGGTGGTTTTAATGGAAGGCTTGCTTGACATCTTTCACAGATTGGTATCTTTTCTGTCTACCTGGGCCACTTCCAGGGCTAGCTAGCTAGTGGTTGGCTACTAGTTCATTGAGATGATTGTTAAAATCAATCAGAGATACTCTAATACAATAGGATCAAAGCTTTTATCTTAGAGTGTTTGGTTGATGACCAGTCAATTTTGGATTCTTCTAGAAGTGTTTCAGATGACAGTTCTTATGACAGCCCTCTTGTTCTAGAATAGACTTAAAGTTTAGAATAATAATTATTATTAAGTGCATAATGAGGTGCTTGATGAAGGAAACTAATTAATGAGCAGTAATTAAATATTACATTCTTTAATTGCAATGTATGTTTTGTTAATGCCAGAATATGATTTTGTCATTGATTCATTATCCCACAGCCCACATTGTTCTGTTAAACCCATTACAAAGAGTGATTGACAGCTTGCCCATGTTATTTTGTTGAAACTATTCCTAAGAGTAATTAACTACTGGCCCATGTTATTTTGTTGAAACTATTCCTAAGAGTAATTAACTACTGGCCCATGTTAGTTTGTTGAATCTGTTAATTACTCAATATCCAAAAATCCTGACAATTAGTGCCATTAAATGTGTAATATTTTAATTGATTGTAGTTTGGGCTATTTTACATTTTACTTTATTTTCATGTCTTTATATGGTTATTAAAATTGCATTTTTCAATTAATTTTATCCAGAGTGGAGCTTCTTGATTTGGATTAATTTGTCCTAGTTTCTTATGTACCTTAAATTCATATTTTAGAACCTGTATTTAGTTTCAATTTAAATAGTGATATTTAATTGTGATTTTAATTTTCTTTTTGAATTTGAATTTGACAATACCACAATTCTAAAAATATGGTAAATTTAATGAAATAGTTGATGTATTTGAACACTTATAATCTGATTCCAGTTAATTTATTTAGTCTACCTGAAACATGAAGCTTTACTTGAAATTTAAAAAGTGTCTATGAGTATCCACAATTTAAATTATTCAAATAGAATACAAAGAAACCAATTTAATTTTAAAAAAAACCAATATAGTAGTTTTAAAAGCTATGGCAACAAGCAAAAATAACTCAGATTTAAACAAAATGAACTAGATTCAAACAAAATTAAAATAATCAAATTCATATTAATTTACAATAGATTTAGGTTCATTTTAATTTTATTTAAATCTGAGTTCATTTTGATTAAATCCTGATTATTTTTGCTTGTTGCCATAGCTTTTAAAACTACTGTATGCAAGTGTGATTTAAAATTAGGATGTAGGATTTGATAATCCCACATTTTTTTCATTAGGGTTTGAATTAAAAGTACATTTCTACACAAAAAAATACCTACAACAGAAACCCATAATACGGTTCCCCTTACTATCTGGAGAGCTTATAAATAAGACAAGTATTTCCCATATAATGTGAGATTTTCAAACCAGCCTTGTTGTATTTAAAAACTATAACTTACTTCCTTAAATAGGAGTCTTGATCAACTAGTCATATCAAGAAGCACAGAAAATATCATCCATAGTATTTCAACAGCTCTATTCAGTAGAAGCTGGTACTTTTGAAGGACTCTACCAAGCAATTGCCACTATCTGGTCTCAAAAAATACATATATTATCTGCACAAACAGGTTATTCCCAGCATCTACAGGCCAGTATATTTACCTTATAGTTACAGGAAATTCAGCTATACTTTTAAGAGATTGGTGTAAAGCAACCCAACAGTTGAAGTTATATAAACCCTCTTTGATTTTAAGTTTGATAATGGGGATATATCACTTTCCCCAGCATTATAACTAACAATAAATTTCACACTTAAATTTGAGTCCTATAAATTTTTAAGAGAGGGGATAAATATCAAAGTAAAAATAGGAGATGTCAGAAAAAAATTAAATATAAAAATAAAAACATCTTTAGAAAACGGTATATAAAAGCTACTGGGCTTTTATAAAGTCATTTTGTCTCAGGAGAGCCCTTTACTAAAAACAGTTATTTCTGGGGTTTGATATCTTTAAATGATCCTTCATATGAATTTTAAATAAGAGGAGCTTTATTGATAACTAATCAGCCTATCTGAAAAAAATTTCATTGGAGAGGTGATAATTAAATTCTACTGAAGACAGTGAAGATGTCAATAATTATCAGCAGAAAAATCTTCTCTACAAAGTATCTTATTTACTATAATTATGAAATATGGCATGATTATCTTTATAGATTAGACATAAATCTGGCTGATCTTCATATGCTCACATGAGAATTATCATATTGATTGTAGAAGATATTTTATTGGGAGAAAATATAGAATGTCTGAATCATTTTCCATCATTAGTTTTTGCAGCCAAAACTAAATATTTATCAATAACAAAGTTAAATAGTGAACAAATTTAGTGGTGTAGCATCCCAAGCTCCTGAGGTGTGAAAATTGGGTATCTTAGATAAAAGCCAGAGACCAGCTGGGTTAGGATGCCATTTTTAAAGTGACCAAGTTATATTTCTATTGCATTGTATCCTGCCTGCAGTCCTGTAAGCACCTCTGAGACTTTTCTACCATCATTCTAGCATCTGCTTCATAGAGCATAAAATCTGCTTGGTTTTGTCCTTATGGGGGTGTGTAAAGTGACTTGAAGAGGGAGCAAACTTTTCCCTATAAAATCATTCCCTCTTGCTGTGTGGATAAGTCCTCTTAAAATTCTTGTATATTCCTCACTGGGGGTTCAACAACTGTAAAAAATTCTTCACTACTGCCTATACTGTTTCTCTTAGGCACTATTTAGTTAGAAGATGTGGGGAATAAAAAATAATCATTATCAATTGAAGGTATATAAAGGATTTTAATAGACTTTATTTAAAGAAGGAAGATCCCCTTAAAAACCTACTAAAATGCAACTGTTTCCAGACTTTGGGGTTCCAACTACTAATTAGGGGATGTCTTGATGGTTGCTATTCCTGTTTCACTGCTTTAGTAGGAAATTCTACTAAGTTTGAGCCCTAGGAAATGATCACGGTTTTCAATTTTAACATTCTTCTGCCTATGTTGTTCTCTAACTCCTGTTCAGTCAACTTCTCTTATATATCTCCCCTTTGTCTTAGGCTAAATTTCTTTTATGCTGTTTCTTTAAAAAGCTTAAACTATCTGTGCTATTACTTTCCTACAATAAAATAAGATTACAAACTTACTGTAACTAATCTTATTAAAAACTTTTCCTGTTTTTTTGAGTGAATTTATTAAGCTTTAGATTATTTTGCCACTGAAAAATTATCAGTAAAATAAGTGTGAAACTCAATCAATCCCATCAACTTCACATCTTTAAAAACCCGAAGCGCCTTGCTACGCTTCATGGGTTTACCAAAACTAAAACAGGAAGCAAATATTTAACCATGTGAAATGTTAAAAATTTATGCCTTTCACCCAAACAATTTCCCTTTTTCTTCAATGTTTTTCTATGTTAAAACTCGACTTTTTCCATAAGAAATCACTAGTAGAATTTGTTTTCCACACTTTCTATAATATTTTCCCTCCAATTTTTCCTCTTCAGAAAACCTAAAGAAAAACAGTTTCCTCAAACTACTTGGCCTTCTTCACCTCCAGCAACCCGCCCGCAGAAAAATGCTGACTTGCCTTCACTTAACATCTCTCTGTCCTGTTCTGATTTTCTCTTTGGGAATAACTCACTTTGGAGAAGCTTTGAACTTCTCATGTCTACATTTACCCAATTATTAGTTGTCTTTTTTCTTCTCTAGCAACTTACTTCAGAGAAATTTTGAACATTTACAAAATTTATTACAAATGTATCCTTTCAGTCTAGCACCTAGCTAAACTATTGATTATATCCTTGAGCTCCATCAGGGATCTCTGCCTAGGCTATAATTTTTTTTGGGTCCCCATCAGTGACCCTCACTTAGACTCTGGGTGCAGAATAACCATCAGTAGATTTCACCTAGAATAAACCCCCATCAGTGGCCACTGAAGTGAATTCCGCTATTCAAACATTATCAATTTTGCCTTTGATGAGATCACATTTTGAGTGAGAAATCTTTCAGTTCCCTTTATCCCTTTAAAATAATTTTAATCCAAATTGAGTAAAGGACTTATTTACGTTCTAACTGGTAAACTGAGTGATTCTGGACCCACTTATGAGAGTGGCCAGTGATCTAACTGTCCTTCTATCTTTATGTGGTAGGCTATTGCCCTATAAGAATCTAAATGATTCATCCAATAAAATTAATTTCTGTTTACGCTCTTACCTTGTGACACTCTTTGTACTTTGGCACCTTTTTCTTATTCCAGTCTAGAAAAAATTATTTGACAACTATTATGTTGGAAATTGTGCCATTAATGCTATTTTGATGTGGCTTTCAAATAATAATATTTGCAAAGATTTGGGTAGTTTTGCTTTTGAATTTGAAAATCCCTTGCCTTTCATAAATGGGTTGATTCAATTTCTACCCATTCTAGAATATCATACTTTTTTTGACTGATCTTGGTATGAGTTCAACCCAGCGTGACCCCCTCAGCCACTCTGTCTACCTAATGAATGATCATTGACCCTTATCCACTATTTAAGTAGAATTGCTTCTCCTAATAAAGCCAAGTTTATCCAAATTTGTGTTGGCTTTTTTATTCTTCAAGCTTTTTCCTTTTCCTTTTTGCCAGAAGGAAATCTTCTTCTTGAATTCCAGGAAATTAAGGTACATGCCCTTAATTATGCCCTGAAGGCTAACCCAAAGCTAGCTTTGAACCTCAATGCCTTTCTTAATAAAGATTTCCTGCTGTATCCTCCTGGATGTTGTCCCCAGGAGCCAAACAAAACAAAATGGTGCTCACTACAGGGGCTGCAAGATCCTTGGTTATCCTGTTCTCATGCACATTCTCTGGTCTTTCTCCCTTTTTTACTGAAGTACCTAAGCCTCCTAAAGCTTTAAGTCCCCCTCTTGAAGAGGACATTGCTTAATCCCCCAATCTACCTATGATAATGGTGTTATTACCTGGGCCTTTGTGGGCACCTCTTCCAGCTTTCTCTCTTGACTACAAGCAATCTCAGGTTGCCGCGCACTCCCTCCTCCATACTGGTGCAGTGGCCATGCATACCATTCCTGGTCTCTGTCCTGGTTACGCTTCTGAGGGCCTGTACTTCTTTCTGTTGGATTTTAGCCTCCCCTGCTTTGATGGAATCTATGGAAACCATTGGTGATCTGGTAAACCAGTTCTTCCAGCCCACCTTGGTCAACCATCAATTAGCATTGGGGTCCCAGAATCAACTCCTGGCTGCTGTGGAATCTGCTGTTGTTGTGTTCTGAGGCTCGGCACAGACACACAACAGGAAATCCTAACCTTAGGATTAGATTTGTACTAAGTCTTGGTTAGATGACAGAGAAGGCAATTGAGTTTACCTTGTGGCCCTGTATGAATAATCTCTGCTAGGTGTGGCTAGAGAGAGGCGCAGAAGTACAGAAGACACAAATACAAAAATATGAATAGAACTTAATTTTATTGGTAGAATAGGAAATGGATTATATAGTGGTTAGGAATACCACAAAACACTACCAGGACAGTAGGATCACTTGCCACAAGCATGTGTGGGGCAAGTGAGTTGCGCAGAGTCAGGAAACCAAACAATCATATTTCCTGAAGCAGAAGCCAGTTAATTTCAAGAGTCAAAAACAAAAGCAAGAGATTTGTCTTTAAAATGGCCCACCAAAGGCGAAATCAAAACATGGTGAATGCTGTTATTCACAACATTGCCCCCCTCTAGATTGGCCTTAGGGGGGTGATACTTGCGGAGGAACTTGGCGTGTACGCAAGCAAAAGGGCAACCACTGGAGAGGAGCTTTACAGTGTACTCAGATCCTCGTTTGAAAGTCACCTCTAAAGGACCAATCCACAGGGAGTCCAGCTTGTGCACACGCCCACCCACACGGTGTTGGTAGTACAGGACATGGTCACCAACATCAAACTCAGGCAAGGGGGAGCGCCCAGCGTTGTCAGGAGAGAGCTCAAGCATCTTAGTCTTATATGCAGAAGTGTAGGCAGTGGCCTGTATATCAATGATGTGGTTGACTAAGTCTTTGATGTGGTTGTCAGGGTTCATGGCCTTATTAGAGGAGAGTAGGGGAACCCCCAAGAGCAATGGAGTGGTGGCTTCACGCCCATACAACATGGCAAAGGGAGAGTATCCTGTAACCCAATGCTTGCTCATACAGTAGGCAAAGAGTGCAGCAGGTAAGTATAGATCCCAATTGATAGCATCAGAGTAGGTGAGTTTCTTCATGATAGAAACCAGTGTCAAGTTGGCACGCTCAACGGCCCCATTGGTGGAAGGATTATAGGGGATCGAGAAAGACTGGTGAGTTCCTAGAGCTTCAACAACAGAGGGTACAAGTTTGGAGTTGGAGCTGGTTCTGTTGTCTGATAACAGCACTTGAGGACAGCCATGGCGGTAGAAAACATCTGCAGCAGGAAGGCAGCAGTAGTCTTAGCAGTGATGTCTTTAGTAGGACGAGCTTCTATCCATTTGCTGAAGTGGTCAACGGCAATCAAGATAAAGCGGCATCTGGAACATGAGCGGGGGAGAGGGCCTACAGCGTCAATGCTGACAGTGTGAAAGGCATGTTGAGGGGGGACCAATTTGAACTTGTGAGAAGCAGCTTGGGGCCTCTGAAGTTGGCAGTCATGGCAACTAGCTATGACATCAGGGATCAACAGGCAAAGATTCTCCCAGAAGTAATTCTTCTGAAGCCATTCAAAGGTCTCGGCAATGCCTCCATGGCCAGTTTCTTTATGAGCTTGCAACACCAAGGAGAGGCAAAGACTGGGGCGCACGTATGGTAGGTATTGACCCCGCACCTTCTTGAAGAGCTGGTTGTTGTGTATGAGGATGTATTCAGACAATTTGAACAGGGCAAGGTGAACCTCTTCAGTCTTACTTTCCCAGGAAGAAGGGTAACCAATTAGCTTGTACAGGCAGTCTGCCTCAGCAGGATGTAGGGCAAGGATGGGCATTTGGGACAACCCATCGGTGTTCTGATGTTGAATCCCGGGGCAATGGAGCACAGTGAAGTATAACCTTGTAGGAAGAGGGCCCATCTAGCTAATTGTCCTTCAGGTTCCTTAAGATGTTGTAACTATTTGAGCAAAGCGTGGTCAGTGACAACAGTGAAATGGAGACCATATAGTAGTGGCGGAATTGTTTGACTGCATGCAGCACAGCAAGGCATTCCTACTCTGTGACACTATAATTCTTCTCATGCTTATTCAGCACACAGGAAGTATAGGCTACAGGGTGGTCCACACCTTCATTGTCAAGCTGAGCCAAGATAGACCCAATGGCAAGGTCACTAGCATCAGTGTACAAGATGAATTCCTTATCGTAATTAAGGTACACTAAAATGGGTGCTTCTTTGAGTTTCTGCTTTAGAGTCTTGAAGGCTTGCTGTTGTCTGGCAGTCCATTCAAAAGGAACATTATGCAACAGTTGGTCCAGGGGTTTGCTAGTATCAGCAAAATCAGGAATGAATTGTCTATAGTAACCCATCATGCCCAGAAAGACTTGTACTTCTTGGAGGTTGGTGGGCAAAAGCATTTTGTCAATGGCTTCAACAATCTTGGTCATTGGACAAATCCCGTTTGGGTTACTTCATGGCCCAGGAATTCAAGGTGTTCTTTGAAGAAAGCACACTTAGAGGGCTTTAACTTGAGGCCAGCTTCTTGGATCTTTATGAACACCTCTTTAAGATGGGCTAGGTGATCAGTGAAAGTTGCGCTGAAGACTGTTATATCATCTAGATAGACTAAGACACACGACAACTTCAAGTCATGCAGGATGGAGTCCATGACCCTCTGGAAAGTTGCAGGGGCATTACAGAGCCCTTGCAGCATGCAGGTAGGCTCAAACAATCCTTCTGATGTGATGAGTTCAGCCTTCTGACGGTCTTCAGGAGAGAGGTCAACTTGCCAATAACCAGACGCCAAATCCATGGCAGAGAAAAACTTAGAACCTCCAAGGTGTCAAAGAGCGTCATCAATACGCGGTAAGGGATAGGAATCTTTCTTGGTTAGAGAATTCAACCTTCAATAGTCCATCACAATCCAGTGGCCTCCATCATTTTTCTTTAAGATGAGCAGAGGAGAAGCCCAGGGACTCAGAGAGGGAGCTAGCAGTCCAGCATCTAGCAGTATTTTGAGCTCCTTAGAAACCTGCGCATCTTCCACTTGGCTGCAGTGGTATGGCTTGGCACAAAAGGGGGGAGCATCTCCGGTGTCAATCTGATGAATCACACCTTTGGCTAGCCCATAATCAGTACTATCTTTAGCAAAGATGTCTGATAATTGGTCTAGTAAATCAAGCACCTCCTTCTTTTGTACCAGGGACAACTGAGGGAAGTCTTGGGCCGTAAACAGAGATAGGACTTTAGGCTTGTCTTTGGGTAGGTTAAAGTCTTGAAACGTTCTAAAAGGGTGAAGAGACAAGACGTCAGGAGCATTTAACAACTTTCCGTAACCAACGACCTGTCCTCTTGATACAGTCATGGAAGCGCGGTAAGGTTGGCAACTAGTAATTGAACAGGATCCTTGTGGGAAACGTCCAGAATTCCAGGAAAAAGGTAAGGCTTGTTACGCCCCAGCAAAGGAGGGGAGTACATATCTAAGAAAGTCCGGTCAGGTAGTTCATATGATATCTGGGAGTCTATGATAGCCTGAGAGCCTGGGGGGGATGGTAATAGCAGACGTGGCCATGAGAGGGATTCCCTCAGTTGCAGGACAAGCCATGGGAGGACACTTCATGTTGGTGGAATGGGTTTGGTATTTCAGGGTGAAAACTCCAGTGGGGTACTCCAGAGTACATGTCTTCAAACGTTTACCAGGAACTTTGATGGGCTCCTCAAAGATCAGAGGGACTTTGTACCCTAGGATAAAAAGATAACCATCCTTTAGGTTGATGATCCCATTATATTCCCAAAGAAACTGGGTACCAACCAAAAGTTCAAATCTCTCATTTTCTAGAACAACAGCTGGTGCAGCCAACAGGAGTTTACCAAATTGTATTGGTAAGGCAGAGTATGCACCAATGGCGCAAGTCATAGAGAGACCAGCGGTGCCATAGGATTGATGGTAGTTGAGATCAGGGGCCAGCTTAAGTTTCTTTGCCAGTTTAGAAGAAACAACGTTGACAGGAGAACCAGTGTCCAGGACGGCTTTGATCTTTACTTTTTGGATAGATATCTCTACCTGGGTGGTGGTGCGTCCAAAGGGTGGCAGAACAGTCAAGATATCCTGCGCCTCAGCTAATTCCTTGTCCCATTTCTCAATCATGCATCTTAGTTCTGGGAACTCCTTATATACGGTTTGGAGAGGGAGTGAGACAGATACATTCTTGAAAACAGTGTCTGCAACTTCAGCGGCTTCCTCTGATGTTCCACTAATACAGGGGATTGTTTTGCCTGAGTAAGATAGGGGCAGGAGACTATTGCTTTGGCTTCAGAAAAGGGTTTGGAGGTAGTTGTAGTCTTCCCAGATTGTAGCTTGTAGGGAACTGTAATTGTCTCAGGAACAGCAAGAACATAATACTTGTATGCATCAGGGTCTTCAACATCAGATTCATCCACATCAAAATCATAAGAAATGTCATGGAACAGGAGGAGGATAGGAGGAGCTTCATCATCAGCAGGATCAGAGTCAGTAGCAGGCAGAGGTGTAGGAGGAGACTGGGAAGAATTGTCAACCAAGAGCGTCTCCGCCTCTAGGTTGACTGTTCTTTTCCTGACTGATCCTTGGGATCAGCTCCTTCAAACTGCGTATTGGTGCAGACGTGAGAGTGGTGGCCTATCTGACCGCAGTTGTGGCAACCCTGACGTTGAGGAGGATTTTAAGAGTTCATGGTGAAGATACAAGGACCGCAAGAAGAGGAGCCAGAGTTGGAAGTGGCACAACTCTCCCAAACAACTGCCCCAGAATGGGTAAGATGAACATCTTGTAGCAGTGTCTTTATACTTTTCATGGAGGACAGCATAACCTTGTGGGCCTTGAAATGAAGGCATAGGAGTTGATTCACCTTGAGGGCTTAGGCGCAGGCCATATACACTTCATGTGCCGTCAATTGTCTGCTTGTTATTAACTGTTGTCCCTCCATGTAAAATCTGTCTGCAAATTTGGCTAACGTCTCTTTAGGCTTGAAAGATATGTGCATGAAGGCATCCTTTTTCACCTCCAGGATAAGATCACCACCAAACTTGTCAATCAGGAGTTGTTTTGTTTTCTTCCCAAGTCTCAATGGTGGGTAGCTCAGGCACCACCACCTCTTGGCAAGTCGGGTGTAAACAGGTCAGAATGTGTTCCTTCTTAACCTCATCTGATGCTTGTCTCATGGCAGTCTCATAAAGAGTTAAGAAAGCTGCAATAGTTGAGGTTTTGGGATCAAAGACTTGCTTAAAAGTAGGCTTGAAGTGTGCCTTGGGAGCTGGACCACCATTGCTGCTATCAAGTACATTTATGCGCAGGGAGAACTCAGCTTCAGATTTGGAGGGGGGTTGTCTAGCCCATAGTTGTTGAACACTTTCTTCAAGGGTCGTCGGAGTCTTGGTAGTTCTGGCACCCATAGTGTTGGCCAGAGTGGTCTATTGTTTGGTAACATCTAGGTGTTGTCCTTGGGTAGTGACAACAGTGGAGAGCTCAGCCAGCCGCAAAGTAAGGTATGGCCCCACTGATAGGCAGGGAGTGAATCTGTTGTTTACCAAATTGATCAGCTCACTCATCTCCTGTACGTCTCTGACCAACTCAGTCTGGTCTTGTTTCAAATGATCCACCTCATTAGCTAGGGCAATCAACTCCCTGGCACAGTGGATTTGAGGAGCCCCCCCCCCCAAACCAGGGCAACAGCCATCCTCCTTGTTAACCCCAAGTGGGCTAGCAGCTGCCGTCACTACCTCACACAAAACAGCAACTTCTTGCTGTAGTTCAGCGACCTGAGAAGTCAGCGCAAGAACCTGGGGGTAAGGTTGAGGCATTTCAGTAGGACATCCTTGGCTACAAGTGGAAGCACGTAATTCTTGGATGGCCTCCCAGATCCTCTGCTCTCTGTCCACCAGATCATCAGCAGGAGGAGAAGGCGGGGCATCAGGTTTGGGGTAGACAGCTCATTCACCTGACTCTGAAGTTTGGCAATAGCAGCAGCAGTAGTAGCTCTCTCTTGATTGAATTCCACACTGAGTTCATTTAGGCCTTCTACAGCAAGGTCTGCTACCTGTTGCAGTTGCTCAAATGAATATGCACTGAATGCATTGAGCTGTTGCACTAGGCGTTCAAAGTTGGTGAGGTAAGCGTTTAGGGTGGAGTCTACTTGAGTTTTCCAGGGTTGTTCTAACTGGTGAAACTCATGTAGTTGCTTTCTAACGTACTCAGGAATGGACTGGCGCATTTTCTCAATGGAATTGACTAAAAGTGTTTGAGAGGTGACCAAATCATGCTGATTGTCAGATATCAGGGAGAACAGGGAATGAATCCATTGTTGGCAGGCGGCAAACTGGTCCCAATAATGGGGAACAGCTGCTTGTAGAGACAAGATTTCTTGAACGTGGAGTCCCAACACCATCTGGAGGTGGGCCAAGGCAGGCTGCACAAAGAATGATAGTAAGTGTTCAGCAGAGCCAGCTGCTGAGAGGAGATATTGTGGAAATTGAGGAGCCACAATTAATTTGTAGTATTCATCCCAAATGAACTGCAACTGAAGGCAAGGGATGGCTCCTTCACGGGCTATCCCAAGGGCTACCAACAAGACTTGATCTAAGTCAGGGGTACCCATAGGGTAAGCAACTAAGTGGGGACCATTCCTAAGGTTCAGTACAGTAGGGACAATAGGCAGGTTGGCAATGTCTTCCTCAATAGGAGGGCTGGTAATTTCAGGCAAAGTTGACTCCAAAATAGGGGGAGGCAAGGGACCTAGAAACATAGATGCAAAAGGGATAACCAAGGGGCTTACAGCCCCTGTAGTGAGCACCATTTTTGTTGTATTCTGAGGCTCAGCACAGAAACACAACAGGAAATCCTAACCTTAGGATTGGATTCATACTAAGTCTTGGTTAGATGACAGGGAAGGCAATTGTGTTTACCTTGCAGCCCTGGATGAATAATCTCTGCTAGGCGTGGCTAGAGAGAGGCGCAGAAGTACAGAAGACACAAATACAAAAATGTGAATAGCCTTAATTTTATTGGTGACTATGGAAATGTAATATATAGTGGTCAAGAATACCACAAAACACTACCAGGACAGTAGAATCACTTGCCACAAGCATGAGTGGGGCGAGTGAGTTGCGCAGAGTCAGGAAACCAAACAATCATATTTCCTGAAGCAGAAGCCAGTTTATTTTGAGAGTCAAAAGCAAAAGCAAGAGATTTGTCTTCAAAATGGCCCACCAAAGGTGAAATCAAAACATGGTGAATGCCGTTATTCACAACAGCTGTAATAAACAATCACACTCAAAATATGGCTTACCAAGAATGGACACATAGTCTCTTTGCTTGCATTTCTGACAACAATGAGATATTCTGGACCCACAAAAGTACCTGACCTCATTGCTAAACACGCTTTGCTCCTCTCTCCCAGGATATATCAGAGATTGGCTGTGCAAGACAGATGATCATCATGCTTCTTAGCAGGGATCAATCAAAGCCACCTGTCTAAAATATTGACAAACTTTGAGAACTTGGCAGGCAAGCTCAACTATTTCTGTGAACACATCAACACTCAACTAGAGCTGGTTGAGAAAAATGTGAATAATTGGGGTCATCAGCTACACCAACAATACAGCTTGGAAAAGGCCACCCTGGGCAATATCCTAGTCAAAATTCAGACTTATGTTGATGACAAGGTAGCCTTATTAGAGATGGTACCACCTGCGCCTCTTGCTGAAAACCACTCTGCATTTGAGGCTAAGGTCTGGGAGGCCATAGCCAAACTCAATTTCACTACTTAACAAAAGGCCTCTACTTCAAATCCTCCTCCAGTTGAGTGGTACCTGACTCTTCCTTCACCATTATGACTGATCAAGTTGCCACATTTCAGGATGAGATTGCATACCTGTGTCAATGCCTCTCTGGCCAAGAAGATTTTCCTCTGAATCTGATGGTAAAGAATAGGTGGAACCACTGAAGCTCCCGCTCATGAGGATTATGGATGCTGTCCTGACTTAGAGGGATAACCACACATCTAAATGTGCCCTTGCGCTAGATAACCTAGCAGCTGTGACATACGGCATTGCTGACAGGAAAGATGTGCTGGAACAAGAAGTTCAGAACCTTGCTTGCCTCACCAAGACTATAAATGAAAGGATCACTCCTTTGGTGTCTCAGGCTACTGCCATGGCCACCTGGTTTAATTTAATTGCAGGTACCTTGGCTATCTAACAGATACAGGTTGATGATCTTGGAACTGTAGCATCACTTGCCAGGGACATTTTAGGACAAAACAAGTTTACTCTGGGTACTTTTAAAGAAAGCCATTGTCTCCTATGGGCTTGCAACCTTGAAGTGAGTATGAGTTTGAAGGGAAACCTCATATCAATGTTATTTAGCCAGGGTGAAAATAGTCAATCTACTTATTTGTTCATTTATCCTAACTACAAACTCACATTCAAGCAAATCTTTGACCTCAAGACCTCCACCATTGCTGCTTTCCTGAAAATCTATGAGAATTCCATAAAAAGGGCTACATATGATATAAAGAAGAAACACATTCTTACCTGCCTAAATCCTATCTGTCAAGAGGTTGTTGTTCATGAAATCCCGTCCATAGTTACTTGGGAAGATATGAAGCAACTTCTCATTCCAATTTTGGAGGCAACCTTGGCCTAGAGGATAAGAAAGATGACTAATGCACATTGCTTTCAAATAAAAGGAAACATTGTCTGGGTTTACTGAATGTTTTTACATTGAGGGTCAAAAACACATTACCAGTCACCAATTGACTCCCCAGGAAGTGTATACTTCATGTTCTAATGCGCTGAAGGTGAACCAGCTCTTATGCTTACACTTCAAAGCACATAAGGCATCTCTCACGTCTATGAAGAGCACCAAGAACCTCCTTCAAGATATGCATCTGACGCTCTGAGGAACTGTGGTCTTCAAGAATAAGGCTAATAGCTCTTGCACTACTTCTTGTAATACCCACATAATGACCCTTGGATCTAATAAACAACCAAGACAATATGATTGCCATAACTATGACAGAAATTGCTGGATAGTAATAAGAAGTTTTAGGTGGTGAGGAATCACCTCCCAGATCCACATAGAGTTGATGATTAACAGCCAACAAAGCTTCAGATACCATTTGGTGAAATAACCAAAAAATGCACTTGGGTTAAGTAAAATAATTAACCCTAACCAAAAGAGCCTAAGGTAAATCACCTGAGAGAGAATTAAAGAGTCTTTGGCTTAAAATTCAGGACATTGAGAAGTTACAAATGTCTCATGTTGTGTTTGGCTCCTGGGGACAACATCCAGGAGGACACGGCAAGAAATCTTTATAACAAAAGATTTGAGGTTCAAAGCTAGCCTTGGGTTAGCCTTCAGGGCAAAATTAAGGGCACATACCTTAATTCCTGGAATACAAGATGAAGAATTCCTTTTGGCAAAAAGGAAGGAAAAGGCTTGAATAATATCAAAGCCAACACAAATGTGGATAAACTTGTCTTTATTAGGAGAAATGATTCTACTTAAATAGTAGACAAGGGTTTATTATCACTCATTAGGTAAACAGAGTGGCAGAAGGGGTCACGTTGAGATGAGGTCATACCAGGATCAGTCAAGGACAGGTATGATATTCCAGAATGGGTAGATATTGAACCAGACTCATTTGCAGAAGGGGAGGAATTCCCAAAATCAAAAGCAAAACCAATCAAATCTTTGCACATTTCAACATTTGGAGGCCATATCAAAAATGGCATTAATGGCACAATTAACACATCTCCCCCACTCAAGATTGGACACAGGGAGTTGATATTTGGAGAGAAATTTGGAGTGTGCCCTGGCAAAAGGGCAGCCAGAGGACAGTAGCTTCACAGTATACTTGACACCCTTCTTGTAGGTGACTTCACAAGGTCCAACCCAGAGGGAGTCTAGCTTATGAGCACAACCTCCAGTAAAATTTTAATAATTGAGGACTAGGTCACGCACTTGGTACTCAGGGAGGGGGACTCTGGAAGCATTAGAGGGCAAGAGCTCCAGGGTTTTGACCTTTTAAGCTATAGAATAGGTGTTAGCTTGGATTTCAATAATACAATTAGTCAGATCTTTGACATGAGCTTCAGTATTAGCAGAGGCATCAACCTCAATCAACGGGTGGTACCAAGATTGAGGGGGTAGTGGCTTCTTGTCCGTACAGCATGACAAAGGGGGACTGGCCAGTCACTTGATGTCTGCTGAGTCTATACACAAAGAGGGCAGCAGGAAGGAACATATCCCAGTTAGCAGCATCAGAGAGGGTAAGCTTCCTCATGATGGACACAAGGATGGAGTTTGCTTGTTCCACAGTCCCGTTGGTTGATGGGTTATACAGTGCAGAGAAGGATTAATGTGTACCCATAGCTTCTAAAATGGACGTTATGAGGCAAGAATTAAAGTTGGTCCCATTTCCAGAAAGCAGGACTTGAGGGCAACCATGACAGTAAAAGATATATTACAACAAGAAATTAGCAGTGGTCTTGGCAGTTATATCTTTGGTTTCTCTGGCTTCAACCCATTCACTAAAGTGGTTGACAGCTACTAAAATAAATTGTCACCCAGACCTATAACACAGGAGAGGCCCAACAGAGTCAATACTCACAGTGTGGAAGGCATGCTTAGGGGGGATGAGCTTGAACTGATGCTGTAAAGGTTGGGGGTGTTAGAGCTGACAAGAATGACAGGAGGCGCAGACATCAGGAATTAGGAGACGCATATTTTCCAATAGAAATTTTTACACAACCAGTCATGAGTTTTTGCTATGACTCTGTTTCCTGTGTCAATTTGGGCTTGGAAGACAATGGCAATCCTCATGCTAGGACAAACTTAGGATAGATAAGCGTGTTTGATTCTTTTGAAGAGTTTTTAATCTTGAATCATAGTATCCTTTAATAGGGTGTTGTGAATTTGTGTCAGGGATCCAACCAGTGGGAGGTTCCTGAGAACTTGCGGGCAGACAGCCCGTGGGCCCAGCAGGGAGGGCCCACCACATGATTGGGGCTAACTTTACAATATAAGATAACAATTTTCCAAGGACTGCCCAAGGTCCACTTACAGGCACCATAGAATCAATCAACCTGATGAGGGTGATATACATCACCCCAAATATCTGGGTGGAAGTGGATTTGCTAGCAGCAACAGATTCTTGTGGGTGGTTGGGCCGCAGGGTGAGGAGCAGTGTCATTGGAACCAGATATGCAGGCAGGAAATTATACTTGTCTCATAATAGCAGAGTAGGTACTATGACTTTGGTACCTTCTCTGTAAAAAAATTCTGTCTCTCTAGTTCTAGCTTTGGGGTCATATATCAGGATTTCTTCCAGAGCTAACTCAGAATACTCTGGGTTGGGTGGGTACTTAGTGAAATGTACTGGGCCAAAGGGAGCTCCTGGAGGACAGTAAAGTTCAGGCGGCTGGTCCACGGTTTCTTGAGGTAGGTGAGCACGGGGTGAAGAGCTGCAAGGAGTAGACTGTAAATAAAGTAAAACTAATAACAAGTATGATAAAATCTGATTGAACCAAAGGTTCATGTCACTTTATTGCAAGGATGGCAATGGGCATCTTCCTGGCGGCCCAGGGTATAAGTATGCCCATCTGTCATGGTAAATTTTTCATAATTTCTGTCAACCTGGGGCTTCCTGCTTACCAGGTCTTCCCAGTCTTTGGTGGCATCAATTGCGGGGGTTATTCTATTGGCTGGCTTGAACTGAGAATGCTCAAATTCCCTAGTCAGGTTGTGGGATTGGTTGTCTCTGTGTGGCCTGCGTTCTATGGGAAGGTTCTCTGTTTCCTCTTCCACATGGGCCCAAGTTATTCCAGGATCTGTGGCTGGACCTGCCCGCAGATTGGTTGCGTTAACAAGAACCTTGAGCGTGGGAGGTATCAATGTAGGTGAATTTGAATCATCAAGCTTCAAAGGATTTTTTGAAGTCAAATCCTGCTCTGGTTTGAACCCAAAATATTGCAGGCGGCCGGCCCTGCGGGCTGGTGGCCCGCGGGATGCCAGGGTTTGAGTCTTGTAGTTGAGGCTTTTCAATAAGCATAGTTGATAAGAGTTTTTCACTTGTGGCAATTTGGGCCTTAGACGACTTGGGGATTAACGTCTATAGTGCTAGCTTTTAAGAGTATGGTTTCAGGCCTATACACAAATTAATACAAGTCTTAAAGACTCTGAAGTCTTTACCTTTAAATCTAAGGTAAAAACTAAGTAGAGTATAAAAGCAAGTAGATAATGTGTGAAAGTATATCTTTTATTTAGAAAGAATGGAAGTTTATATACTAAACTGGATGCACTATGAATGCAGGAGTGTCATTAACACCTGCATTACTGTCAGAAACATTACAGGATCTTCTGGTGTCCACCAGGCTCTTGCATCCATGTTCTTTCCATCTTGGGATGATTGTAACAATCTGGTGGGGAATAGTGGATGCACATTACCCTGGAGTGGCTGCAGCTTGCAGCTGCCCATTACGGAAGCTACTTGTAGTTCCCAAACCCAATCTAATTTAGATATAACAGTTTGTCCATCATATTGCAATGTCTGAGATACAATTAGAAATACAAATCCATCAGATCCAACGGATTTGAGTGCAAACCAGTTTATTCTTGACTATAAGGATTAATTTCACAGATAGCCTTGGCCATTATACATATGTGGTCTAATTTACAACATAGGGATTGCAGTGCCAGACAAATGTCTTCTGGATCAGTGGTCCAGGAGTCAGGATACCCTATCAACTTTTATAGGCAATTGGCGTCAGCTGGATGGATGGTTAGTATGGGCATCCTTGACAAACCATCAGCATTCTGATGTTGTGCACCAGGATGATGTACTACAGTGAAATCATATCCTTGTAGGCGTAAGGCCAAATGGACTAGTTGACCTTCAGGCTCCTTTAATTGTAGCAGCCACTTTAGGGAAGAGTGGTCTGTAACTACTGTACAGTGAGTCCCATAAATGTAGTGCCTGAACTGTTTTAATTTATGCAGAACAGCTAGACATTCCTTTTACTTGACACTATAGTTCTCTCATGTTTGTTGAGGACTTGTGAAGAATAGGCCACAGGTTGGTCCATGCCTTCATTGTCAAGCTGGGCCAAGATAGCACCCACAGCTACTCCACTAGCGTTGGTGTACAAGATGAACTCCTTGTTGTAATCAGGTTAGACTAAGATGAGAGCCTCCTTGAGTTTGGCTGTCAGTCCACTCAAAGGGTATGTTGCGCAGGAGTTGGACCAAGGGTTTGCTAGTGTCCAAAAAGTCAGGGATGGATTGTCTATAGTATCACATCATGCCCAGAAAGAATTGGACTTCTTGCAGGTTGGTGGGTGGAAGCATTTTGTCAATGGCTTCCACCTTATTATTCATAGGGTCTATTCCAGTTTGGGCAACCTTGTGGCCCAAGAATTTAAGTTGCTCCTTGAAGAAGGAGCATTTAGAGGGTTTGAGTTTAAAGCCTGCCTTCCAAATTTTGATAAAGACAGCTTTGAGGTGGTCCAAATGGTTGATAAAAGTGGAGCTGAACACAGTAATATCATCAAGGTATACAAGAACGCAGGAGAGCTTTAGGTCTTGTAAGATGGAGTCCATAGCCTGTTGAAATGTAGCAGGGGCATTGTAGAGTCCTTGGGGCATACAATTGGGTTCAAAAAGACCTTATGAGGTGATAAGTGCAGCATTTTCTCTATCTTTAGGAGACAAGTTGACCTGCCAGTATCCTGAGGCTAGATCCATAGCAGAGAAAAACTATGATCCCCCAAATTGTCTAAGAGCATCATCAATTCTAGGCAGGGGATAAGAGTCCTTTTTGGTGAGCAAGTTCAGGCGGCAGTAAACCATCACAATGCAGTGGCCTCCATCCTTTTTTTTTGAGATCAACAATGGGGAGGCCCAAGGGCTCTGAGAAGGAGCTAGTAGCCTAGCATCTAAGAGCTTATTAAGTTCCTTAGAGACCTGAACATCCTCTACCCTGATGCGGCGGTAAGGTTTGGCACAAAAGGGCAGGGCATCACCTGTATCTATCTGGTGGATAACCCCCTTTGCTGGACCATAGTTGGTGGATCCAGATGCAAAGATATCCTTAAACTTGTCTAGTAGTTCCAGAACATCTTTTTGTTAAATGGGTGATAGTTGTGGGAAGTCTGCGGCAGTGAACAGGGTGAAGACCTGAGAGTCTCCTTCAGGCAAGTTGAAATCACTTAATGTTCCAAAGGGGTAGAGGGACGCAACTTGCTCTGAACTTAATATGCAACCATGCCTGGCAACCTGGCCCTTGGTCACCTGCATAGGCAGGGCAGTCAGGTTAGCCAATAGCAGCTGCACAGGCCCCTTATTAGTCTGTTCCAAAATCCCAGAGCATAACTGAGGCTCTTTACAACTTAAGGAATCAGGTGAATATAGCTCCAGAAATGACTTTTCAGGTAATTCATAGGATATCTGAGAGTCTATAATCACTTGGGAGCCTGAAGGGATGGTAATAGCTGCAGGGGCAAGAAGAGGCACACCTTCCTCTGCAGGACAAGAAGGAGGAGGGGAACACATATTGGAAAAATGATTCCTGTACTTGAGTGAGAAGATACCAGTGGGGTACTCAAGCACACATGTCTTAAGACGTTTACCCGGAAGACATGGGGGTTCTTCAAAGATTAGAGGGATCTCATACCCTAAGAGCAATAGGTACCCATCTCAAAGGTTCACAATCTTATTGTAATCTCAAAGGAATTGCGTACCAACCAGGAGATTGTAACTTTTGTTTTTGAGGACAACAGCAGGGGATGCAATAAGAAGCTTCCCAAACCTCATTGGCAGGGCAGAGTAGGCACAGATAGCTCAAGTTTGGACCATGCCAGCTGTGCCATATGATTGAGTGTAGTTGAGTTTGGGAGCCAGCTTAAGTTTTTTATTAACTTTTTCAAAACTGCAGGCTTAACCCGCCAGCAAGGTTCCAACCAAGCAGGTTTGTGACCCGCAATCTGATTACCTGGTCACTTGAAGCCAGACTAGGAAGTCAACTCAAATTACCAAATCCATCAACATGAACAGACAATGATCCTATACATTGGATACCTTGATTTGGCGCTTGACTCACTAACAGAATCAAGCCACCCCCCTCTTCCATCCAGTTGTGTGATCACCAATCATGTTCTTGCTATCCATTGATTCACAATAGCTATATAATCACTATCTCACAATAAAGATTATCATCTATCTCCTAAATATTTTTCCCTGTGTAACTCTGCTAAAACAGCACAGTTACGACAACTTGGACAATACCACGTTGACTGGAGCGCCCGTGTCTAAGATAGCCTTGATTTTAATCTTTTGAATCAATACTTCCACACAAGTGGTATATTTCCCAAAGGGGGGTAAGACAGCCAGCACGTCCTGAGCTGCCTCCAATTATTTCTCCCATTTGGCCAGCATACATTGTAAGGCAGGAATTTCCTTATACACAGTCTGCAAGGGGAGAGATACAGTCACATTTTGAAAGAGAGCTTCTTCTAGTTTGGCAGCCTCTTCAGAGGAATCTACAAAGACAGGGGGACAATGAGCCTGAGATAAGTAAGGATGAACCACTACAGCCTTAGCTTCATTCACAGAAGGGCAAGTTGTAGTCATGGTTTTCCCTGAACGTAGCTTGTAAGGGACAGAGACTGTCTCTGGGACTGCCAGCACCAAGTGGCCATAACCATCAGACTCATTTCAGTAAGAGTATTTGGGTTCATAATCACTAGAGAGGTTATGGAACAAGTTAAGGATAGTTGGGCCAGCCAAGGGGAAGGTTCCTCATCAGAAGGGGGATCAGGAGGAGACAGGGGAAATTGGTCAGCAGAGAGCGTCTCTGCCTCTAAGCTGACCTCTCTTTTCCTGCCTGCTCTTTTAGATTGCAATCCTCTATCTGAGAGTTGGTGCAGGTACGTGATTGATGTCCTATTTGACCACAGTTATAACATCCTTGTCTCTTAGACTTCCCACTTGAGCCTAGGGTCATAATATGCGGAGTGCAGAAGGTATTTCCTGCATTGTTGGCCTTACTTTCATGTACAACAGTACCCCCATAGGTCAAGTGCATGTCCTGCAAGAGGGTCTTGATACTCTTCATTAAAGTAAGGGAAGCCTTATGGGCCTTAAAGTGTAGACATAGGAGTTGGTTTACCTTCAAAGCGTTTGAACATGCAGTGTACGCTTCCCAGGGAGTTAAATGACAACTGATGATCAACTGTTGTCCTTCAATGTAAAAGCAATTGGCAAACTTAGCCAAGGTTTATTTGGATTTGAATGCAATATGCATAAACGCATCCTTCTTGACTTTCAAGCTGAGATCTCCTCCAAATTCTTCAATTAGGAGTCACTTCATGTCCTCCCAAGTGACAATAGAAGGGAGTTTGGGGACCACAACTTCTTGGAACATGGGATGCAGACAGGTAAGAATATGTTCCTTCTTAATTCCATTGGTGGCCCTTCGCATTGCAGTCTTGTAAATTGTCAGAAAGGCAGCAATTGTAGAGGTTTTAGGGTCAAATATCTGTTTGAACTAAGGCTTATAATTGGGGTCAATGAAAAATGAAGTGGATTGGATGTTGTCACCTGGGTTGAGGAGGTTAATGTGGGGATTGCCCTCAAACTCAGATTCAGCAGCAGGCTGTCAAGCCCAGAGGAGCTGAAGGCTTTCCTCTGGGGTATCCAAGGTAGATCTTTTATGTCCACTAATATCTCTAGTGGTAGTGGCAGCAGCTCTGAATCCATTAATCTTAATCTGTTGCACCAATAGAGTGCCAGCAATCCCATTTAGGCAAGTAATCAGGGACGTGGTTTGAGCAACCAAAAGGGATAACCTGTCCATTCATTGTCTCGGTCAAATAAGAGAGGTTTTGTACCTCTCTCTCCAATGTGTCCTGCCTATCAGCAACATCATTTGTTACTTCCGCTAGATAATCCAGGGCAAGTGCTCAGTTGACCCAGGGTTGGCCTTCCAAGCCAGGGCAATAACCATGATTGCCATGAGCGGGAGTACTAGCAACTTCAGCTTCCTTCCTCACCTTCAGACTCAGAGGACAAATCATCAGGATTAGAGAGGCGTTGTCTCAAGTACTCAATTTCTACTCCCAAGGTAGCTACTTGGTTGGTGAGCAAAGCAATGTGAGGGTCATGCATAGGTTCTACTGGAGGAGGGTTTTGAACAGAAGACTGATGCCAAGTGGTAGCCTTGAGCTCCGCTATGGCTTCCCATACTTGACTTCAAAGTCAGACAGGTCCTCAATAGGCAATTCAGGAGGTGTCACCTCAATGTATGCTACTCTATCATCAACATAAGTTTTTACTTGGTACAGAGTGTTGCCTAGTGCAGCCTTAACCAGACCATATTGATGTTGTAGGTGGCGGCCCCAGGTATCAACATGAGTCCCAACCAATTTGAGCTGGGAGAAAATGTGCTCTCAAAATTGGTTAAGTTTGGTAACCAGAGTCTCAAAGTCCTGACAATGCTTTAGAAGAGAGGCCTAATTTTTTCCACTCCATATTGCTTGATGCTCATCCAATTTGCACAGTTGGTCTTTGATATATCCAGGGAGCAAGGAACAAAGGGAATTTTGTGATGAGGTTAGGTACTTCTGGGAGGCCAACGAGTCACACTGGTTATCCGAAATACACGCAAAGAGACTGTGGGACCATTCTTGATATGCCATATTTTAAGCATGATTGTTTGAGACAGCGGTGGCTAAAGCATTCAGAAGCTGGTTCTGGAATCCTAATGCAAGTTGATGGTGAACCAGGGCAGGTTAGATAAATAGTTTGACTAACGCACCAATAGTCTCTATCAATTCCATCAGTGTGGGGGAAGACCAAAGTCCAAGAGGAAGGAATACAAGTCTTTGGAAGAGTACCTGGGATGGAGACCAGGGATAGTGTGCATTGCCACAGTGCCTGAGTGGAGGAGAGAACTGACAGAAGCACAAGCTTGCTTGTAATTGAGAGAGAAAGCTGGAAGGGGGCTCACATGGGCCTGGGAGACAGAACCAATACCACAGGAGTTGAGGGGGCATTGGTGATGTCTTCTAGAGGAGGACTAGAAACTTTAGGTTGTTTGGGTACTTAAGAAACAAAGGGAAATGTACCAGAGAATACACTTGGGAACAGGATAACTGTGGGATTGCAGCCCCTGTAGTGAGCACCATTTTGTTGTGTTTGGCTCCTGGGGACAACATCCGGGAGGACATGGCGGGAAATCTTTATAACAAAAGATTTGAGGTTCAAAGCTAGCCTTGTTTAGCCTTCAGGGCAAAATTAAGGGCACATGCCTTAATTTCCTGGAATAAAAGATGAAAAATTCCTTTTGGAAAAAAGAAAGGAAAAAGATTGAAGAATATTAAAGCCAACGCAAATGTGGATAAATTTATCTTTATTAGGAGAAATGATTCTACTTAAATAGTAGACAAGGGTTTATTATCACTCATTAGGTAAACAGAGTGGCAGAAGGGGTCATGTTGAGATGAGGTCATACCAGGATCAGTCAAGGACAGGTATGATATTCCAGAATGGGTAGATATTGAACCAGACCCATTTGCAGAAGGGGAGGAATTCCCAAAATTGAAAGCAAAACCAATCAAATCTTTGCACATTTCAACATTTGGAGGCCATATCAAAAATGGCATTAAGGGCGCAATTTACGACATCTCAGCTTCAGAAACAGTAGGGAAAGCACCTAAATTTGCAGGCATCAGATTATCATTGGGCAGAGACAACAACAAAGTGCCAACAGTGGGGCCCCATATTCCCATAATGATTCTGCTAAGAATTAAATTGTAGGGAATATAGTGCAGCAGGCCAACTACAGGATGCATTTCAAAATAAAGTTAGACCAGGGGATAATTGATTTTTATGAGTAAAATTTTGGGAGGACTCAACTCTTAAGAGTAGAAACAGTTAAAATTATTCTCTATATAATTAAAATTCAACTAAGCAATACTACCTGGATCCTTGGCTCCTATTCCTTCTGCATTGTCAAGTAAGTATCTAGTCCAGGTTGCAAAGGACCCTTGAGTGAACTACTTCTGATGACCATGCTGTTAAATTAGATCATATTAGAGGACCCTCTAAATTACGTTAATTTATCACATCAGCTTACAGGAAGCAATCAGATTCAGCTGGAAAACTGGAGCAGCCGTAACCTATTTTCAATCAACTGGTTGATTCAAGTACATTAAATCAGTCAATTTTTTAAAGGTTTCTGGGCTTTTCAAGCTTCCTGTTGTGATCTGAGGTGAAGCACAGAGTCACAACAGGAAATCCTAACCTTAGGATTGGATTTGTACTCAGTCTTGATTAGAATGGCAGGGAAGTCTATGTGATTATCTTGTGGCCCTGATTGAATAATATCTGCTAGACATGGCTAGAGAGGCGCCAAAGTATGTGAAGACAAAAAGAAAAAAATGTGAATAGAACTTCAGTCTATTAGGTGAAAAGATTGGAAATAAATACTGTACTAGCTTTACCACAAAACAGTACATGGACGTTAGGATTACTTGCCACAAACATGAGTGGGGCAAGTAAGAGGCGCAGAATCAGGAAACTGAACAATTGAATTTCCCAATTTAGAGCCAGACTCATTTCAAAGGGCAAAAGCAAAAGAGATATTTGTCCTTAAAATAACCCACCAAAGGCAAAATCAAAACACAGTGAATGGCAGCATTTACAACATTGCCCCTCTCTAGATTGGCCTTAGGGGGGTGGTACGTGTGGAGGAACTTGTCATACACTTCAGCAAAAGGACAACCACTGGAGAGGAGCTTTGCAGTGTATTTGGACCCTTGTTTAAAAGTCACTTGCAGAGATCCAACCCACAATGTATCTAACTTGTGAGTGCAACCTCCTACTCTATGCTGATAGTTGAGAATGTGGTCCCCAATATTGAACTCAGGCAAGTGAGAGTGTGCAGCATTGTCCAGAGAGAGCTCAAGCATTTTGGTCTTATAGGCAGACGTGTAGGCATCAGTCTGTATATCAATTATGTGGTTGACTAGATCTTTGATATGGTCATCTGAATTCACAGTCTTATCAGAGGAGAGGAGGAGAGCCTCTAGGAGCAACAGAGTGGTGGCCTCATGCCCATACAACGTAGCAAAGGGGTAATACCTGGCAACACAATGTTTGCTAAGGCAATAGGCAAAGAGAGCACCAGGTAAGTATAGATCCCAGTTTGCAGCGTCAGAATAAGTGAGTTTCTTTATAATAGAAACCAGAGTTGAATTGGAGCTCTCAACTGCCCCATTGGTGGAAGGATTATAGGGGGCAGAGAAAAAATGGTGAGACCCCAAGGCTTCAACAACAGAGGTTACTAACTAGGTGTTGAAGTTAGACCCATTGTCAGATAACAACACTTGAGGACAGCCATGGTAAAAGAACACATCTTGCAGCAGAAAGGCAGCAGTTGTCTTGGCAGTGATGTCCTTAGTAGGATTAGCTTCTAACCACTTGTTAAAATGATCAACAGCAATTAGGATGAAGTGGCAACTAGAGCAAGAGCGGGGGAGAGGCTCTACAGCGTCAATGCTGACATTATGAAAGGTGTGTTGAGGAGGGACTAGCTTGAACTTGTGTGAGGAAGATCATGGTTGCTGAGCTGGCAATCATGGCAACTAGCAATAAAATCTGGAATCAGCAGGCAAAGGTTCTTCCGGAAATAGTTTTTCTGGAGCCAGTCATAGGTCTTGGCAATAATTACATATCCTGTCTCCTTATGAGCTTGAAGCACCAACAAAAGTCAAAGACTAAGCCTTACATAAGGTAGGTAGTAGTCTGGTACTTTTTTGAAAAGCTGGTTGTCACGTATGAGCATGTCTTCAGATAGTTTGGATAGGGCAATAAAAACTTCTCTTGTCTTGTTCTCCCAGGAGGAAAGATATCTAATTAGCTAATATAGTCAATCAGCCTCAGCAGGGTGTAGCGCAAGGATGGGCATTCTGGAAAGTCTGACATCATTCTGATGTTGAATCCCAGGGCAGTGCAACACATTGAAGCCGTACCCTTGTATGCAGAGAGCCCATCCAGCTAGTTGTCCTTCTGGTTCTTTAAGATTTTTTAATCACTTAGGCGAGGCATGGTTGGTTACCACTGTGAAACGGGTGCCATATATGTAATGGTGGAACTGCTTGATGGCATGAAAAACAGCAAGACATTCTTTCTCCATAACACTGTAATTCCTCTCATGCTTGTTGAGGACACAAGGGGTATAAGCTACAGGATGATCTACACCTTCATCATCTAGTTGAGCCAAGATAGCCCCAATAGCAAGGTCACTAGCATCGTTATATAGAATGAATTCCTTATTGTAGTCAGGATATACTAGGATGTGAGCCTCTTTGAGTTTCTTTAGGGTCCCAAAGGCTTGTTGCTGGCTAACAGTCCATTTGAAAGGGACATTACACAACAGTTGGACCAAAGGCTACTAGTGTTGGCAAAGTTGGGGATGAACTGTCTGTATTATTCTATCATACCCAGAAAGACTTGAACCTCTTGCAGATTGGCAGGCGGAAGCATTTTTTCAATGGCCTCAACTTTCTTGGTCATTGGGTAAATCCCAGCTGGTTCACCTCATGGTCCAGGAATTCAAGGTGTTCCTTAAATAAAGCACATTTAGACGGTTTCAACTTAAGATCAGCCTCTTGAATCTTTATGAACACTTCCTTGAGGTGAGCCAGGTGATCTTTAAAGGTAGCACTGAAGACTTTTATATTGTCTAAGTACACTAAAACACACGAGAGCTTCAGATCACATAGAATGTAATCCATGACTTGTTGGAAGGTAGCTGCAGCATTGCAGAGTCCTTGCAGCATGAGTGTTGGCTCAAACAGTCTTTTGGAAGTGATGAGTTCAGCCTTTTGTCTATCCTCAGAAGAGAGATCAACTTGCCAGTATCCAGAAGCTAAATCTATAGCGGAGAAGAACTTGGAGTCACCAAGGCAGTGGAGAGCATCATCAATGCGTGGTAAGGGATAGGAATTTTTTTGGTTAAGGAGTTCAAGTGTTGGTAATTCATCACAATACAAGGACCTCCATCCTTCTTCTTCAGTATGAGCAGGGTGAGGCCCATGGACTTTTGGAAGGAGCTAATACCCCAGCATCTAATAGTTGCTTGAGCTCTTTAGACACTTGAGCGTCTTTCACATGACTGCAGCAATAAGGTTTAGCGCGGAAGGGGGGGAGAGCTACCAGTATCAATCTGGTAAATGAAACCTTTGGCTTGATCATAATCAGTGCTATCTTTAGCAAAGATATCTTAAAACTGATCTAGCAAATTCAGCACCTCCTTCTTTTATACCGGGGATAGTTATGGGAAATCTTGAGCAGTGAACAAGAATAAGACTTGGGGCTTGTCTTCAGGTAAATTGAAATCCTGAAACATGCCAAAGGGATATAGTGAAAGGATATTGGGAGCATTTAATAACTTGCCATAGTCAACAACCTGCTCTCTAGACACTTGTATGGAGATAGCAGTTAAGTTGGCAACCAGCAACAGAACAGGGTCTTTATGAGAAACATCCAAGATTCCTGGGCAGAGATAGGATTTTTTGTGTCCTAGTAATGGAGGAGAGTATAATTCTAGAAAGGTACGCTCAGGTAGCTCATAAGATATTTGCAAGTATATGATGGCTTGATACCCAGGGGGAACAGTTACATCGGAAGTGGCCAAGAGAGGAACTTCCTTTTAGATGGAGAGCAAGCCATAGGAGGACTCTTCATGTTGGTAGAATGGGTACAGTATTTTAGGGTAAAAACACTAGTGGTTTACTCTAAGGCATACATCTTGAGGCGCTTCCCTGGAACTTTATCAGGCTCTTCAAAGATCAGAGGGACTTTGTACCCTAGGATGGAGAGGTAACCATCCTTCAAGTTGATGATCCCAATGTATTCTCTAAGGAACTGTGTACCAACTAGGAGATCATAACTCCCATTCTTCAAAACTATAGCAGGCACAGCCAAGAGTAGCTTGCCAAACCACATAGGAAGAGCCAAATAAGCCCCTATAGCGCAAGTCAAGGATAGCTCAGCTGTGCCATACAACTGGTGGTAAGTAAGGTCAGGGGCAAGTTTGAGCTTCTTGACAAGCTTTGAGGAGACAACATTAACAGGAGACCCCATGTCTAAGACAGCCTTGATTTTCACTTTTTGAATGGATATTTCCACACAAGTAGTAGTACGTCCAAAGGGAGGGAAAACAGCCAGAACATCTTGGGCTTCTACTAGGTCTTTGTCCCATTTTTCAATCATGCATCTCAAGCCTGGAAACTCCTTATAGATAGTCTGGGGAAGGAGCAAGACTGACACGTTTGTAAATGCAGTGTCAGCAACCTTAGCAGCTTCTTCAGAAGATTCTACAAGCACGGGGGACCTCTTAGCTTGAGTAAGGTATGGGTAAGAGACAGCCTCTTTGGCTTCAAGCAGTAGCTTGGCAGTTGTGGTAGATTTCCCAGAACATAACTTATAAGGAACCACAATAGTTTCAGGGACAGCAAGAACTGAATATCCTTAGGTGTCATGTTCATTAACATCTGAATCATCCATGTCAGAGCCATCAGAGATATTGTGAAATAATAGCAGAATGGGAGGAGCCCCAGTACCAGCAGGCTCAGAGTCAGCAATGGAAGGGGGGATTGAAGGAGACAGGGAAGAATTGTCAATCAAGAACGTCTCTGCCTCTAGGTTGACTGTTCTTTTCCCGCCTGTTCCTTGAGATCAGCCCCTTTAACCCAAGGATTAGTGCAGACTCAAGAATGGTGACCTATCTGGCCACAGTTGTGGCAACCTTGACATCTAGGAGGATTCTTTAAGTTCATTTTGAGGATGCAAGGGCCATAGGAAGACAAATCAGAATTAGAGGCGGCACAATTCTCCCGCACAACTGCCACAGAATATGTAAGGTGCATATCCTGCAACAGTGTCTTTATGCTCTTCATAGAAGAAAGCATGGCTTTATGGGCCTTGAATTGAAGACACAGGAGCTGGTTAACCTTGAGGGCTTGAGCGCAAGCCATGTATGCTTCATGTGCAGTCAAGTGGCAGCTTGTAATCAGTTGTTGCCCTTCCATGTAGAATCTATCTGTGAACTCAGCTAGGGTCCCCTTTGGTTTTAAATCAATGTGTATGAAGGAGTCCTTCTTCACTTCCAAACTAAGGTTGTCACCAAATTTGTCAATCAGAAGCTACTTCATATCTTCCCAGGTCTCAATGGTGGGCAGCTCTGGCACTACTATCTCTTGGAAGGTTGGGTGTAGACAGGTCAGAATGTGTTCCTTCTTGACTTAATCTGAGGCTCTTCTCATGGCAGTTTCATAGATAGTTAGGAAATCTGCAATGGTCAATATTTTGGGGTCAAAGAAGTGGTTAAAGGTAGGTTTGAAGTGTGCTTTGGGAGTTGGACCACCATTGTTGCTAGCAAGTACATTTATGTGCGGGGAGAATTCTGCTTCAGATTTGGAGGGGGCTGCCTGGCCTGCAGCTAGCAAACACTTTCCTCAATAGTAGTCAGAGTCTCAGCAGTGTAGGTGCCTGTATTATTAGCTAGGGCAGTCTGTTGCTCAGTAACATCTAGGTGTTGGCCCTGTGTTGTTACTACTGTAGAAAGCTTGGCCAGCCGGGAAGTAAAGGAAGGCCCCACTGAGAGGCAAGGGGCAAACATGTCATTTACTGATATAATCAATTCACTCATTTCTTCTTTGTCCCTATTGATTTTGGAGTGGTCCCGTTTCAAATGGTCCAACTCATTAGCTAGAGCAATCAACTCTCTAGCACATTGAATTTGAGGGGCTCCTGACTAGCCAGGGCAACAGCCATCTTCATTGATCACTCCAACTGGGCTAGCAGCAATTTTCACAATTTTGTGTAGGGCAGTAAGCTCTTGCTGTAGCTCAGTAACTTGGGTTGTCAGAGCAAGCACCTTAGGATCAGGCTAAGGCGCTTCATTAGGGCAACTTTGACTACAGGTAGACGCTTGTAGCTATTGAATGGCATCCCATAGTCTCTGCTCTCTATACACCAAATAGTCAGATGGAAAATAGGGGAAGCATCTGGCTTGAGTGTAGATAATTCATTCACTTGAGTCTGGAGCTTGGCAATAGTAGCGGCAGTGACACCCCTTTCTTGATCAAATTCTTCACCAAGCTCACATAGGCCTTTAGTAGCAAGGTCTGCTACTTGTTGCAATTGCTCAAAGGAGTAAGCGCTGAACACATTAAGCTTCTGTACAAGTTGTTCAAGATCAGTGAGATAGGTGTTCAAGGTGGAACCTACTTGGGTTTGCCAGAGCTGTTCCAACTGGTGGAACTCATGTAGACGCTCCCTGTTGTATTTAGGGATGTATTGGCACATTTGTTCAATGGAGTTGACCAAGTGGGATTGGGAGTTGACAGAGTTGCGCTGATTGTTGGATACTAAGGAAAACAGGGAGTGGATCCACTGCTGGTAGGCCGCAAACTGATCCCAGTGATGAGTGACAGTGGCTTGTAGCAATGAAATCTCCTGAACATGGAGACCCAACACCATCTGGTGGTGGGCTAAGGCAAGTTGTACAAAAGATGACAATAAGTGTTCAGTGGAGCCTGCTGCTGAGAGGAGATGCTGTGATAAATGTGGAGCTACAATCAATCTTTAGTATTCTGCTTGACTGAACTGAAGCTGGAGGCAAGGGATGGCTCCATCACAGGCTATCTCAAGGGCTACTGCCATGATTTGGCATAAGTCAGGGGTACCCAAAAGGTAGGCCACTAGGCGGGGACCACTCCTGAGGTTCAGCACAGTAGGGACAATAGGCGGGTTGGCAATGTCTTCCTCAATAGGAGGACTGGTAATTTCAGGCAAAGTTGGCTCTTTTATAGGAGGAGGCAAAGGACTTAAAAAACATGGTTGTGAAGGGGATAACCAAGGGGCTTACAGTCCTTGTAGTGAGCACCATTTTTGTTGTTATCTGAGGTGCAATACAGAGTCACAACAGGAAATCCTAACCTTAGGATTGGATTTGTACTAAGTCTCAATTAGAATGGCTGGGAAGGCTATGTGATTACCTTGTGGCCCTTATTGCATAATATCTGCTAGACGTGGCTAGAGAGGCGCCAAAGTACGTAGAGAAACAAAGAAAAGAATGTGAATAGAACTTAACTTTTATTGGGTATAGAAATTGGGATTATATATTGTGTAGCTTTACCAAAAAACAGTACAAGAACGGTAGGATCACTTGCCACAAGCATGAGTGGGGCAAGTGAGAGGCGCAGAATTAGGAAACTGAACAATTAAATTTCCCAATTTAGAGCCAGACTCATTTCAAAGGGCAAAAGCAAAAGAGAGAGATTTTTCCTCAAAATAACCCATTGAAGGCAAAATCAAAACATGGTGAATGGCAGCATTCACAACACTTTCCTACTTTTCCAAATAATACCTGACATTATTTAACTTACTGTGACAACAACTGTGGTCACATTGGGCACCATTTGCATTCCTGTACTAATCTGCATGTAGAAGAATGTGACCCTAAGGAGCAGGCAGGAAAAGAGAGATCAACTTAGAGATAGAGACGCTCTCTACTGATCAATATCCTCTTTTTTTCCTGATCCTCCCTCTGACAAAAAATCACCCTCTTTTTCTAGCCCTACTATCCTCCATCTATTCCATGATCACTTGAGAAACTCTGAGCCCAAAGATTCTGACTACAATGAATAAGATTGCTATGGTTCTCTGTGCCAGCTGTCCCTGAGACTGTGTCTGTTCTTTATATACTTGCTTAGGGAAGACAAGTACCACAGCTTGCTCACATCCTAATGATGCTAAGGCCATGGTGGCTTGTCCTTATCTAGCTCAAGCTCACCCCCTCATCTTGGTGGTTTCCTCAGAAGAAGCCGCTGAGCTTGCTGAGGCCCTTTTCCAGAATTTTACTGTATCCCTACCCTTGAAAACTGTATACAAGGAGATTTTTGCCTTGAAATACATGTTGGCAAAATGTAAAAAGGAACTGAAATCTTTGCAAGATGTTCTGGTTGTCTTACTTCCTTTTGGAAAAGATACCACCCAAGTAGAAGTATCCATTCAGAAGGTTAAAATAAGGGCATCCTAGACACGGTTTCTCCTGTTGGTTTTGTATCTTCTAAGTTGATGAAGAAACATAGGCTGGCTCCTGATCTCACCTATACTCAGTCTTATAGAACTGTGGGTATGGCTCAGACTTAAGCTATTAGCGCCTACTCTGCTCTGTCAATGAGGTTTGGAAAGCTCCTCATTGCATCCCCCACTGTCATTTTGGAAAACAAAAGCTATGAACTCCTGATAGGCACCCAATTTCTCCAATAATATAACATAATTGTAACCCTTTAAGATGGATACCTATTGCTCTTAGAATACAAGGTCCCTTTAATTTTTGAAGAACCTCTGCGTCTCCTGGGCAAACCCTTCAAGACTTGTGTGCTTGAGTATCCACAGGTATTTTCTTGCTCAAGTACAGGACGCATTCCTATAATATGTGTTCCCCTCCTCCTTCCTGTCCCACAGAGTATGGTGTACCTCTTCTTGACCCTGCAGCTGGCATAATCCCTCCAGGATACCAAGTGATTATAGACTCACAGATATCTTACAAACTACCTGAAAATCATTCTTAGAGCTCTACTCTCCTGATTCTCTAAGCCGCAAGGAGCCACAATTATGCCCAGGGATCTTAGATCAGACTCTAAAGAGCCTGTAAAGCTGTTGCTAGCTAACCTAACCGCTTTGCCTATGCAGGTGTCTAGGGGCCAAGTTGTGGGGCATGGACGCATATTAGGAGCAGAGCAAGTGGCATGCCTCTATCATTTTGGAACCTTCAGCAACTTTAATCTACCAGAAGAAGCCCCCTTGTTCTTCCTGCTTACCGCTGCTGACTTCCTGCAACTGTTATCTGTCCAACAAAAAGATTTACTAGAACTTCTTGACCAGTTTAACAATATCTTTATATCTGGACCTACAGACTATGGCCTAGCCAAAGGCGCCATCCATCAGATTGATACAGGTGATTCACTGCCTTTCTGTGCTAATCCAAATGCCACAGTAGATTGGAAGATGTCCAGGTCTCCAAGGAACTAAAACAACTCCTGGATGCTAGCCTCTTAGCTCTGTCCTAGAGCCCTTGGGTCTTCTCCTTGATGATCCTGAAGAAGATGGATGGGAGCCACCATATTGAGATTAATTCTTGCCAATTGAATTCTCTCACAAAAAAGGATTCATACCCACTTACAAGAATTAATAAAGCTCTCAGAAAATTGGGAGGCTCAAAATTCTTCTCTGCCATGGATTTAACCTCAGGACACTGGAAGGGAGACTTGTCCCCCAAATATTGTGAAATGTCCGCTCTTATCACGTCAGAAGGACTTTATGAACCAACTTGAATGCCTCAGGGGCTTTACAATGCTCCTGCTACCTTCCAATGAGCCATGTATTCTTTTCTGAAAGACCTAAAGCTCTCCTGTGTGCTGGTGTATCTGTAAAATATAACAGTGTTCAGTTACACCTTCACTGATCATTTAGACTACCTCAAGTCTGTTTTCCTCAGGATTTGGGATGCAGGACTGAAACTTAAGCCATCCAAGTGCTTCTTCTTTAAAGACTGTCTCAAATTCTTAGGCCACAAAGTCACCCAGACTAGGATACATCCCATGAACAATAAGGTGGAAGCCATTAAAAAGATACTGTCCCCCACAAATCTATGTTAGGTCCAGGTATTCCTTGGTATTGATAAGGAGCGTCTTTTTGGGGAAGCTTCAAATATGGGATTAGGAAAGAAGAGAAGTATCTTTTATTGGATAATATTTTAGACTTATAGATTTGGCTGAGGCAGAGATTTAGTTGGATTGAGCCTAGGGGTTGGTCATGTGTGGAATGGGTTCAAGCCACTGGATACTAGGACAGTCATGTGATATTGCTTGGTTGCCATTCTCAGTATGTCAAACTGTATTTTGGAAGGGACTGAATTAGGCAATGGCTGGATGTTAAGTAGTTGGCGGTAGTCAGAATGCTTATACATCCAGATCCTTGATAGTATAATGGGATACTACCAGCAATTTATACCTGACTTTTCAGAGCTAAACAAACCCCTTTTTCAACTTCTCAGGAACATTCCCTTTGAATGTACTGATTGTCAGCAACAATCATTTGAGGCTTTGAAGACCAAGCTTAAAGAAGCCCCCATCTCAGTTTATCCTGATTATAAAATAGAGTTCATTTTATACACTCACGCCAGTGGGGTAGTTGTGGGTGCAATCTTGGCTCAGTTAGACAACAAAGGTGTGGATCAACCTGTAGCCTGTTCTTCCTGTGTCCTCAACAAAGATGAGAAGAATATTAGCTTTTCTGAAAAGGAATGCTTAAGTATTCTACATGCTGTAAAATAATTTGACGCTACATCTACTGGTCCCACTTTACTGTAGTCACTGATCACTCATCCCTTAAGTTGTTGCAACAGCTAAAGAAGCCAGAAGGTCAACTGGCTTGCTGGGCCCTGTACTTACAAGTATATGATTTCACTGTAGTACATTGGCTTGATGCTCAAACCAGAACGCCAATGGGCTGTTTAGAATACCTATACTGGCCATCCACCCTGCTGATGCCAATTGCCTGTACAAGTTAATGGGATACCCTGATGCTTGGACAACTGAACCCAAAGAGATACGCTTGGCTCATAGTCCCTATCAAAGGGTACTTATATTCAAGGCAGGCACCTGTTTAAAAAGGTCAACAATGCCTACCTGCCCTACTTTTGTCCTAGTATGATAATAGCTATTATTCCCCAATCCCACATTGACACTGGGCATGGGGGCATAGTAAAAACTCATGACTTTCTGTGCAAAAACTTCTACTTGGAAAACATGCGCTTTCTAAATCTTGAGGTCCTTGCATCCTGTCACTCCTTCCAACTCCAACGCCCTCAACTATCTCAACATCAGTTCAAGATTATCCCATCTAAGCATGCCTTCCACGTTATGAGTATTGATGCTGTTGGACCTCACCCTTGTTCTAGGTTTAGGTGTCAATTCATCTTGGTAGCAGTAGATCATTTTAGAAAATGGGTTAAAGCAAGGGCTATCAAAGACATAATAGCCAATACAACTGCAAATTTCTTGCTGCAATACATCTTCTATTACCATGGATGTCCTCAAATCTTGCTTTCTGATAATGGCACCAATTTTAATGCTTGCCTCATCACATCTATTGTAGAAGCTATGGGCACTCACCAGTCTTTCTCTGCCCTGTATAATCCAACCACCAATAGGATAGTAGAATGAGCACATTCTTCCCTTGTATTCATCATGAGGAAGCTTACCTTATCTGACACCACCAATTGGGATTTGTTCCTTCCTGCTGCCATTTTGCATACTGGTTAAGCAGACATCAGGTAACTGGACAGTCCCCCTTCACCATGATATATGGGTGTGAAACTACAACCCCCTCAATCTTGGGCCCACCATTGATTAAATTTGATGCTGCAACTAATCCCAAAACCTGAGTCAAAGAGTTGACTAACTGCATCAAAAATATCCAAGAAACTGCTTACTTGACTGCCTATAAGGTCAAGAACTTAATGTTGTTGCTCTCCAATGTGTCTTATGCCCCTCTTCCATAATTCCAAGTAGGTGCTCTAGTCCTCTATTACCAGAATTGCACTGGAGGTAGAGCCCACAAATTGACCTCCTTTGGATCAGACCCTGTGAAGTCACTTTCAAGAAGTACATCAAGTATGCTGTAAAGCTGCTATAATCTGGCCGTCCTTTTGCCTGAGTTCATTCCAAATTTCCCCGCAAATGTCAACTCCCTATGTCCAATCTTGAGGGGGGAGATGCCGTAAATCACGCCATTAATGCTATTTTGATATGTCCTTTAAATATTGATATGTGGAAATATTTGGTTGGTTTCACCTTTGATTTCAGGAATTCCTTGCTCTCTGTAAATGGATCTGTTCCAATTTCCACCAATTCTGGAATATTATACCCGTCTTTGACTGATCCTGGTATAGGTTCAACCCAACATGACCCCCTCTGCCACTATGTCTAAATATTGAGTGATCATTGACCCTTGTATAATAATTAAGTAGAATTACTTACTCTAATAATGTCACAGATCCTGAATGAATTAAACAATAAGACGTCCACTTAGGGATCAAGTGAAACAAAAATTGCGCAATTGCTTTATCTCAACATGGTTTTGGCAGGGTTAATTACGTTGAAAACACCTTAAAAACAGGTTTTTGAAGCTCTTTTCAAATGCACATCAGGTGTGGGATTTACTTCCAAGGTTATAAATAGGACAAAGTAGATATTGCCAATTGCCTCCATTAGGCAAGGCGCGTGAAACTGGTTGTTCTCTTGTGTGACTCTTTCTACTGTACCTTTCCACTCTCCTTCTTTTAGAAAGTCCTTCTGTCTGTACCTCTTTTCTCCTGGTGGAAATTCCCCTGCCTCTTACTATATAACTGCAGCACTATCTAAATAAATACTAGTTTTGTCATTATATCCTTAAATTCTGCTTTCCTACTAAAGGCTTTCACTATACCAACTACAGGTATAGTAATAAGAGTTAGGATCCTGACTAACTGTTTGTAGAAAATAGCACCCTATACTGCTACAAATGCAACATTGGCGCACATGGCTTCTACAAACCACAGCTTCCTCTCTCTCTATCTCTGTGGCCCTGTTTTTGTGGAGGAAAGGGATGTCCTTTGCAGCAACAGCCAGAATTAACTCATTCAGTAAGTCAACATTATTTTAGTATTTATCCGCCAGAATTGGGTATTTCCAAAACTAAGCTAATTTTCATAGTAAATTGTTAAATCAGAATTGCAAAATTAAAAAGGAACAGGCATAATGGAAACACCATTTAAACAAAGGCTTATTTTTAAGCCAAAAAACCAATATAATTTACTATGAAAATGTAAGTTTCTTTTTACTTTTAAATTATGGTCAACTACTAAAGTAATATCTGGATGTCAACCCCAAATAAGAATCCATAAATTTCTTAATAAAATACACAATATTCAAAAAATAACTACTTTTTATATTTTATACTACTTTTTTATTAAATATATATTAAGATAAGCATTGAAAAAAGACATATGCCAACTTTCAGAGCATTATTTGTATTATTTAGATATTTACTGTTATTTTAAATTCACTGGATAAACTATAGCTTATTTCCAGAAGTCCACTTAAGCCAACACACATATGTTAAAACTAGAATTTATATATGTAATTATAATGTCAACTTTGTGTCAAATTGACATGTTGCCTAAATTGCAACAAAGGGGTTTGGCTAAGCAAACAAAGTGACATAATTCAAGCAAGATTTAATAGGAGAGTTGCTATAAAAGAACGCTGACTGCCTGAATGTTGACACCTTCACTGTTTTATTAGTAAAATAATGCCGCTTAACAAAAAGCACAAATACAATGGTATGATAATTCAGACCAAAGTACCCAGGGCTGTACTTTAGACTTCCCTCTACAATCCCTATTATTTAGTTTTAATAAGTTACATAAGCAAATTGATAAAAAAATTAAATTTAAAGATAATCAATTTTGGCCTTAAAAAACCAACTCCAGAAAATATTAACTAAGCTTTATAAGTGATTTATATTGTGTTTTTCTAGTTTAATGCTGACTGTCAGTATGTTGACTTTCAAAATTAAAGCGTTTTTTTATGCTGACAAAATAAATTAAATATTTTTGACTATTGTGACTACCAGAATATCAACTTTTTTTAAACATGGTTTTTTCTATTCTTTGCTAATAAACTAGCTCTAAAATTACTGTGAAATCCCTGGCTATATGACTTGGCAATTCATCCATCAATCTTTTGATTGGAATTTAAAAAATATTTGGAATACATTGATGTTTGGCCCAAACGTTGATGCATCAGCCAAATTGATGGCACTAAAGCTGAAGTGCTCCAAGAATTAAGAATGATTCTTCTTGACCCAAAATCAATAGACCAGTCCTCCTAAATCTGATCCAAAATAAGTATCCACTTCAATCAATCCAGCGGTGTGGTGGCATCACCCCAAAATACCCAAGTGCTCCATAGGAGCTGAAAACTTGGTTGCTAATGCGCTTTTAGGTGCTTATCCCAAACATCATAACCACAATAATGGTTAGCTTATGGGTTAACCCAGTTCTGCCTATATTGGCTGGGGTTAAACCCCAAAAAACTCCTTGATATATTTTTCATGTGTTATATTATTATACTCTGCAATGGAGTGGATCCCACTCATAGGACATGTGATGGATGGACTGGTTTTCAGGAATAAAGACACAATAGCAGCTTGACATTACAGCTGGCATTTGCTTGCCTTAGGACAAGGTCAGGAGCAGAAATAATGCAATAACAATGAATCTGCAATGTATCATTGGGCAAGATGTCTTTTGGGTAACACTATCCAGTAAAGCCCCAATACATAGGCCGGTCTGGCCCTAGGATTCTTGGGTCAACTGCCCATTAGATAACAATCCTATAAAAGGATATTTTTCTAACAGATAAAGATTTAACTCTTGCTCTCTTCTACTTTACTCTTTATTAAGATTTATCTGTGTTTAAAGATAGTAAGACTGTGTTTTGGTCTGCCTAGATAAGAAAAGGTATTTTGAAGTTATTAACTGTGTATTGACATCCTTAGTCTTCATACAAGGAACCAATACTCTCTTCTCTTACAGTGAACCTATCAACTATCTTCTTCCCAAAGTTGAGAATTACTTTACATACTTCTATAAACTATTTAATTAAAAAATAAAAAAATAAAACAAGTGAGTATTATTTAATTTTATTAATGTTTCACATGATTATTTATAATTTATGAGCTCTACTCTAATTTTTGTAGGAAAAATCTTCCAAGAAGCCATAAAAGAACCCCAAGTCAACCAATAAAGTGCCTAAAGTCCCTACCCCAACAAAAAACCAGCCAAAGAGCCCTCAAAGAAACAGAAGACAAAGGAGAAGACCCCAGACCCTGAAAGCAAAGAGCCCTCCCCTGACCCCTCCTCTTCTCCAAGCTGGTACCAATCAGAAGGAGATGAATTTCCACTAAACAAACAAGGAAGAAAGAAGATACCCAAGAGTCCAGAACTCCATTTAATCCCAGATGAATCAAGCTCAAAGAAATCAAGCCCCAAGAAATCAAGCTCATCCCAGTCCAAGAAGCGCAAGAATCCAACTCCAGATAATTCCCCTCCACCGCCCAAAAAATCTGCACCTCCATCCTCCTCATCAATTAGCAATAAAGAAGATCCCAATGATTACCTGTCTGACTATCATCAAGCACCAATTGGCCCATGGGATCCCCTAAAGGTTCACAATATATGTAACGTCAAAGGAGGGTTTAAGCTCCCAAAGAAGTTCCCTTGGTTTTCCCTCTAATGTCTGTCAAAGGAGGTGCAAGTTTAGTCTGTGGTGGCTATGTTTTTAATTGCAACAATCAAAAGAGAGTAGGAATAAGCAATCATTATGTGTGTGAAAATAGAAGCTGCGCTGCCAGGATCAACACAGAAGGATGGGATAAAGTCACTAGTTAAAAAAGAGAGCACACATTCAATGCTTCAATCAACCTTAAGAAAAGCTTCTAAAGTGATACCTCTACCAAATGGTCCCAGTCTCCAAAGATGTCAAGGCTTCTGATCTGGCAGTTAAGGCCACCACACACCTAAGTAATGAGAACCTGAAGCTCATCCCTGACCACAACCAGTTAGTGAAGTACATATGTGACAAACACCGTGATCTATTCCCCCATAAGAAATCTGCCATGGTCCAAGGAGAGTTAGTCTTGACAGAGGAGTTAAAGATGTTCAATGGTGATGAGGTATTCCTTTTACATGATGATGGGCCTACAGCAGAGGCAAGAATTGTATGCTATGCTATACAACAGAACCTGGAGCATTTAAGAGATTCAGAGACCTGGTTATATGATGGTACCTTTGCAGTATGCCCCCGCCTTTTTTACCAACTATGGGTTCTAGATTCCCTTATTGAAGGCAAGGTGCTGCTATTTGCCTACTTTCTTCTTCTGGAGCAAAAGAAGAGATCTATAAAAGGGACTTTAAAATCTTTCAGGAGGGCATCAAAGCCCTACCCAGTAATAAAAAGAGTCCCCCTGGCCATAACACTAGAGCCAATCCAGATGATGATGAAAAGGATAAAGCCACCCTTGCTGCACAACAAGAAGCTCATGATAAAGCACTTGGCCCCTCAACTATAATCATGGACTATGAAACTGCCCAGTATAATGCTTTTGTAAACAACTTTGATGGAAAGTCCAGGGGTGTTTTTTCCAATATTGACAGGCTTTCAACAGGAAACTACAGGGTATACCTGAGCTCAGCAAGCTCCACTGTATAGATACATCAGGAAAGGGCAAATTCTTAATTCAGCAGTTTTTAGCACTAGCCTTTGTAAATCCAGAGAATACTGGACAAGAATTTGACCTCCTATGCAGGATTCATATGCCAAGAAACATGAGAATGCATTCTACCCTTTCATTAAATATTACAAGCCACAGTGGATTAGACGTAAGGTCACTAAGCGCTGGTGTAAGCCCAGAGCCAAAGCCAACTGTAAATGCTATCAGGAAGTTCTTAAGGATGAGATGAAAACTACTTCATCTTTGGAGGGCTGTCATAAGCATATCAAGTCCTCCTTTAGAATCAAGCTCAAATGCAACATCTTCTATGAGCACCTCAAAGTCCAACAGGGGAAGACTGCTGCATCCATCAGAGATATTGAGAACCACCCATCCAAGAAAAAGAGAACCACCAAAGAGAAACAATATTAAGAGAAGATCAAGGATGTTGTCAAGGCAAAATATAAGCTTTCAGAGATTGGGGAATACATCAAGAAGATTGCCACAGTTCTTAATGGCAACCAGGTGATCAAGTCTAGCTTTCAATTAAATTTATTGAGTATTGCCTGATTTTTATATAGTTCTTATATGTTGAATATAATATTTTTAAATAAAATTTTTTTTTAAATAACTCATTAATAATTTATGATACTGTTTTTATAAAATAATTTTTTTCTATTGATAAATTGATCTTTAGACTGTATTACATTGCCTATATTGGTATTTTACTAGTAAATTATATGTTTTTGTAGTTTTCAATATAAAAAACTTTATATTAATGTTTTTCAGGGATCTAACCTGAGGGGGGTTCCTGAAAACTTGCAGGCAGACGGCCCGCGGGCCCAGCAAGGAGGGCCTACCACAAGATTGGGGCTAACTTTACAATTTAAGATAACTTTTCCAAGGACTGCACAAGGTCTGCTTACAGGCACCATAGAATCAATCAATATGGTGAGGGTGATATACATCACCCCAAATATCTGAGTGGAAGTGGATTCATTAGTGGCAACAGATTCTTGCAGGCAGTTGGGCTGCAGGGTGAGGGGTGGTGTCATTGGAACCAGATATGCAGCAGGAAATTATACTTGTCTCGGAATAGCAGAGGGGGCCGGGTGATTTTGATGCCTTCTCTGTAAAGGACTTCTGTCTCTCTAGTTCTAGCTTTGGGGTTGTGGATGAGGATCTCCTCCAGAGTAAACTCCAAATACACTGGGTTGGATGGGTACTCAGTGAAATGTACTGGACTGAAGGGAGCTCCTGGTGGACGGTAAAGTTTGGGCAGCTGGTCTGCGGTTTCTTGAGGTAGATGAGCACGGGGTGCGGAGCTGCAAGGAGTAGACTGTAAATAAAGTAAAACTAATAACAAGTATGGTACAATCTGGTTGAACCAAAGGTTCATGTCACTCTATTGAAAGGATGACAATTGGCATCTTCCTGGCGGCCCAGGGTATAAGTATGCTCATCTGACATGGTAAATCTTTCACAATTTCTGTTGACCCGGGGTTTTCTGCTTACCAGGTCTTCCCAGTCTTTGGTGGCATCAATTGTGGGGGTTATTTTATTGGCTGGTTTGAACTGAGAATGCTCAAATTCCTTAGTCATGTTGTGGGATTGGTTGCTTCCGGGTGGCCTGCATTCTATGGGAAAATTCTCTGTTTCCCCTTCTGTGCGGGCCTGAGTTATTTCAGAATCTATGGCTGGCCCTGTCTGGTGATTGGCTGTTTTATCAGGAACTTTTAGTGTGGAGAGTATTGGCGTAGGTACATTTGGTTCATCAAGCTTAAAAAGATTTTCCAAAGTCAAATCCTGTTCTGATTTGAGCCTAAAAAACTGTGGGCAACCAGGCGGCTGGCCCTGCGGGCTGGCAGCCCCCGAGATGCTGGGGTTCAAGTTTTGTAGTAGAGGCTTTTTGATAAGCATAGTTGATAGGAGTTTGTCACTTGTGACACTGTTTCTGATTATTATATTTTCCTATAATATGTGAAATATATGTAGTATCTTTTTGTGTATTGTATTTTTTTGTTTTTATAAGTGGGAAAAATTATATAGTAAAGATAGCTAATTTCATAGTGAATTTTTTGAAGTGTATTTTTATGATTTTTTAATTGTCATGTATAATTTTTTATGGACTTTTTTAAATCTATGTTATCACATTACCCTAAAAAGTATTTTGAAGCTTAATTTTTATTAAGTAAAATATTCAGGAAACATGTTTATGTTTATTAAAAAAGTGTCAACATTTAGTAGTCTGCATGGGTTAAAACTTAATTCTGATTTTTCAATGCTGTCAACATTAAAGTATTTTTAATTCTGATTGTTGATATATAGTAAGCCAACTTGCAGAATGAGTTGATTCTTGCAGTTGCCTCCTTGGCCTATACCTGTGGCTCCTTCTTCTCAACCCATTCCAGGATCAACCTTTGCTGCTTCTGGCTCTCTATCTGGTATACTCTATGGTCCTTCCTATGATCAACCAGGACTAAGCTAGTGGTTGCCTAACTACCAACAACTTTTAGAAGTTTCCAGCTCCCAATCAAGTATGATCTCCTGGATGAACTCCATTGAAAAAGTCCTTACCTCCTTGATACCAGTCCAGCCTGACCCCATGGCTGAAGCAACTGGAATGAACCGCATCTCCTGCTCCCTGGAGCATGCCTTGGTAAAGGAAGTCCAGTGTCAATATTCTCCTTCTTTTTCTGGTTGTTCTCCTAATTGAATCTCCATTAATTCTGACACGCTCCAAACTGGTAGCTGCTCTGGTCCCTGCTCTTCCCCTCAAACCTTGCTTGAAATATATCAGAAGCTGTGTACTCCCACTCTGGAATGACTTTATGGATGAGAAAAATAGAACATGTCCTTTCTTCCTTGGTACCAACCCAGATAAACCAGTATGATTCCCTGGAGTTTTATGGTCATCAACAGAAAACTCCTAAGCCGTAAGACATCCATAAAAGCTGCATCATGGAATTCTATGCTCTTCAGGATACTATAAAGGCTCAAGAGAGACGGATTGGTTTTCTGGAAGAGGAATTAGTTCTGGCCTTTCAGGAAAAGAAGGGGTGACTAGATGAGTTGGATGCTCAACGTGCTCTCCTTGACTCCCTTCAGGACCAACTAAACAAGCACCTTGAAGATGCCTGTGACTGTACTACAGTCACATTGGGCTGTGGTTTCACAAAGAGGTTGAATTGTGATAAATTTTATAGGTTGAAATTCAAAACAATAGGATTGGCCTTGGAGAGACTTTCCAGAGTAGCAATGATACCCAGGAATCAATTAGGCTGTACTAATTGAGGGCTGTAATGAATAATCTGAACAATTCAGATTATGAGACTAGGTGTCTTAAACTTTCTAATTAACCATGGAGGTTAATTGATACCCAGAAATTAGTTAGGCTGTACTAATTGAGGGCTGTAATGAATAATCTGAACAATTCAGATTATGAGACTAGTTGTCTCAAACCGTCTAATTAACCATGGAGGTTAATTAATACCCAGGAATCAATTAGGCTGTACTAATTGAGGGCTGTACTGAATAATATGAACTGTTCAGATTATAATACTAGGTGTCTTAAACTGATTGATTAACTGGGAAGGTTAATTAATCAATATCCTGGAATATGATTGATGGGGATTTAATCATAGGGCCAAAATGGACTTGACTGTGTCAAGTAAAGACTAGGTGTCTTAAACTGATTGATTAACTGGGAAGGTTGCTTAATTGATACCCTGGAATATGATTGATGAGGATTTAATCATAGGGCTGAAATGGACTTGACTGTGTCAAGTAAAGACTAGGTGTCTTAAACTGATTGATTAACTGGGAAGGTTGCTTAATTGATACCCTGGAATATGATTGATGAGGATTTAATCATAGGGCTGAAATGGACTTGACTGTGTCAAGTAAAGACTAGGTGTCTTAAACTGATTGATTAACTGGGAAGGTTGCTTAATTGATACCCTGGAATATGATTGATGAGGATTTAATCATAGGGCTGAAATGGACTTGACTGTGTCAAGTAAAGACTAGGTGTCTTAAACTGATTGATTAACTGGGAAGGTTGCTTAATTGATACCCTGGAATATGATTGATGAGGATTTAATCATAGGGCTGAAATGGACTTGACTGTGTCAAGTAAAGACTAGGTGTCTTAAACTGATTGATTAACTGGGAAGGTTAATTAATTGATACCCTGGAATATGATTGATGAGGATTTAATCATAGGGCTGAAATGGACTTGACTGTGTCAAGTAAAGACTAGGTGTCTTAAAATGATTGATTAACTGGGAAGGTTAGTTAATATATATACCCTGGAATATGATTAATGGGGATTTAATCATAGGGCCAAAATGGACTTGACTGTGTCAAGTAAAGACTTGTTGTCTTCAAACGGATTAATTAACTGGGAAGGTTGATTAATATATGCTTGGAATATAATTAATGAGGATTTAATTATATTATTTAATTGCCTTGACTGTGTCAAGAAGTTTGGTTAAGGTTAGCCAAAAGTAAACCCCCAAATTGGGGTTTAAAAGTGCTGTGTTGGCAAATTCATTGGGTTAAAAGTACCGCTGCACTGCCTAATGGATTTGCAAGGCGCCACTATCAAATTTTCTCAGGCGCTGGGGCGCCGCCTGGGGAAATTGCTGGGCGCTGTGATGGCGCCTGGTTTGAGTTTTGAAGCAGTTTAATGGGTTTTTAAGGCAAAAAACCATTAAATGCAAAAATAGCTAAATGTAGACAATGGTGTCTATACATTCAGGATTAATCAGCTGGTTCCCAGTTGGAACAAGGATAGCTTGGATCAGGAATACATATATTCCACAGGGTTTTGGCGCCGGAAGTCTGGAATGCTTCAAGCCAAAGCAATACATTTCCACAGAAGTAATCAGGTGATTCTGGAATGTATTATGGCACATTCTTATAGGTTAAGGGTGTGAAGATCTTTTTGGTTAAGATCTGGATTGGATGACGCTGTTATGTCATAAACCATGTGATATAAATCCAGGGTGATTTTGGAACTGGAAGGGTTTCAGCCAAATGTACCCCAATTGGTATATAATAGAAACAGGATAATAATTAATAAATAATGATGCTTATTGTGACAATGGTTGCTTTCCCCCCAATCTTTTTATGCTTTGTGTTTTTGGCTTTTAACTAAAATAAGACTACCATGGAATGAAAGAGATGGTCTTCAGCTAAGACTAGGAGAAGCAAAAAGCATGGAAGTGATCACCAGATGGCAACAAGTTTAATGCCAAGATTGCTTGCCTGGAATCCAAGCTCATTGAAGCTTACATAAAGGATTCCCCGTCAAACTGTAAAAGAGTCAGACTGGGATAATGAAAAAGCAAGCATGAATTTCCTGGATCTGTCACAATGCTAGCAATTATTACCCCTGAGACTCTAATGGGATTGCATGGGAATACTAAAGCTGATGGTTCTTCCTCTCAGAAGATCCATACCTCATTGCCCCTTCCTGACTCCCAACACTATCACAGAAGCAATTAAGAGGATGTCTCCTCCAATGCACTTTCAGCAGGTACCCTAGAGTCTCCCTGGGAACCTGATAGAAATCTCTCCATCACTTCTGGTGGCTCTGCAGAAACTAAACCTCAGGCTATTCAGAGCAAGGAAGAACTCACTGATTATTCTGGCGCTGAGGAGGACAAGGAGGATAGCTCAAAAAACTACTAAGCAGCCAGGACAAAGAGAAATCCTTGGCTGCATTTGTGGCTTCACCTACCTCATCTCCCCACATTCCTCTCCCCCCTGACAAGCCTTTTCCTGACTCTGGAACTTGTTGTTCCTTTACAACAGAGTTTTCTGATGCCCCTCTGCTGGTTGACTTTGCCTCTCAATCAGAAACTGTAGATTATTGCATTGTGAGAATGCAAGAAGATCTTGCCTACTGGGTCCCCACTGCCAAGTTCTTCTTGGCCATGGACCTGATACCTGGCTACTAGCAGATGGATCTGCCTCCAGCTGACCCAGAGAAGTGAACCATCATTTCCAGCTGAAGGCTGTTCCAACCTACCAGGATGCCTCAGGGTCTCTCTAATGCCCCAGCCATCTTCTAACAAGCTATGGGCGCTGTGATGGGGAACCTCAAGACCTCATGTGCCCTGTTCTATCTGGATGACATTAACGTCTTCTCTTGCATCTATAACAAACACCTGGTCTCCATAGAAGAAGTGTTCAAACGTCTGTTGGCTGCTACACTTGAGCTGGATCTGAAGAAATGCAACTTCTTTAATGAGCACTTGGAATTCCTTGGGTTCATCATCAGTTGTGACAGCCTTTGTCCTGTAACTCTCAAGGTAGAGGCCATTAAGAAGATGCAGGTGCCTGTAAGCAAGAGGGGCATCCAGGTCATTCTGGGGATTATTGGCTATTATTGGCGCTTTATCCCCAACTTTGCCTCCCTGGGAAATACACTGTTCCATCTCCTTCAAGCTGATGTGAACTTCTTCTGGAGCCTTGCTTGCCAGACAGCAAGTGACGCTCTCAAAGGAACACTGATTGCAGCCCCAGTACTGACATACCCTGACTTTTCCAAGCTGTTTATGGTTCATACAGATGCTAGTCTGACAGCAATTGGGGGTGTTCTCTCCCAACTGGACTCCAACAGACTTGAACACCCTGTTGAATACTGCTCACATATGCTTAATGTTCATGAGAGGAACTACACTGTCACCAAACAAGAGTGTCTGGCTGTGATATACTCCTACCAACAATTCAGAGTCTATCTCCAGGGTTACATTTCACGGTTGTAACAGACCATGCCTATTTGCAATTGCTAAAGACCCTCAAGGATCCTGAAAAGCATCTGGCGCATTGGACCATTAAACCCCAGGTCTACAACTATGAAATCATTTATAGAGCTTGAGAAGCCCACCAGAATGCTGACTTTCTCTCCTGTCCTCCTACTGTTGCCTTAGTATCCCCCATGCCTGACATTCTCTATGACAAGTTTATGAAGGATTCTTCTTTGTGAGGGGAGGGGCTGGTAGAGATACATAGGGCTCTCAAGAAGTTAGCTGTTGATCCCAAGGGCTCTAAGGGACAGCTCCTGAAGCTTTGTGAAGACTCTTGGCTACCTTACATATGCTAATATCTACTCATGGACTTGGTGGTGGCCACTTTAAAGACTACTAGTCATGGTAGTATACAGAAGAAATTAGCCCTGCTACAGCAGCACTGCTTCTGGGAAGGAATGTACACTGATGTAGTAGATACACTAGCCACTTGTCATGACTGCAACATTGAGAGACCTAAGTTGGCCAAGTTCCAACACAGACTTATACACCCTGGGTTTGCTTTCCACACAGTAGCCATTGACGTAGTGGGCCCCTTGCCAGCTACCAACAGTCACAACATTTTAATCATTGTGACTGTTGATCATCTGACTAAATGGGTAAAGGACAAGGCAATCCCTAACCAATCTAACCTGGTGACAGCCACATTTATCCTGGAGAATATCATATACAAACATGGTTGCCCCCAGATTCTGCTGACAGACAATGGTACCAACTTCACCAGTCATATCATCCCCTGCCTCAACCAACTGATGGAAATCCGTAGGACACTATCCACCCCTTATTACCCACAGACAAATGGCATGATAGAGCGCACTAATGGGAGCCTGGTCCAGATACTCCCAAAGCTCAGTCACCAACACAAGACTGAATGGGATACCTTCCTGCCTGCAGCCACCTTTGCATATAATGTTGTGTACCATTGTGCCACTGGCAAGCCGCTTGTGATGTCCACATGTAAACAGGTTTGCAGGCGAGGGTTGATTTGGCTTCAAATAAAGACGCTGTGCTGAAGATTGACAATGTGCTGTTGGTTTGTTACATGTAGAGGCCTAGTAGGGAATAATGGCTACTAGGGAAGGTGAGGCCTAGCTATTAGGTGAAAAGACTACTAGAGGCAGAAGTTTTCTCCACCCAGCAGAAGATATTAGCTGCTGTGGGCTAGAGGTCTTCATCAATCAGAGAACTGTGGCTGCTTGGGGGGGAAATGAGATAGCTCAGCAGGGAACTTTGTCTGTTTGGGGTGGGGAGTGATCCAGCCTGTTGGGTAGTGTTTGCTGCTCAGGCTGGAGGATGTTTAGATCCTGGCGGGTAACATGGGCTGCCAGGGTAGAAGTTTGTGCCAGCATGGTAGGGGACGCCTACCAGGGCTGTAAGTTCTATGCCCCTGGTGGGCAGCGCAAGCTGCCAGGGAGAGGAAGAGCTCTGAGGGCTCTACGTACCCTGATATGCTTACAGGAGGTCTGTGAGCAAGCATCCTACCTAACGGACTGATAGGGTGTCCTCATTTATGCCCCTATGGGAGCTTTGGAGAGATCCCAAAATAAGCTTTGGAGGGCATAGATTTGCCCAAAGGTGTCACCAAAGCGGTTGCTGGGGGAATCAGCTGCAGAACTTGGTGTGATCAGGCCTCTGGAAAGTCAAGCTGATTACTTTGCAATTTAAAGCCTAGAATTAATCACCTGGGTGAGTAAAGACAACATTATAGACTTTATTGATTATGGTTGAATGGACTAAGTGGATTGCCACTTGCAAAGGCCCAGTCAAACGCCATTTCAATGTAGAATCATGCTTGGGTCTAAAGGTTCTGGTAACAAGGACTGAGATAAAGAACCAAGGTGGTTCATAGTTTGGGATCAGCAGAGAGACCAGTAAGAATGACTATATGATCACAGTGAAGACTAGTTGAGGGACTGATGGTTCAGGTTGAAGTTTGGAACCAAATTAGTTCATTGTGCAGGTGGAAACAAGGTGGTTCCTAGTGAAGATGAGCTGAAGGGCTGAAAAATCATGATGCAGGAGTAGCTGATCATGATGCAGAAGTAGCCAGAGTATTGATGATGATAATTAGCTGTTTGAAGACTGGAATAAGCTATTTATGGACTAAGATGGACTGTTTGCTGGTTAAGCTGGAAAGCTGGAAGATTTGGTTGAAGAACTGGTAGAAAAACTAGAAGATGTTAGTGCAGAACTAGCTATGGGGCTAAAAGATGACTTAGAAGGACTAGCCAGACTGAATATGGAAGCAGAAATGCTGATTTTGGTGTCTTAGGAGAGGGAATATTAAGAAAAGAAGCAGTTAATTAAGGATTTAATGCTACCAATATTATAGTATTAAAAGAGAATTAACCAATATTATATTAAAAGAGAAAAAAAATGAATTTCAGTGTTTGAACTGTGAATTTATTGTGCTTGAGTAGAGCAGAAAGGAGCCAGAAAGAGGCCAGAAACAGGACAGAGAAACTGTAAAGGCAAATAAGGGAATTTTGCTGCAAACAACTAGGAGAGTTGAGAGGCAAGCAACAGGAAAGTCTAAAGGCGAAAAACATTGAAGAAAATGCAGAGAAACTTTGGGAAACATTGAAGAATTAATGATGTAAAATTCCCCTAAGTAAAAAATATGCAGAAGCGCCAAGATTTTCTGGGAAAACGTGATGGAAATCACGGCAAAACTGTTCAAAACTCAGAGCAATTGTTTACCCAGATCAAGACAGCTTCAGGTAAACTGTTTGGCAAAACGTTTGAATTGAGGCGTATGATTGGCTACAAGCCAGAGTTTATTTAATTAGTGTTTAGAGGACTTTAACTTGAGAGTTAAAGCCTAAAAAATGAGGAGCAAAAGCAGAAAATTCAGGGCTTTTATTGGCTAAAGTAATTTTTAAAGATTAATATATTGTAGAGAAAGAAAAAACTGGATAGTTTAAGCTTTTTAAAAACAAGAGTTCTAAGAGAGATTTTGGTCTGAAACAAGGAGCAATAAAAGGAGGACCTGTTTGAGACTCTTCAGGGACTGGATCAAGTGGATTACAAAGGCCACAAGAACTACAGAAGGAGCTGAAGACCAAGCTAAAGGTCAGAAGCCCAAGATAAAGCAGCCAGAGCAAAGAATAAGGAGCCATATCTGGAACAGACTCTAGGAGCCCAAAATAAAGGTGCAGGAGCCCAAGAAAAAGGTGCAGGTGCCCAAGACCAAGTACAAGGAGTCCAAGAGATTCTTGGAGGACTCCAAGTATTAGCAAACCCTTATTGTTTCCCTAACCAGGCATTATATCAGAAGGTTTCTAAAGGGATCATTCTTCTGATCAATAATAAAGGCCTATTACAACCCCTGCCCAAATTTCCAGTGGTTATAATACAAGCCCAATGAGTGAGCTACCCCATATCTTTTACCCTAGTCAAGGGGAATAAGACACCTATTGTCAAAGTTGTAGCATATTTGCCACCAGTAAGTCAACCCAGGAGGATTGAGAGAGATTGACTAGGCATCTTGAGATGACAGACAGAGAAGGGAGTTTATAGGGAATGAATTTATTAGGTTTTTACAAGACTGGTACGGTCCCACAGAGGGGTTAACGCCCACTGAAGTACAGGTGCATGGTGGGGATGCCTGCCTAGTAATTGGAAAATTGTAAGAAGATTTTGCAGTTATGCAGGATATGTACAAGCTTCTTATTGTGTTCTGAGGCGCGGCACAGACACACAACAGGGAATCCTAACCTTAGGATTGGATTCATACTAAGTCTTGGTTAGATGACAGGGAAGGCTATGTGATTACCTTGCAGCCCTGGAAGAATAATCTCTGCTAGTTGTGGCTAGAGAGGCGTGGAAGTACTTGGAGACACAAAGACAAAAATGTGAATAGAAATTAATTTTATTGGTGAATTAGGAAAAGGAATATATAGTGGTTAGGAATACCAAAAAACACTACCAGGACAGTAGGATCACTTGCCACAAGCATGAGTGGGGCAAGTGAGATGTGCAGAGTCAAGAAACCAAACAATTGTATTTTCTGATTCAGTCATCAACTCATTTCAAGAGGCAAAAGCAAAAGCAAGAGATTCATCTTTGAAATGGCCCACCAAAGGCAAAATTGACACACAATGAATAGCAGTATTCACGACGCTTCTAACCAACCACTCACTACTGCTGGGGAATGACAACTCCTCCAAGCTGGTCCCTGGATATGACCCAGGACACACTTTGGGGACTGGAGATCAGGAACTCCTCATTACCCTTATAACTGCTCTATGGCTGGCAACCAGGATTCCCCCCTTTACTATATTCCTTGATAAAGCCCATTCTGGCTGTGTCCCCAGAGGCATATCTCAACAAAGTTTGTTCAAATTCTTATTTGCTTGCAATCAGAGGCCTACCCCGTAAACTTAAACCATAGGGTGTAGGACCTAGAATGAGATGCATCCAAACACCCCGCTCTACCCACCTACCTAGTAGGAGACTTAGTTTACTTCTTCAGCAATAGAAGGTACAGGCGTGAATCCAACCTTTCTTCCCTTTGGCAAGGCCCGGATCAAGTTATCCAGAAGACTGGTCCTGACTCCTACACCCTTAAGGAGCCCCATTCTGGGCAATTAATCACTAGAGTACACACTCAGTGTTGAGCAACTGGGGTAATTGCTGGTATGTTCAAAGCTATATATAGATGTTAGCCTTGCCAATGTACTCTACCTAATCCTATGCAAGAGCACTACAGACTACAATAGAATAGAACTTTGAAGATAATTACGTTTATTGAAACTGGAGTACAATCTAGCCAGTGGCTGCAATCTATCCAGATGGACTAAGAACTTGTTGTCATCCTTTCAGGTGTCTGTATCAATATATACTGCAACAACCCTTATTCTTGTCCTTTCAGAAAGTTCTCAGTGGCTATCTTTGCAATAGGTCCATCTGTGCTGGATGCGCCTATCCTGATTGGCTGTCTTTGGCATGTGTGCTGCTACTGGCCTTAGCAAGGTGTACATGGCACTTCAGCTACATTCTACGCTCTTATTGAGCTAGCCTACTGTCAATTATTGATTGACTGTATCCTTACACACCTATTATTGCACTAGGAAACTACACCATATTTGGTTAATGCTTATAAATAGTCTCTAATCTGTCCTCTTACATTGGAAGGTAGAATTCCAGTATTCCATTTTCAGGGCTTAATTAGTGATCTTTTTCTGGCTGGTAAGCCTTCTGCTTGTTAATGCAACAGGTCAAATTAGGGATTATACGCTGTATGATTACGGACTTAATCAAATATTGACTTGTAGATTATCTGCCGTATAATGCTGACCCAAACCAATAAGAAACCTGATTATACACCATGTAGTGCTGATCAAAACTCAGTATTTCCCAGCTATATGCAATCACTTTTTTGATATACTCATATATGCCTATCAGGCTGGGTGATACTGAGTTGATACAACATCCAGTAGAATGAAATGAGAGATATATGATTGATGATCTATTGATTAAACAGCATGTAATCAGTGATAATCACTATATTGGCTAAAAATTATACAGCATATAATAGCTACATCAATTATAATAAACTAGTAATATACAGTGTATAATCACTATGTATTGTAACAATGATCTGTGATAATATGGCATATAATCATTGCATCTATCATAATAAACTAACAATTACACAGAATATAATTGTCATATCAATTATAATAAATTGGTGATTATACAGTGTATAATTACTACACTTAATATAATATTGACCTAGTGATAATACAGCATGTAACTGATAAAGATCTGCATGTGATGATTAGCCTGATAATTTATTGTCAAACAGCCTAATCTCACACTAAGTATATGTGTGCTGCTCCTAGTGACAAAGAGTAAGCCTCAATGAGGACAACAACCTGAAAAAACAAAAGCCTAATTAAAAAACTCCATGGGTTGTTGTCCTGTTTTTAATAGTGATGCACTAAAGTATTAGGAATAAGAATGAAAGAAAAAAGTGTTTATTAAGACTGACAAGACTCTTCCAATACTGCACCAACTGTTCTACCATCTGAATGACAGCCAGGAAACACAACTGGTTGCCCCTGTATCTGTGAAGCTAATGACCAAGGATTGGGTAACAAACCCCCACCAAACAAGAGAACCAATTGACCCAAATGTCCACAGGACAGGCAACCCCCAAGAAGATACAGTCCCACAGGAGACTCTCGCAAAGGGCATAATCTACTGGGACCTGAACACCCACCCTGTAGAACACAGACAAGGCTCACTCCAGGAAGACTCCCATATTCTCCTCCTGCTTGGAGTCACAGTGGTTGGTCCCCCAAAGAACAAGGTTGCCAGCTATCACCATTGGCACCAGATGAGTAGTACTCTCCACTGTGTACAACTTCAACATTTCATGGAAGGCTTGCCAAAGGCGCTGCTCAAAGTTATCAGAGGTCTTCCAACTGACTGGTTGAGCCTCTGTAATCCCAGGTGCTGCCCAAGCTCAAAGAAATGACTTCACTATGTTAAATACTGTCCCCTGTTTCAAGACTGAGAGCCCTTGACCCTCAAATTGGAATTCCTTCAACTGAGCCTTCAAGTATTCTTCTGTTGCCCGCATGGAGAACCACCAATGGATACAGTTACCCTTTTGCAACCCAGTTCCTGTCACCTCCTTGGGCTCGCTCAATGCTAGGAACAAGGTAGGACACACCATTTTGAAAACGCCACTTCAATTTATGTCATCTCAGATTTAATTTGAGATAGCGTTTTTTGTGTTAGTGATTTTGAATCACAAAAATTAAAAAACAATAAAATAGTTAAAACTTACATATACTTTATTAATGTGGCATCTCAAATTAATGCCATCTTAATTCTGTCACTTCAAGTCAGATTAATTAAATCTTATTTCATTAACTTTATTTACATATGAAATCACTTAGTGTGGGGCATGTTTACGCCATCTTGACTTTACATCATTTCAAATCACACTATTTATCTTTAACTAAACTAAGCTTATACCTGAACTAAAATAAAGCCTTTTCTATAGTTCCAGAAGATGTTCCTATAGATTAATCTAAGACACTTATACTAAGAACAGCGTAAAAAGATGCCACTATGATAGTCCTTCTAGTGATTATCATTGCTGGGTAAAAAACCAGTTTTGCTATATGTAATTTATAACTTTATTATACATGGATACATTGATAAAGGTTTCCTAATAAAATTATTTTAATAGTGATTTTAATATGGAAGAGGGTGATTACGCCATTTTAATTTATGTCACTTCAAATTCCACAAAGTTTCATATAACCCAATTGATTTAATGCGCACAATGGATAGGGGAAAATAGGGGGAAGTTACATATGATTCCTGGCTACGCTATATTGACTCCCCCACACAATTCTTGCTTTCCACTTTTTAAAAATACATTTTCACATAAAAACCATATTAATAAAGAATATAAGAAATTAACTGAAACTTTTCAAATATATATTTTTTGGCCTCCTCTAAACAACTGGGTACTTTTTAACCCCAGTTGTATAAGCTATTTTTGATAAGTTCAAGTTTTACTCCTTGTTCCAGTTGCAGTAGCTCCACTTTAGGGTTATTAATTTAATATAAAAAATGGTCAAAAACACTATGTTGTTTAGCTACAGCACCTCAATTATGTCACCTTGAAAACACCATTTTGACTGCAAGTTTTCAGTCAAACTCAAAGTTTTGCATACTTAAAATACTAAAAAAAAATTTACAAATAAACAAGCATTAAAATTTTGATATTATATATTTTTAGATCTCCTCTAAAATTCTATGTAAAAAATTACTACTTTTAAATAAAAACATTCACATTTTCCCCTTTAAAAACAACCCCCAAATTACTCATATTTTGATACCAATTTACTTTTAGAAGCCTTCCAAGCCTACCACTAAAGCTGCGCCCAAGGCCTCCAAGGCCTCAAAGTCCAAGATCACTCCTCTCAAGGCCAAAAAGGCCAAGACTACCCCAAAGAAGCAGCCTTTCAAGGCCAAAGCTCCCCCAAGACCCCAACTCCATCACCTGAACCAGAGGGAAACATTCCTACCCCTCCTCACTCTCCATTTGTTTACTCTCCCTCTGATCCACAAGAGAATTTATTCAACTTCAATTGCCACTCTGATCCAACCTCAGAGCCTGAAGAGGAAGAGGAGCAGGAGCCTGGTGCTCCTGCAGATGAGCAAATTGAGCTCTGGGATCTTAACACCATCAACAATATCTGCAATCAAAATGGCACCTTTGCTGTGCCCACCACATACCAAGCCAGCTACCCCATAATGACTAAAAAAAGGGGGTGCCAGCTTTGTTTACAAGGGCTACAGCTTCAGCTGTAATGACAAGAAGAAACCCATCCATTGACATCACTACAAATGTGATAATAGTGGCTGCCCTGCTAGACTCACCACTTATGGGTTCATTAGATTCAAGGCCCTGACTACTGGGCATGACTGCACCAAGCCTTTTGATCCCTTGTACCAACTGATCTACTGGTTTCTTTGCCAGGTGATCCCAACCACCAAGGGTCAAACTGCCACTGAGGTTGTCAATGATGCCCTCCTTGATTTAAACTAGGTGGTTGCCCCGTCCAAGGACAGAATTAAAGTTGAATTTAATAAATCAATTAAATTTATTTTATTGTCTTTTTAGGCTTGTATTACTCATTGCATGTCTAATTAAAATTTTATTTAGTTGCTTTATTAAAAAGTAATTTCAATTATATTTATTTAAATTTAAAATTAAAATTGTATACTCCAAGTATAAATAAAAACTAAACCTAAATAAGTATAGTATCACTATTAAGTTTAGTAAGGCTAAACTGATTATTTTAAAATTTAGTAATTGATTTTAATGTCTGTATAAATGTAGAACTGATCTGCAGCTTTTAAATAAGCTATTGGATATCAAAATCGGCTTAGTATTCACTGAGATACATTGATTTTAGTTTTTGTAGTGTGTATTAAAAGTAAATTTAGATAATAGCAAATCGAGTCCGAGCCTTTGATTATGACGCGAACCCGATTCCAGCGCTTAACTATATATCTCAGCATCTAGAGCAGCTAGAGCTATCATGTTGGGTACCATTTTGATCGGAATCATCTAAAAAAATTGATCTACGTCCTCTAAATTTCATGAAAATCATCATATGGAAACATAATTTTATCATAGTTTACTCCACTGATGTTCTTTTGGGATGAAGCTGTGTCAAGCAAGGGCTACCCTGAACAATATCCAGCCACTTGGATCAGGTGATGCATCCAATTGGAATATTCTATTATTTCACTTGAATGATAAGAATTTCGAAATGTCCAAGCCAACCATCTACTTGTTTAAACTAATATTTATATTTATAATTTAAACCGTATCACTTTGAATTGACCAAGCTCTCTTTTCATCATCAATTTTATTGTCAGCACAGAGCATAACCATCCAATCGTGTAAAACAATCTAAAACAATTGCTGCTTCTCTTCCAGTTTTAATCCACCCATTCTAGAGTCGGGTAATCTAGAAAGATAAGCCACTTTGATATGGTTGAATAGGGTTAGCCACTAATTTAAAATGCAAGTAATCAAATACAAATTTATTAAAGTTTGAGTGGCTTATAATTCAGTTCAACATGATTTAGACCACACTTCACTGAATTCAATCTGCATACTCTCAAAGATACATGTAAGGGATTGAATGTAAGGATGAGCCAAATTGAGCTTTTGGCTTAACAATCAACTTTTAAAATGAAATTCAACTAAAAATCAATTCAGTCAAATCCCTTACGGCTTGAGCCCACTCGAGGTGACATTACAGACAGACAGACTCACTTTTATATATATTAATAATACCCAACTTGCCACTATTGGTGGTGCCTCAAAATTACATATATATCTCACTGATCAGAGATATGCACTGAGCACTGAAGGTGTCAGTGCAAGCTCCATTGACCAATTGATCCTTACCAAGGAACAAAAACTATCTCGCCATGAGGAGAGATTCCTTCTTCACAACAATGGTCAACATACCCCCAAGCGCATCATTTGCTTTGCCACAAGCCAGGATCTGCACAACCTGTTAAAATGTAAGACCTGGCTTGCAGATGGCACTTTCTTGACCTGCCTAAAGCTCTTCAGCCAGCTTTGAAATGTGCATGGGTAGGTTGGTAATCTATTTCTTCCCCTGATATTCTTTTTCCTTCCCAACAAGAAGGAGGAAGCATATGTCTGTGCACTCAAAATCCTAAAGGCCAAGCTTGATAAAATCCTCCCAACCATTGAAGAGGAGCCCAAGGAGAACAGAGGGCACAAGAAGAAGGCCCAGTCAGAGGAAGCCACCTCAACCAGTAAGCAGCCAGAAAGCCTTTCCTATCACAAATATCTGGTAGTGGGTTTCAAATAGGCTCAGGCAAATGCCTTCATTCAAGTCTTCAAGAGCTCCCCTCAGGGATGCTACTTCCACTTCCGGCAGGCACTCTGCCGCTGCCTCCAAAAGTGCTCTGAACTTCATGAGCTGGTCAACTCTGAAGGCACTAAAGAAGCCAAGGACGTTTTTAATTACTTTACTACCCTTGCCCTTGTGAGAAAAAAAGGAGACAAATGCCTTTTACAACACCCTCCTCTGCCATCCTTATATCCTTGCCAACCAGGCAGCCTTTGCTCTATTCATAGAGTATTTTGAAACTCAATGTGTTGGAGTGTTTCAAGGAGCACGCCTTATCAGAAAGAGTGGTGACTCAATCCAGTGGAACTGCTTTAAGCAGGTAAAAGATGGCCTGATAAAGACCACCTCTTCCCTTGAAGGGTGTCAGGATTGACAATTTTTCCCCTCTGGAACTTCAGGCCCAGGAGCAGGAATCAAACCTGGAACCTGGATTCCCCTGGGCCGCTGGGCCAGAGGACTGCGAGACTGACCGCCCGCATTTTTCTGGGATTGAGCCCCTGCAAGCTAAGGTTGAAGAAGACAACCCGCCCAGAAAAGTAGATTGAGCCGAGGACAGTACTGCACTAAGTGAAGTGCCAATCATGACACCTAATGAAGGTGACCCGGCAACTATTGACCTTATGAGTTTGAAGTCTTCACCAGCAACCAATCAAGAGCCAACCCAAGGAAGAGGCATCAGCCTGCAACTTGGCCCCATGACCTCAACACTAAAGCAAGATAATCAGGTAGCTAAATTGGGAGCTGCAACCAATGAAAGAACTCCCGGGCCAAGCGCCATTTTGCTGCCTTTAGACCCAAGTCCCCAGTTTCCCGGCCCTGCCCTTCACAAATGCCCTGATGACTCACACAAAAAATGTTAAGTTGGAGGTGGGGTGCTATATAGACCAAAGGACCCCGCCCTCAAACTTATTGCCATTTTGAAATAAAGGTTATGTTGCTTTGGCTTATACAGCTATTACTGTGTTTTGTATTTGCCGTCTATCAGTTCAGCTCAAGATCTTCTGGTCCTCCTACCCCTCCGCCCGCAGTATTCTGTCCAGTCAGTGTACCCTTTGGGCCTTTCCATTTCACCGAGTATCCTTTAAAACCCAAGTACAAGGACTACACACCAGAGAAAATCATTGAACTAGACCCATTAGCCTGCATCCAATCCACCGTCAGATACAACTGCCAAGGCCCATGGATATCCTCTACACCCAAACTGTTTAGAGGAAAGTTTAACTATCTTCTGGCCTACAATATCTACATGGAACCACCAGTAACACCCAAACCAATGCCCGCGTCTTCACCCAACTTACCAACCAACCACACTGGCAAGCTTTTTGGTATAGTGTACATCACCCTCACAGGGGTGGTGGACACCATTATACCGGCCGCCGGCCCCTGGTCTTGGGTGGGGAAGTCCGCGTCCTACCTTCTCAAGTTAGCTCCTATCTTGTGGTGGGCCCTGCCTGCAAGAAACCTGGCCCAAGTTATCCCCAAAAATGACGGGCCAGCCGCCTGAGACTGGATCCCTGAAAAAGGGTGGCATAGTCAATTTGAAACAAGAGTCCAGGTTCATAAGCCCAAATTCAATAAGATAATGGTGCATCTCAAAACCCAGTAGGCCATTTCTGCCCGCATCTTTAAGACTGGTATGAAGACCAAGGTTGATCCTCCTAAACAGACCAAAGCAACAAAAAAGTTTACTGAAATCAGCAAGGTGGTCCTTGCCTACTATCCCAAGGATAGCAAGCTTGAGCATCTTTTGGCCATCTCAGTTGCTCTTTCCACTAATGTCTGAGCCCTTCCTCAATATACACTTCTTTATCTTCTCTCTTATTTCCTTTGATTTTATCATTCTTTGACTTTTTTTTGGTATTTGTTACAATTATATGCTTATTTTAAAGTATGGATCAAAGTTATAATAGATGAAAATAGTTGTTTTTGGGATTATTTTAACTTTTGGGCTTTACACAACTATGTTGCTACTAATTGACCCCATTTTTTATTAAAGATTTGAAATTCTGAGGCTTTTTTAAGTCTAGAAATGTTTTTGAATTATATTTTTTGGAATTTTTTGGGTTATTCTTGGAATTCAAAAAATCTAAAAATTTAAACTTGTTTTTCTTAGTTGCAAGGCCGTAAATTGAAATGGTGTTTTTAGTAATATTTTGAAATAGCAAAAATCAAGATGGCGTAATTTTCAATAGCTTTTTTTGAGATGCTTTTTTCCAAAATGGCGTGTCCTACCAGGAACAATGCAGCAAATAATGGGTCTGTTCCCACTAAGGCCAAATGAGGCACCAGTAGCTGATCTAGCTGAACCCCCAAGTCAAGATAGCTGCCGTCCACATCATGTAGGACTACTCGCTTCTCAGTTGCCTTCTCCACTTCCACTGGCCTTGTATGCTTGCACCTCTTGAGGATTACTACTTGCATCTTCTTCTAGGCTCTTCTTGAAACTCTTCTGGAGTGACTGTTCACCATAGCTGTCATCTTGGGATGCCAAGCCTTTTTTAACCCTGTTGTCTAATCCAGTGGAGGGAAATGTCACAGATCCTGAATGAATTAGATAAATAGACGTCCACTTAGGGATCAAGTGAAATAAAAAAGCGCAATTGCTTTATCTCAACATAATTTTGTAAGGTTAATTATGTTAAAAACACCTTAAAAACAGGTTTTTGAAGCGCCTTTCAAATGCACATTATGTGTGGGCTTTACTTCTGATGTTATAAATAGGACAACATAGATATTGACAATTGCCTCCATTAGGCAAGGCACATGAAACTGGTTGTTCTCTTGTGCTACTCTTTCTACTGTACCTTTTCACTATCCTTCTTTTAGAAAGTTCTTCTGCCTGACCTCTTTTCCCCTGGTGGAAATTCCCCTGCCTCTTACTATATAACTGCAGCACTATCTAAATAAATACCAGTTTTGTCATTATATCCTTAAATTCTTCTTTCCTACTAAAGGCTGCCACTATACCAACTAAAGGTATAGTAATAAGAGTTAGGATCCTGAATAACTGTTTGTAGAAAATTGCACCCTATACTGCTACAAATACGACAAATAAAGACAAGTTTATACACATTTGTGTTGGCTTTTGTATTCTTCAAGTCTTTTCCTTTCCTTTTTGCCAAAAGGAAATCTTATTCTTGAATTACAGGAAATTAAGGTATGTCTCCCCTTAATTTTGCCCTGAAAGCTAAATCAAGGCTAGCTTCAAACCTCAAACCTTTTGTTAAAAAGGTTTCCCAATGTGTCCTCCAGGATGTTGTCCCCAGGAGCCAAACACGACATTTCCTTCAAAATAAATAGAGTTAAATGTATAAACCAGCTATCAATTGCTTTTAATAAAGATTATACTTCCAATTTTAAACAGATCTTATTAGATCAATCAGGCTCTCTTTTCTCAAGTCAAGTCAAGCCTTAGAAAAGAGTTTAAATATCCAGTCAAATTAAAGTATCTTAAACAATCTGTTGCTTCTCTTCCAATTTTAATCCACACATCCTGGAGTCAGGTAATCGTTATAGATAAGCTTCTTTGCTATGGTTGAAAGCAAGGGTTGAGCCACCATTAAAAATCAAGCAATTAAATAAATATTTAATTACGTATTATTGACTTATATTCTCACTTTACTTAATTTATGTCACACTCTACTGGGTTCAAACATTATATTTTTAAAGATGTTTGTAAAGGATTGTATTTAAGGATAGCCAAATCAAGTGTCTGACTTGTCTATTGACTTTAAATTTAAATAATATGAGAAATACAATTCAATCCCAAACGGCTTGAGTGCACTTGAGCTGACATTACAGACAGACTTGCTTTTTATAGATATTAGTACTATTGCTTCATATATAGATGGTTTTTACTTTAATAGGATAAAAGTTAAATACAAACTGTGACATTTGCCAAGTCAAAGCAACGCAAAATTGAAGTTCAGTCATGTTTTCAAAACTTACGTTTTGTCTCTACCCTTCTAGTGGGTGAAATCATTGACGAGCTTTGCGTGTTCCAGGGTTACACAATCCTTACAGTGGTAGGAATTTTATAAAATTGCCACTTTAAAGATGATTTGGTCTACTGGAAGCAGAATTGTATCAGCTGTTGTAACTCAAGCTATCTTCCGATTGCCTGGCCTGCATTTTGATTCGAGCAGATGGCCATTTCACTTGCTATTGTAGTTGTTATGGGTTTAATATTGGATTTATTAAAGTTCAGTTAAAAGGTTATTTGTAACTGGAAGGCACAGCAAATTGATTTCCGATCGTAGGGCTTGCCTTTTGATCCAAGAAGATAGGCAAAGCCGTTGGTGGTGTAGCAGTTATAAGTTTAAAGGTTCAAATTTATTAAACCTCAAGTAAAAGTTGGGTTGTAACTGAAATGCGTAAGAAGAGTAGCCAGGACACTTGACATTTAAAGCGGCATTTACTGTATAAAAGATGCCATCAATTGTGATGGTAAGTATGGACCGCTTTTTAGAGAACTGTAGGCGCATCTATTCTACAAAGTACTCAAAGCTAGAGAGGTATGAGCGTCATGTCATCCGGTCAGGCATGTTTGTTGCAGACTTTCTCACGGCGAGGCTAGGGACAGTAGGGATTTCACTGCTGCCGTACCTGGTTCTGTATGTTGAAAGATGGCGTTCAATACATGTATTTCTATTTCTGTGGGCGGCATGCGAATTATGGTTCTACATCTACCAAGAGGATAAAATACATGCCCTCGAGGAAAGAGATGAGGGCTACTGGGACTCTGAAAGTAGAGCAGCAGGGATCGAGAAGCTTCTGGAACATATGGGAGATCCAGCAGACACAGCCGAGCAGTTGTTGAAGAACTGGCATTTAGAGAAAGTCAAGTCCAGGTCATGTATGGTCCATTTTGTAAAGCCTTTGGTGTGGATGTTCTTTGACAAACGTGTTGAAGATTTGAACATTGATGAGGCTTTGGAATCAAAGGTTATGTTGCATAAGTTTAGAGAGAAAATGAATATTCCAAAATTTTCCCAAGATGGGCAACCATCCGCAATTAAATGCATACGCTTTAGTCTAGACCCTTTGAAGTATGTAAACAAGTCGCTCCTGTTCTATTTGGTAAGACTTTAAACATAAATTCATATTTTAAGATGATTTCTGTTCCTAGAGTGTATATGTTAGTCTATCTTTGGATCAGAGGTTTCCGTGTCTGTGCTGATTCGGGAAAAAAGCATGCATACTGGATCAAGGTTGGGAATGACAGCAAGGATCCTGTAATTTTTTGTTCTGGCATTGGTATTGGAATGAATGGATACTTAAAAATGATTAATAATCTGCTTCTCCAATATCCCAATCGTACAATTATCCTATTTGAGACGCCATGCATCAACTTACAGCCTGCTTCATCAGTCTTGTCGAAAAAAGATTCACTTCGTGAAGTTGACGACATGTTTTTGGCATTGCGGCTGGACAAATGCACTTGGTTTGGGCATTCCTATGGAACTGTTATTGCTGGATGGGTTGTCAAGCATAGACCTGACTATATCAGTAAGCTGGTGCTGGTAGATCCTGTCTGCTTTCGAGTGTGGGATATTTCTGTATACAAAACCGTGTTTTATAGCACACCTGACTCTTTGGAGAGTAGCATGTTCCAACTTATATTTGCTTCTGATCCCCTTCTTGCGCGTGGAATTTTGCGTTGCGTAAACTGGTTCGATACCATCCTCTTCCCTGAACAGATCACTATGCCAACCCAAATCTTCATTGGTTTAAAGGATTTCCTTCTCGATCCCACTGGCCTGCACTCCTACCTTCAGCACCGCGTCACCAAAGACAACCTATCACATATCGAGATCACCACAATGGACACCTTTCGAGGCTTTTTTCAGCTTATTCCTGAATTCCGTGAAAGAATCTTCAGTGTCTTATAAGTAGGGCTTCGTATTTTTTACCACATCTGCTATAAATATTAAACTAAACTCCAATATTTTTAAAAGCGCAATGAAAACTGTATTGTACTCTTCAGAGCTGCTGAGATGAAAAATCAAATTCAGATTGGAGCAAACCAAAGTTATACATAGAGTGAAATATACCATTAAACATATAATTTGATACATATTAATAAAAATCCAGGATTTAATTGGCAAAAAAATCAAATACAAAATACACCAAAGTCACACATGTTGCAACATCTTCAATTACTCCCTCTCAAGAAAGTAACTCCCCAAATGATTCCCCAACTAATCATTAAGTTGATGGCACTCTTATCATTTGCCCATCTATTACAGGGATCAAACATTTTGAGTCCTAAGTGGAACATTACTTGGACAAGCCCTATGACCAACATGACATACATGGACAAAATATGGCTTATCATAATACTATATAATACTTTAAACCCACATCCAATAAAGTATCATTCTCTTCTTAATTTTCACCTTTATCTTGTTTATTATACTTCTAAGAAGTATATACTTAACATTGATAGCATAGGTAGATTATCCACACCTACGCAACTTAAAGTGAAATTTCTCCCAAGAAAAGAACCCAGTAGATGGTGCTCCCCATCAGCTGGAGACAATACAAAGAAGGTCAGGACGTCCCTACAGGATTCACTGTCTTCAACAGTATACTCATAGCAACCAAATAGTACAACTTTCTCAGTAATTAAGGAGTCCTGAACCCACCTCCAGTTTATGAAACAACCAAAATACCCAACATTGTATTTCAACAACTAAGATCAGCAGAAATTTAAACGTTATCAGCACTATGCAGTGAAAAAGCCAATCTCTGGATTCAAAGTACCCAAAATAAGTTTACACAAGTAGGCTACCCGCAAACTCTGTGAAAGTGAAATTGCTTTATGTGTGTCAGGGAACCACTTGACAGGGAATAAGTTCCCTAATTGGTGGGCCAAGGCCCCTAAGTTAAGCCCTGCTATTACCGAGCTGATGGGTACCGTGATCATGGCAAGATGTCCTAGGTGACCCAAGTAGGCAAATCTTCCAAACATAGAGCTGAAACAGCCAAGCATATAGTATCCTACCACATACATTAAAAGGTAGAAGGAGGCGTAAGGTCTAACCAGAGAAGGTTTGGTAGGAGGCAGAGTGAACAAGTGACTATACTGGAATTTACGTCCCCAGTGGCCAGAGAGGTACTTAAACCATCCATCTTCTAGGGATTCCTTTTGATGCGCGTCATCTGGAGAGGAGTTGTACCAGTCAGTAGTGGGCATTGGGTTATCCAGGGTTAACACCACAGACAAGAAGGAAGCTAGAAACCAGAACAGGAATAGAATTCCTCTCATGGCTTCCAAAATAAGGTATCAGAAGGTAATGGATTGACAGGTATAGAATAAAGTCTTTATTGTTGGAACAAGGAGAAATGATGAAGAAAACTCACTTAAATACCCTCAAAATGAAGGCTGGGGCTTTTAAGTGGTTTTTAGAAAATAAGAGGGATTTACATGAAACTTATGATCAAAATAATACCTTTTTCAAATACTGATGAAGGTGGAGCTTAATAATATGGATAGTAAGCTGGTGGACATAGAGGAACCAGGGATAATCCACAAGGCAGAACATAATTAAGCGGTGTGTTGTCTGATAATCACTTAAAATTAAGTACAGAGCCTTGCTCAAATATAGGGTCATTTGATTGAAGAACAGTAAGGAAGACAACAGCAGCCAATCAGGATGTGTGTGGTAAGTGATGTTGTTAAATTTACTATTAACCTTTTCAAAAACTGATTTGAAGGCCAGAGCAAAAGTTGAATGAATAACATCAACATAAATAGGTAAAATAAGTTGAGTAATTGATTCTGTATTAATTCTGGGCCCTTTCTTAGGGTTCTGAGTTTGATTCCCATTAATCCTATTTTCAGAGTACAAAATGGCCCCAAATACTTTGTTGTTGTGTTGTTTTGAGTGGAAATTCTTGCAAAGGTTATCAATAAAATTAATGTAGTCAGGGAAAAAATCCCTGACAATGTGTTACCAGAGCCACATCACTCTTTGTAAGCAAATGGTTTGACCAACATCCTGATCACAGCAAAGACTTGATATGTTCAAAGCCTCCTTCCTCAAAAGGTTCACCATGAAGGACTCTAAGGTGGTGGTCATGATATGACTCAGAACTTTCAAAATAACATTAATAATCAAGTAGTACATTACAGCTTACAAATACCTATGTGACCAAGCTCCAACACCATTAACTTTGACAAAACCGGACCACAATTAGATTTTTATAATGTCCTTCTCACACACATCAGATGTCAGTTTGATATGATGCGCTGTAAGCCCTTCAAGATGTGTTCTTAGAAGGAAAACACATTGCACAAAAATCTGACAACCTACATGTAACAAACAAACAAAAGGAGAGCCTCACAGCAAGAAAAGACCCTCAACCTAACTAGCAGAATTACTGAGCTAATAATACCCATCCTCAAACTGGGAATAACACTGCTTAAGCTAACCAAGAAAGCACTGAATACACAAACAATGAGGGAAAAGCTCAGGGGTGTGCTTAGGCAAGCACCCTCCTCACTATGCAAGACTTGTACAGGGACTAAGACGTGGACTCAATCACCATGATCCAAGTACCCTCCAATAATCATCTACTGTTTTCTGCCCAAACTGGAAATAAACTCCTCATTTTTCATTTCTGCTTTTGCAGATATCAGGGCACATCACTATTTGACACTGGAGCAGACCAATCCCTTGTTGACAATAAATTTGCCAACCTCATGAAACTACAAATGGTCTGAACCAATATCAAGAGAGTTATCATGGAAGATAATAGAAGTACACCAGTCACAAAGGAAGCAAAACCTTTTTGCGCCCAAATAAGAGACATGCAAACTACGTTTAGTGGCCCAGTCATACCAATGCCTAAGAGTGATGTTATACTTGGCCTGGACTGGATGAGAAAGACCAAACCTCATGATGACTGAGATAGTGTTATCCTCACCATACAGCAAGGCAAGGTGCATCACTATGTGTATTCAACTCACCTGACACACTTATGAGAGACCATGTATTTGTGAAAATTTACAGAAATATAAGACAAAAAGGACACTAGAAAAATCAATTGGAATACCTGCACATATGAGATTATCCACTTTAAATGTATAGACCTCGCACAAACAAGACACAATCCAACAACAGCTAATCCAATAATTCCCTTCTGTTTTCCAAGAAAAGTTACCAGGTCTACCACCCAACCGGGAAATCCAGCATGAATTGACCTCAAAGGGAGTGTGCCAAAGGCATGTCCCATCTACCACCTAATACCATAAGAGGATAAGGGCTAAAGGCCTACCTAGACAAGGCTCTTGAAAAAGGACCCATTTGAACCTCTAAATCTCCTTTTGGCGTGGCTGTCTTCTTTGTAGCAAAGAAAGATGGAGGACTCCACCTAGTCACAGACTATGAGGCGCTTAACAAGATCACAATTAAGAACATGTATCCCCTGCCCCTGATTGATGACCTTTTTAACGCCCTTGGGGTCCAAATTCTTCACACAAATTGATTTAACTGCAGGATATCATCAGATTTGTATTAAACAAAAAGATATATCAAGACTGTGTTTAGATTTAAGTATGGATTGTTTGAATGTGCTGTCTTTACCTTTGGCATGACAAATGCCCCAAGTACCCTCATGATCTTTATGAATGAAGTATTTAAAGATCATATTGAAAAAGGGCTAATGTCTACCTTGACAACATAATCATATACAGCCCTACTAAGGAACAACATTGGAAGGACGCCTGCGTGGTGCTCCACATCCTTCAAGATAACAAACTCATAGCCAATCCATCCAAATGTGACTTCTTCTCAAAAGAACTCCCATTTTTAGGACGCATCCTCAGCAAGGACAGGGTCAAGCCAGACCCAGAGAAAATACAAGCCATAACTTATATGCTAGCACTACAAAATATTAGTGAGCTTTGTACATTTCTATACATGATAGCCTATGTTAGGATATTCATCTCTGTCTGGGGCTTTACTGCTCCCTTATCTGCAATCACAGGCAAAAAACAGAATTTTTATGGACACTGTTGAGAGATCTACACTTTTGAAAGCTAAAAGAATGTATAGTCACCACACCTATTTTGAAATATCCAAATTGTGAAGGAGTGTACAAATTTGGAACTGACGCTTCCAATTATGCAATAGGAGGAGTACTTCAAATTCAAACTGCAGAAAAGGAATTCCTCCCTGTAGCATATAAATCAAGAAATCTGTCTGAAGGTGAACAAAGATATCTGATATATGACAAAGAACTGATCACTATTGTACACTGTCTAATGAAGTGGCAATGCTATCAGATAAGTGCACATATGGGTATTATTTTTCTTGTTATGCCAAGGCTCCAGATTAATTATTTTATAACTTAATCACAATATTCATATTTAAATTATTCAGAAAGCTTAAAATACAATCAATTCCAAAACTTTATTTGATCTTGGGCTTAGATGATTTTTTTTAAAAAATAAGTCATCCATTTTAGAATTAAAAATTGCAACTTATAGTATTACTGAAAATATCTTAAGTGCTACTACAAACTACAAATCAAAAATATTTATGATGAGTTGCATGGGAGAGTTGTCAGGAAATCCTGATCTCTTAGGGTTGACTGATCCATATCCTTATCACTGAAGTTGTGGGTTGACATTGGACGGGAAACAGCCAGAGTGACACAGCTATTCTGGAATATGGAGAAACTATACCAAGATTGATATAGTTTCCAAGTCAGAAGACACCTGAGACATTCCAGGTCTCAGGTCACGGGCCAATCCAGAAGCTTCTATAATTAAATGCTAGACATTCCAGAATTCAAATAAGGATGCAAACCCAACTCAGAGATTGGAATGGGGAATTACAACATCCTGTTTCACCAAGAAGTGAGACAGAGGACCGCCTGTGCAAATTTTGCACATTATACCAAGCACAAGGGCAGGTCAGCCAAAATGGATGCCAACTTAGTTGCTGTAACTAAGTCAAGGTATATCTAGGCTGCAGAGGAGAAATCAGCAGACTAGAATATTACCTCATCTCAAACCTTATTCAGGTTTTGGGATCCAACTCTAGGGGGTGAAACTAGTAGCTTGGGGATGATAGGCTAGCTAGTAAGAGTTGTCCGCAGCTAGACACCAGTTTGGCCGCTAGTTGTCAACTATAAAGGGTCCTTCCAAGATCACTTGGAAGGCAGACAATTAATACCCTTCAACATCACTATTAGTCCAAATAGTAGTGGTGTCAAAGTACAGTAAGAGCAACTTATTGATACTTTCAAATTCCTGCCAAACCACCACTGACAGTGTCACGTCTCTAAAGGACCACAGGACTTCCCCATCACTTGGATCAACCAGCAACAAAACACAGCCACTGCACACCCATCCACACCAATAGAAGCACATATGTCTTCATACAGATTCACATATCCCAACATACATAATATGAACAATAAAAACTATATCTCTTCTTCTTCAAGATCTGAAAATCTTGACAAGAGTAATAGCATCCTCAAAGCTATAAATGCTATTACCCTATCTTTGGCTTATCATAAATATTCTTAGTTTGTTTCAGAAAAAAAGGTTGTTGTTTTTGATAGACTAATAACTCTATTTAAAATACTCCCTCTAGTAAGTTGCCCTACTTCATGAACTTGCCCTAATGCACCACTAGCATCTTCTGATATTTTGTCTCTCTGGTATCATCACGTGATTTCAAATGATAATTTATCTCAGAATATTCTGATAAACTTTCAAATGTTAGAGGTGAAGTATATAGCTTCCCATCTTTCATCAAATATGAAAAATTAATGCGCAGATTTTTAACTTCAAGCTCTCTTTTTATAGGCCTAACTTTTCTTTCATAAATATAAAAGAATGACTTTTGAGAAATATATGAGCCTGATAGTACTGATTTATATAATTATTTTCTTTTTTCTTCTTGCTCAAAAATATTTTTAAGATCAATAATATTGTTAATATAAAGCTCATTCTCTTTTTCTTTTAGCATTTTTGATATTACACCAAAGTGACCATCCCCAATGCTTTTTACATGATATTCAACAAAACAATTGAATTTTATAGAACCTTCAATATATTTAGGTGCCTCTTGAAATAAGTAATATAAAAATTCATATGATCTAAAATGATTTCCATTATCAGTCCACACTTTTATATTATTGATTTTTTTAAATCTATCTAATTTAAGAAGTCTTATTAGACATTCACCTGAAAATAAAGAATCATGTGATAATATTTGAGACAAAAAATCATGATATTCATATTTAATCTTATTGTTTTCTTTAAAAACTAATGCAAACCCTAATAATGAGATAGTTTTTTGAATAAAAGCAATTATTTGTCTCAATTAAACCACTTCCAACCTTTAAGTTTTCTTTATAATCTATAACTACAACACAAGACTTATCATCTAATTTTTTAATGTCTTTTTTATATTCCCTGTTTTGATGAATATAAGTCTTGGTGCTGCTTAATAGTCTTTAAGTCATTATCTATAGATTCTGGCAATGGTAAGTTTTTACTTTCACATTCTTCCTTCTTTTTTCTAGTGAATTTTTTAAACTACAAATAAGCAGATATCAGTTTGGTTTTTTACTTTTTATTATATTTTTAGGGATTAATTTATAGTAAGTAGAAATTAAAACTGAATTTCATTTTTTATTTTCATATTTTCATGTATTTCCTTTTTTGTTTTTTAAGAGAGAGTATTTTATTGCAGTTGAGTATCCACTCATTTCTTTTTTGATATCTTTATAAATTTTTTTCAGGCACTTTTTTTTATAAACTGGCTTGTTTCAAAAGAATTTTCCAGAATTTTTTTAATTATTTCTTTTTTTAATGAATAGTTATTATTTTTTTGGCTTTTTTGTTTAAGCTTACATTTTTATTTTTATTTATTTTTCTTGAGTATTCAAACTCACTTTTGATTATATTAAACCCCATATCATTAAGCTCTTTTAAAGAGTAACTGGAAGTAACCAGAGATTGCAAGGCTGGGAGATGCTTTTGGGGTGAATATTTCAGAAGATCCTTTAAGTTTTCAATGAACTCATTGCTTTTTTGATTTTGAATAACTGGAAGGAACTGAGATCTCCCAAATTCAGTTTGATTAAGGAAGTACTTGATGAAATTATTAAGATCATCACCAGCAATAAAGAGGAATGCCTTTTTTAACATTGCAATTCTCTCTCTTTTTGTTGAAGCTCCCAAGGAAAAAAGGGTAGCATGGCAGAAGTAAATTTAACTGAGGACATGGTTATATTTTCAATCTGTAATAAGGTCAGGTCTCTTAAATGTGCCTTAATTATGGAGTAGTTCTGATCAGAGTGTGGCCTTTGAATGGGGTCTTTTGGATTAGATGCTTTGTGGTGTTTTAGTTCTTATAGACCAAGCTAAATGACACCATTCTGAAAGAAATGGTGTGATAGCTTTTACTATAGTTTGAACTTGAATTTATGTTTATAGAATTATTTAAATACCCAATTTTTATGCACAAGTGATTCATGTGAAGCAGCTAAGCATCATTATTACATCACATCCTCTCTATAATCAATGCAAATCAATTAAAATGATGTATTCACTTAGTTGTAACTCTTCCGCATGTTTTTAAAATGATAAAATATTAAAAAAATCCGTTTAAAGAATGCTTAGTTTGAGTTCAAAGCTCACTTGAGCCTTAAAGCTAAGCTAAACAGCAATTAACTAAATGTCCCAACTTCAAACTACCATAAAATTCTAAAGAATTGAGCTTTTTGAATAAAATAAAAAATGTGAAAATAAAGCTCTCAATCTCATCTGTAATTTCATTAAATAAAAAGTTTATATTATTTAATAAAAAATTAACTTTTTTATCTTAAAGCAATCTATTTTATTTCATTATCAAAATAATATAATAAAGTCTGACACATGCTCTTTTAACTTGACTTTTCTTTAATAATCATCATAATATACATATTAATATTTTAAATCAAATAGAAAGATAAGATTCTTAGCTTTACTTTGATAGCTTACAGTGTGAAAAAATATTAAATATTTGTTGAGTTATTACTGTTTTAAATATAAACATTTGTAATTTGATTTTTTCAAAATTAAACTGTGCTATGATACGACTTAAGCAGTATGTGTATTGGAAAATGGCTTAATTCCTAAAATAATGACCCATATTGTAAGTTGTACACCTTCCAACAGGGTACCATTCTGCTTTCAATGTTCCTCCCTCAGTTTCTTGCCTACTTTTGCACTATCAATGTTCCCAAGGTTAATAAACTCTCAGTGTTGTGATTAGCAGTTGACCAGACTTCCCAGTATTTGGCAGTTTGGGATTCCCTGCTAACCACAACTGAGGCCCTGGTAAACCAAATTCTTTCTCTGGTATCAAATATGTCAACTTTTAAACAAGGTGCTATGGAAATCAAAGCCAAACCTACTGCACGCTCCTGGTTTTCTGGTATTTATTCTGTGGTGGCTTCATCTATCTAGAGTCAGGATTGTTCTCCCTGTGTGTCTTCTCAGTCACAATTACCTATCTTTAATAACCCACCAAGGTAAAAAAAGCACTATTTGTGGCTGTCCCTAATAGTTCATTGGCTATGCTTCAGCACGCCATACCTGTAAAGTCTTTGGTAGTTGAGTCTGAGGAGTTGCATCTTGTTCCTATTGATTGTGATTGTCTTGTCCTTCCTGATGCTGTCCAAGAAATGATTGAGTGTTATTTTCAAGAGCACCCTGACTTCTTAGCTGCTTTCTGTGCCACTGAAGAGAAGCAAGATCCTGCTGAGGTTGCAACATTTGCAGCAAATAAATCTACTTCTGGTTGCTTCTTGTTTTATGGTAGTATCAATAACAGGCAATTTATCTATTGGCCAGCCATTTTTTTGGATACAGGTGCTTCCAAAAATTTCATGAGTGTGGTGACTGCTGACTTGCTACAACTCAAGTACCACCCGGGAATGCTTGTTAGGGATGGAAATTGTCAAATGTTTCCCTCTTTCCAGATGAAGAAGCCAGTTACTTTTGTAGTTGCAGGTCAGTCTTTTACTGCAAGGTTTTCTGTTTGCTCTAGCCTGATGTATCTTATCATTTTGGGAGTGAGTTGGTGGAGAGATCATAATGTATCAACCTTACTGGAGAAAAATGAGCTGCAGGTGGAACACTCCTTGGGTATAACTATTTGTATTCCGCTGTTGGATATGTCTGAATTGGAGAAATTATCACAGACCATACAATTGTTTCCTGTCCCTGTCCCTGTAAGTTTGGATTTACCGGCATGTTTGCAACCCTGGTCCGTGGCATTTGACGCCACCAGAGGCAAGGTACTTCCCAAGCACACTCAGTTTGACTTTGGCTTTAAGGTTACTGTTGATCTGATCAGAATTGCGTCTCCTATTTACCCTTTAACATGAAGGAAGACACATGTTTATAGGAGTAGACTCAAGACATGTTGACAAAGGGCTATATTTTTAAAAAGGCTTTGTCAATTTGCTCCCCCTTGTTGTTTGTTCAAAAGGCTGATGGTTCTCTTTGACCTTGTGTTGATTACGGGAACTTGAATAACATTACTATTCCTGACCCCTACCCTTTACCCCTTGAGGCACAGATCTCCAGGTGTGTTGAGAAAGCTAAGGTATTCTTGAAACTTGATCTGTTGAATGATTTCAATCAAATCAGGATTGCAGAAGTAATGGAATGGTTGAAAGTATTCAGAACTAAGAAGGGTATCTTCCAGTACTGTGTTATGCCTTTTGGATTAAAGAATGCTCCAGCTTGCTTTCAGTGGTTAATTGATTTGGTCTTGGGGATCTCCTGGGTGTACATGCCATTGTGTACATGGACAACATCTTGGTGCTCTCTCCAGATGAAGAGTAACATAAGGACCACCTGTCAGCAGTTATAGAGTGCATCCTCTAGTCTAATTTGATCTTCAAAAGGAGTAAGTGTGAATTCTTTAAACGTAAGGTTACCTTTCTGGGTAATATTATCTTTAAGGATGACCACACCATTGCCCCTGAAAAGTAATCAGCAGTTTGAGAGTATGCTACACCTGTGACAGTATCTCAACTCTGTAGCTTCTTGGTTACCTGTATGTTATTGAAAAAATTCACCCCTCACTTGTCTGAAGTGGCCAACCCCTTGTATTCAGCTAGCGGGAAGACCACCTTGGTCTGGACGCCTGAGTGCGCAGAAGCGTTTGCAGCAGTCAAGGCCCTTTTGTTGTTGTGACCTTACAACAGTCACTATTGAGTATTTGGATGAATAAATGCTCTGAAATATAAAGTTATCTCTGTTTTTATGATTAAAGCATGTAGATAGGTTGGATTGAAAGTCTTAAGGTTAAGATTCCTGAAAACTGGATATCTAGGTTCAATAAAAGAAAAGGAGGCAAGATTGGCCGAGTCAATCTGGGAGAAGGGATGTCTCAAAAATGGTTTAGTTAATTGGGAAGATTAATTAATAAATACACGGGAATATAATTAATGAGGATTTAATTATATTGTTTAATTGCCTTGACTGTATCAAGAAGTTTGGTTAAGGCCAACCATAAGTAAACCCCCAAATTCATTGGGTTAAAAGCGCTGCCACGCCGCCTAATGGATTTGCAAAGCGCCAAGGCGCTGCTATCAAAATTTTTCAGGTGCTGGGGCGCCGCCTAGGAAAGTTCCTGGGCGCCTGGTTTGAGTTTCAAAGCGTTTTAATGGGTTTTAAGGCAAAAACCATTAAATGTGAATATAAATAAATGCAAGGATGCCTAGGAATTTAGGGTTGATCAGCTGGTTCCCAGTTGGAACATCAATAGCTGAGTTTTGGGATGTTTAATCCACAGGGTTTTGGAGCCAGGAGCTTAGGAAGCTCCATGCTGAATTGATACATTGGGATGAATGGAGTCAGATGACTTCTTCCCATTGTAGGTTGATTCTAATAGGTTGAGAAATATTGGTGATCTTTTAGGTAAATATCTAGGTTTAGATGACTCAAATGTCATAGACCATGTGAGATGAATCATAGGTTGATTCAGGAACCGGAGGGGTTTTCAGCCAAATATGCCCTGAATGGTATATAAGCAAAAACAGCAACACTTTAATAAATATATATTGTCAATTTTGATGCTTTCCCCTCAACTACCTTTTTCAATTATTATGTCTTCTTTGTTAAATTTTAAAAGAGCCAAATTTGGAGTACTTAGCGTGGAAACCGCTGCTGCCAGAAAGGAGGTTCCTACAAGTTTGTTGGAGGAAGCTTGGGCAAGCTTGGAGGTCACTAAGACTGTACCTGAGGAGTCCTTGATGGAAGTAAAGGCTGTGTTTGAAGAGTTATACTCTGATTACTTTGCAAAAGAAGGGACTCCCTCACAAGGAAACCAAATCTATGTGTGGGATTCCTGGAACCTGTTAATAAGATGGGAAAAATCTTACAACTAGTGAAAGAAAAAGCAAATTGTGAAATTGAGGCTTTAAAGGCAAGAGAGGAAAAGAGCGTTGAGATCTGTTGTGTTCTGAGGCGCGGCACAGACACACAACAGGAAACCCTAACCTTAGGATTGGATTTGTACTAAGTCTCAGTTAGATGACAGGGAAGGCAAATGTTTTTACCTTGCAGCCCTGGAAGAATAATCTCTACTAGTTGTGGCTAGAGAGAGGCGCGGAAGTACAGAAGACACAAAGACAAAAATGTGAATAGAACTTAAATTTTATTGATGAATAAGGAAATGTAATATATAGTGGTTGAGAATACCTCAAAACACTACCAGGACAGTAGGATCACTTGCCACCCACATTAGTGGGGCAAGTGAGTTGCGCAGGGATCATAAAACCAAACATTTGTATTTCCTGAATTGGTCATCAACTCATTTCAAGAGGCAAAAGCAAAAGCAAGAAATTTGTCCTTGAAATGGCCCACCAAAGGCGAAATCAAAAAACTGTGAATAGCGGTATTCACAACAAGATCATGGCCCGTTGGTGGAATGATAACAAAGCGTTGTCCCATAAAATTGCCTCCCTGGAGACAAAGCTTCTTGAAGCTTTGTCAAAGGAAGGTAATGGTAATAAGAGTCAAGGGCAGGATAATGGCAGGATGGACTGGTTGGACCTGGATCTGTCACAGTTGTCTTCACCAGTATTGAGACATGTAGATCCAGAGATTCCTTTTGTAGTTTCCACAGATGCCTCAAGACATGCTGTGGCTGGTGTGTTGTTACAGACCACTGGTGATTGTGTTGAGAGACCTGTAGGGTATTTATCCCAAAAAATGGAGGCTCAAGAACACAATTACATGATTTACAATAAGGAATTTTTGGCAGTTATGGAATCTTTAAAGCACTGGCATCACCATCTTATGTCAGCACGTCATCTGTTTGTAGTAAGAACTTACCATAAAGCTCTTCTTTATTATTGTCAGCCCTAGGTTTTATTGGTTTGCCAATCCAGATGGCATGGTGATTTGACGAGATACAAGTTCTGCTACAAGTTTATCAAAGGAATTAGCAATCACCTGGCAGATGCGTCAAGAAGAAGCCATTCCCACCTCCCATAGGCTAGTATGGACGCTGAGTTTAACACACATACTTTGATTCCAGATGAGACTGTAGTCCCCTTTGTGTTAACCTTACCCCTACGCTTACTACCATGTCCTTAACCAAGAGCAAATTAGACTTGTATTCCAAAGTTAAGTTTTTGCAGCCTCTGTCCAAAGGTTACAATAGGTTACTGGAACTAGCATGTGCACACCCAGTTGGCCAGCCACAGGGTTATCACATGATAGGACCAATTCTGTATCACCAAGTTTGATTATGAGTCCCAGAGGGAACCATTTGGGATGAAATCAAGGAGGCCTATCACACATATCCCACAGCAGGCCACCCAGGGAAAAACAAAATGGTGGAGCTAATTTGCCAACAGTTCTTTTAGAAAGGTTTGACAGTGAAGGTGGCAACTTACGTTGAGACTGCCTGGTATGTGTTTGGTCCAAGGTGAGCAGGAGCAAAACTACCAGTTTTTTTATTCTACTGCAGCCAGCTGCAGGACCATGGACGTTGGTGTTGGTAGACTTTATCAGAGAACTTCCAAATTCTAACAGGTTTAATGCAATCATGGTGGTGGTTGATTGCTTTACAAAAATGGCACACTTTGCTCCCTGCTCAACCGCAATTACTTCAGTGGAGACAGCTAGGCTGTTTGTGAATAGAATCTTCTCCCTGCATGGCATCCCAATGAAAATTGTGATGACCGCGGGCCCCAATTCATTGCTCAATTCTGGGAAGCTTTTACCAGAATTCTGTGTATCAAATTGTTCCCTCAGCAGCTTTCCATCCCCAATCTGATGAACAAACGGTGTAAGGTCTCATGGTCTGGGGAAGATGATTATAAACTAAAGCCTTTAACCCAGTGATGCTTATATTGATCAAATACAAAAAGGTGGGCAAAGTTTCCAATAGCAACTGAACTAAGGCTCCTAAGAGCTAAATACAAGATAAAATAAGGACTAAGGCAATTTATTAACCCTAAGAAGATAAAATAGAGACCAGTCTTAATAACAGATAATTTGGTCAAAAAGTCAATCTCTAAGTCTGTGAATTGTTCTGCACTAATGGGAGGATTAAAGCTATCAACAATCAAATTGTGTGTACTACTATAAAAACTACCTAACTGATGAAGAAGAAAATCAAAAGGAATCATGGGATCAAAGATTAAAACTAAAACTAAAATTTAAAAGAAAAACAAGCCATAAAACCTAATAAGTACCTTTTTGGGGTGCAAGTCAAACAATCTCAACTTATTGTTGAGAATGAAGAACCAAGCCTTTTTATTCAGCTCAGGAGAATGAGATGCAACTTTGAAATGGAGAATTTTAACCTGAGAATATTAAATGGTAAGAGTCTGTAAAGGCAAAAACATGGCTTGGTTTTTTTTAACTTGAAAAGTTAAAACTTCAGGATAAGGGACACTGGGAGGAGAAAAGCGGTTACAGTCATGGTTGGGAAGTTAAAGCGAGCAAGAAAGTACAAAAAAACCAAGTCTGAAGCCTTAAAAACATAATTGAGCGTATATGAAAAGTAAGTGATTTGGAAAACAATTTTCTAACTTCAGTGTGTAAGCCCAGGGTTTGAAACTGGATGCAAAAAGGTAAGGGAGTTTGAAAATTACTAACCAGCATTTCAACCATAACTAGGCTTTGAAAAAGCCTAATTTCAACTCAAAAATTGGAAAATGAAGAGAAAAAGGAGGAAATTGTGCATGTAATAATAACCAATAATGCAAAGAACTACAAGCCAATGGAAGCCAAATAAATAAATGAGCAGAGTAGCAGCTATAAAAAGGTGAATCCTGAAAAAAAGAGAGAGTAAACCAAAGTTTGGAGTTCTACCTATGCTGCTACACTAATGCAGGTCAAGATGACTGGTGTGCCAACCTACCCATGGCAGATTTTACTATAATAATGCCCTGCACATGTTGACTCAGGCTTTGTTATTATATGTCAATGTAGGTTACAATCTTTCATCAAACATGGGTCCTTGTTTGATTAGTAATGTAGAAGCAGCAACTGATCAAGCCGCTGCATTGAAGCAGGTCCATCAGGAGCTCCAGGTTACTCTTACTGCTGATGTAACAACTTATAAGGAATACACAGATTGCAAGCGCCAGGAAGGGCCAACCTACCAGCCAGGTGATCTGGTCATGATGGATGCTCACAATATGAAACTGAAGGTCCCCTGCCGCAAATTATGTCCCAAGCAAGTTGATCCCTTCAAGGTTGAACGTCAAATTGGTCCCTCAGTATATTGGCTGGATTTACCCCTGGTTTTTGAGATCTCTAATCCTTACATGAATGCTTACTTACTCCCTTTAAGGGTACTGAGATTCCTTCTACTCAACCCATTCTTGTGGAAGTAGAACCTGAGTATGAGTTAAACTGTATTTTGGCTTCCTGTAGGAATTGACGCCAATTGGAATATTTGGTGTCATGGAAGGGTTATTCTGATGGTCCACATATAAACAGTTTTTCAGGCAAGATTTGATTTGACTTCAAATAAAGACACTATGCTGAAGATTGACAATGTGTTGTTGGTTTGTGGCAGGTAGAGGCCTAGTAGGGAATAATTGCTACTAGGGAAGGTAAGTCCTAGCTAGTAGGTGAAAAGACTACTAGGGACAGATGTTGTCTCCACCCAGCAGAAAATATTAGCTGCTGTGGGCTAGAGGTCCTCTCCCAGCAGTGAACTGTGGCTGCTTGAGGTGAGGAATAAAATAACCCAGCAGGGAACTTTATCTGCTTGGAGTTAGGAGTGATTCAGCATGATGGGTAGTGTTTGCTGCTCAGGCTAGAGGATTTTTAGAGCCTGGTGGGTAATGTGGGCTGCCAGGGTAGAAGAGTGTGCCAGCATGGTAGCCCTGGGCTACCAGGGCTGTAAGTTTTGGAACCCTGGCAGTTAGCTTGGGCTACCAGTAAGGGAAAGAGCTTTGAGGGCTCTATGTACCCTGATACACTTACAGGAGGTCCATGAGCAAGCATCCTACCTAACAGACTGGTAGGGTGTTCTTGTTTTTTTCCCCTATGGGAGCTTTGGGGGAGAACCCAAAGTGAGCATTTGAGGGCATAAATTTGCTCAGAGGTGTCACCAAGGTGTTTTTCTTGGGGAATCAGCTGCAGAACTTGGTGTGATCAGGCCTCTGGGAAGTAAGACTGATTACTTTGCAACTAAAAGCCCAGACTTAATCACCTGGATGAGTAAAAACAACAGCATAGACTTTATTGATTATGGTTGGATGTACTAAGTAGATTGCCACTTGCAAGGGCCCAGTCAAATGTCAGTTCCATGTAGACTCATGATTGGGTCTAAAGGTTCTGGTAATGGGGACTGAGATAAAGAACTGAGGTAGTTCATAGTGTGAGATCAGCAGAAAAGACTATTAAGAAGGACTGTATGATCACAGTGAAGACTAGTTGAGAGACTGTTGGTTCATGTTGAAGTTTGGAACCAAAATGGTTCATTGTGCAAGTGAAACCAATGTGCTTTCTGGTGAGGATGAGCTGAAGGGCTGAAAGATCATTATGCAGGAGTAGCTGATCATGATGCAGGGGTAGACAGAGGACTGATAAGCTGTTTGAATACTAAAAAGAGCTGTTTGTAGACTGAGATAGACTGATTGCTGGTCAAGCTAAAGAGCTGGAAGAGGTGGTTGAAGAACTGGTAGAAGAACCAGAAGATGATAGTGCAGGACTAGCTATGGAGCTAGAAGATGACTAAGAAGGACTAGCCATACTGGATGTAGAGGCTAGAATGCTGATTTTGGTATCTTAGATAAGGAAATATTAAGAAAAGAAGCAGTCAAATAAGGATTTAATGCTGCCAATATTATAGTATGAAAAGAGAATTATTTATAATATTATATTACAAGAGAAAAGAAAAGAGAAAGAGAAATGAATTACAGCAGGACACGCTATTTCAAAAACAGCACTTCAATTTACGCCATCTCAAATTTAATTTGAGATAGAGTTTTTTGTGTTAGTGATTTTGAATAACCAAAAATTGAAAAAAAACAATAAAATAGTTAAAATTTACATATATTTTATTAATGTGGCATCTCAAATTTATGCCATCTCAATTCCGTCACTTTGAGTCAGATTAATTAAATCTTATTTTGCTACTTTATTTACATATGAAATCACTTAGTGTGGGGCGTGTTTACGCCATCTCAACTTTACCTCATTTCAAATCACACTATTTATCTTTAACTAAAATAAGCTTATACCCAAACTAAAACAAAGCCTGCTGTATAGTGCCAGAAAATGTTCCTATCATATTAATCCAAGACACTTATACTAAGAACAACCTAAAAAAGATGCCACTATGATAGTTAATCTAGTGATTGTCATTGTTGGGTAAAAAACCACTTTTGTTATATGTAATCTATACCTTATTTTACATGGATACATTGTAAAGGGGTTTCTTAATAAAATATTTTAATAGTAATTTTAATATGGAAGGGGGTGATTACACCATTTTGATTTATTTCACTTCAAATTCCACCAAGTTTCATATCACCCAATTGATTTGATGCGCACAATGGATAGGGGAAAATAAGAGGAAATCACCTATTGTCAGGGATTCCTTCCCTGACTACCTGACTTTCATTGACAATCTTGGGAAAAAAATATTAAAAAATCAACACCAGAACAAAGAGATTGAAGACACCCATTTTAAATCCAACACAACAAAGTCAACAATAACAGGTAATTGCTTGGATACCTTTGGTACCTGGATTCAAACCCAGGACGCTGGAAATGAAGAGTTTATTAAGACCAGGACATCACAAAGCTTTGTTTTACCTTTTTATATTCAGTTTATTGAATTGAATTTTGCTTTCAAAAAGCCTTTCAAATTTGAAAACGTTAATCAACTAGTAGACGTCACTTACTGCTCAGCACATGATTGGCTGGATCCTGTCACCCGCTTGATCCACAACCTGCTCTCAATGTTAAAGGATATGGCTCTGTATATGAAATTAACACATCTTCTGATACTCCACCACTTAATTATCAACAACTTGCTTGTATATATGTGGCTGATCCTGGTTAAACCATATAAACTTTAAGATTAAGGTACTTCAAATCAAGTCAGGTATGCCACAAGTCACAATCTTCATGTAAATCCTCTCATATCCCATGAAACTCCTCCCATATTTCTTCAGCCATGATTTTAAGCCTATTTAAAGGCCCAAACTTATTCATTTCAAATTGTTCCAAAAATAAAGATTATTACTCTTCTAGCTACTCATCCGTTTTGATAACATTCTTTCTCTGAAGCCATGAGAGAAATTCTCTTCCTATCTTGGTTTCTAGCCTACTTCTTGTCCAAGGTGTTCACCTTGGAAAACCCAACTCCAACAACAGACTGGTATAATTCCTCCCCAGATGATTCCCACCAGAAGGAATCCCTTGCCAATGGATGGTTCAAATATCCTTCTGGACATTGGGGACATAAATCCCACTATGGCTGTTTGTTTGCTTCCCCATCCACTGAACCTACTCTGGTTAGACCTTACGCCTCATTTTACCTCTTGACGTATTTGGTAGGCTACTACCTACTGGGGCAATTCAGTTCTATTTTTGGAAGGTTTGCCTATCTAGGACAACTTGGACATCTTGCAATGGTCACGGTTCCTATTGGTTCAGTCATAGCAGGCTTAAATGTAGGGGCCTTGGCCCATCAGCTGGGAAGTTAGTTCCCCGCAAGGTGGCTCCCTGACACCTATGACGCCAGGCTGCGCCATATCAATTCCCCCACTGCAATTCCTGCTTTCCAATTTTCAAAAGTATCATGTCACATAAAAATCATATTATTAAATAATGTAAGAAATTGCCTGAAACTTTGCATATATATTTTTTGATCTCCTCTAAACAACTGGATACTTTTTAACTCCAGTTGTATAAGCTAGTTTTTGAAAAACTCTAAGTTTTACTCTTTGGCCTGGTTGAGGTAGCTCCACCATTGATTTGTTAATTTAATATAAAAAATGGTCAAAAACACTATGTTTTTGAGCTACAGCACCTCAATTACGTCACTTCAGAAATGCCATTTTGAAAGCAAGTTTTCAGTCAAAACTCAAAGTTTTGCTTATTTGTGTTACTAAAAATAATTTTATTTTTACAAAAAAAAACATTGAATTTTGATATTATATATTTTTAAATCTTCTCTACAGTTCTGTGTAAAAATTACTACTTTTTATATTAAAAGCATTCTTATTTTTCTCTTTAAAAATAGCCCCCAAATTGCTCATATTTTTAAACTAATTCACTTTTAGATGCCTCCCAAGTCAATTACCAAAGCTGCGCCTAGGGCCTCCAAGGCCTCAAAGTCCAAGCTCACTCCTCCAAAGACCAAAAAGGCCAAGACTACCCCAAAGAAGCAGCCCTCTAAGGCCAAAGCTCCCCCCAAGACCCCAACTCCATCACCTGAGCCAGAGGGAAACAGTTCTACCCCTCCCCACTCTCCATTTGTGTACTCCCCCTCAGACCCCCAAGAGAAGTTATTCAACTTCAATTATCACTCTGATCCCACATCAGAGCCTGAGGAGGAAGAAGAGCAGGAGCCCTGTGCTCCTGCAAATGATCAAATTGAGCTCCAGGATCTTAATACCATCCATAATATATGCAATCAAATGATACCTTTGCTGTGCCTGTCACTTATCCAGCCAGCTACCCCATCATGACAAAGGAAGGGGATGCTGGCTTTGTCTACAAGGGCTACAGCTTCAGCTGTAATGACAAGAAAAAACCCATCCATTGACATCACTTTAAATGTGATAACGTTGGCTGCCCAGCTAGACTCACTAATTATTGGTTCACTAGATTTAAAGCCCTAACTATCAACCATGACTGCGCTGAGACTTTTGAACCCCTTTATCAACTTATCTGCTGGTTTCTTTACCAGGTGATCCCAACCACCAAGGATCAAACTGCAACTGAGGTTGTCAATGATGCCCTCCTTAATTTAAATGATGCCCAACTAGCAACTGTTGGTGGCACCTCAAAACTACAGAGACATCTCACTGATCAGAGATATGCTCTGAGCACTGAAGGCATCAGTGCTACGTCCATTGACCAATTGATCTTTACTGAGGAACAAAAACTATCTTGCCATGAGGAGAGATCCCTTCTTTACAATGATAGTCAACATGCCCCCAAGCGCATCATTTGCTTTGCCACAAGCCAGGATCTGCACAACCTGTTAAAATGTAAGACCTGGCTTGCAGATGGCACTTTCTTGACCTGCCCAAAGCTCTTCAGCCAGCTTTGGAATATCCATGGGCAGGTTGGTAATCTAGCTCTTCCCCTGGTATTCTTTTTCCTTCCCAAAAAGAAGCAGGAAACATATGTCTGTGCACTCACAATCCTAAAGGTCAAACTTGATGAAATCCTCCTAACCATTGAAGAGGAGCCCAAGAAGACTAGAGGGTGCAAGAAGAAGACCCTATCCCAAGCAGAAGATGTCCTCACCCCCAAAAAGTAGCCAGAAAGCCTTCCCTATCACAAATATCTGGTAGTGGATTTTGAACAGGCTCAGGCAAATGCCTTTATTTGTGTCTTTAAGAGCTCTCCTCAGGGATGCTACTTCCACTTCTGGCAGGCACTCTGCCGCCGCCTCCAAAAGTGCTCTGACCTCCATGAGCTGGTCAAACCTGAAGGCATCAAAGAAGCCAAGGATGTCTTCAATTGCTTTGCTGCCCTTGCTCTGGTTAGAAAGGAGGAGACAAATACCTTCTATGACGCTCTCCTCCGTCACCCATATATTATAGCCAACCAGGCAGCCTTTGCGCCCTTTATTGAGTATTATGAAACTCATTGGGTTAGTATCTCTCAAGGAAAACGCTGCATCAGAAAGGGCAATGACTCAATCACCTGGAACTTCTTCAAGAAGTTCAAAGACAGTCTCATCAAGACCACCTCTTCCCTTGAAGGGTGTCATAGCCAGTTTGCTACAAGGGTCAGGGTTCATAAGCCCAAATTGAACAAGATCATGGTCCATTTAAAATCCAGCAGGCCATCTCTTGCCCTCCTCTTTAAGACTGGTATGAAGACCAAGGGTGATCCTCCTAAGCATACTAAAATGCTGTAAAGAAATATACAGAAATCAGCAAGGTGGTCCTTGCCTACTATCCCAAGGATAGAAAGCTTGAGCATCTCTAAGCTATCTCAGTTGCTCTTTCAACCAATATATGATCCTTCCTCAATAAACTATTCTTTATCTTCTCTCTTATTTCCTTTGATGCAACCATTCTTTGACTTTTTTTGGTATTTGGTACAATTATATGCTTATTTTAAAGTATGGATCAAAGTTATAATAGATGAAAATAGTTGTTTTTGGGTATATTTTAACTTTTGGGCTTTACACAGCCTTGTTGCTTCTAATTGACCCCCTTTTTATTGCAGTTTTGGAATCCTAAGGCTTTTTTAAGCCTAGAAATGTTTTTTGGATTTTATTTTTTGGGAATTTTTTGGGTAATTTTTGGAGTTCAAAAAATCAAAATTTTAAAACCGTTTTTTCTTAGTCAAAATTCCATAAATCAAAATGGTGTTTTTACTATAAAATTGAGATAGCTAAAAATCAAGATGGCGTATTTCAAGATGACATTTTTCAAAATGCCGTTTTTGAAATGGCGTGCCCTACCTGAATTACAGTGTTTAAACTGTAAATTTATTAAGTTTTAATAGAGCAGAAAGGAGCCAGAAAGAGGCTGGAAATAGGACAGAGAAACTGTAAAGGCAAATAAGCAAACTTTGCTGAGAACAACTAGGAGAGTTGAGAGGCAAGCAACAGGCAAGTTTAAAGGTTCAAAAGAGTGAAGAAAATGCAGAGAAACTTTGGGAAACATTGAATAATTAATGGTGTAAAATTCCCCTAAGTAAAAAATATGCAAAAGCACTCAAGATTTGCTGGGGAAACGTGATGGGAATCATGGCAAAACTGTTCAAACCTCAGAGCAGTTGTTTACCCAGAGCAAGACAGCTTCAGGTTCAAACCATAGTAAAGAGCAAGTCATTCAGGTAAACTTTTTGGCAAAACAGTTGAATCAAGGCGTATGATTGGCTGCAAGCCAAAGTTTATTTAATCAGTATTTTGAGGGCTTTAACTGAAGAGTTAAAGCCTAAAAAATGAGGAGCAGAAGCAGAAAATTCAGAGCTTTCAATAGCTAAAGTAAGTTTTAAAGTTTAATATATTGTAGATAGAGAAACTTGATAGTTTAAGCTTTTGAAAACAAGAGTTCTGAGAGAGATTTTGGACTGTAACAAGGAGCTATAAAAAGGGGGAGCTATCTGAGACTCTTCAGGGACTGGATCAAGTGGATTACAAAGGCCACATGGACTACAGAAAGAGCTGATGACCAAGTTAAAAGTGCAAAAGCCTAAGATAAAGAAGCCAGAGCTAGAGACAAGAAGCTGGAGCTGGAACAGATCACATGAGCCCAAGATAAAGGTGCAGGAGCCCAATACAAAGTACAAGGAGTCCAAGAGATTGTTGAAGGACTACAGATATTGACAAACCAATATTGTTTCCCTTACCCAGGCATTATATAAGAAGATTTCTAAGGGGATCTTCCTTCTGACAGTAAATAAAGGCCTATTACAACACCTGCCCAAATTTCCAGTAATTAGAATACAAGCCTAATGAGTGAGCTACTCCATATTTTTTACCCTAGTCAAGAGGGAGAAAATACCTATTTTCAAAGTTGTAGGAGATTTGCCACCAGTAAGTCTTCCCTGGAGGATTGGAAGAGATTGAATAGGCATCTTGAGATGATAGATAGGGAAAGGGAGTTTATAGGGAATGAATTTACTAGGTTGTTACAAGACTGGTACAGGCCCACAGAGGGGTTAGCACCTGCTGAAGTACAGGTGCATGGTGGGGATGCCTGCCTAGTAATTGGAAAGGTGCTGGAAGAGTTTGTAGTTATGCAGGCCAAGTACAAGCTTTTGACCAACCATTCACCACTGCTGGGGAATGATAACTCCTCTAAGCCAGTCCCTGGCTATGACCCAGGACACACTTTGGGGACTGACAACCAGGAACCCCACAGTTATCCTGATTCTGAAAACTTGTGAGTTCCCCACAAAGATTGTTCCAATTCCCCTGACCTTATTAAAGAATTTTACAATTGCAACCCAACTGCCATTGGTCACCCCAAGCTCACCTTAGCTGCAATGAAACTCCCCCCTCTGCCCACAAGAAATTCTCCTTGTCCTATCTTCCGGATGGTGGTGTTGTGTCCCAAGCTAAAGCAGAGGGTAATGTCACAGTAAGTTCCATAATTCCGGGGATTATTTGGCCAAGTAGGAAGGCTCAGAAAGCTGAAAAATCCATTAATTAAATTAAACTGTTTTGACAGATTTAGATCAAACAGTTGATTGAAAATGGGTTACAGCTGCCCCAGTTTGCTGGTTGAATCCAATCCCCCCATAAGTTGATGTTGATAAATTGACATAATTCAAGGGTCACCCAATATGAACTTATTTATCAGCATGGTCATCAGAAGTTAGTCACTCAAGGGTTCTTTGCAATCTGGACTAGATAATCACTTGACAATGGGGAAGGAATAGGAGCCCAGGATCCAGGCGGTATTGCTTAGTCAATTTTTGATATATATTGAATAATTTTCACATTTCAACTCTTAAGAGTTAATTCCTCCCAAAATTCACTCAACAAAATTCACATATCCCTTGGTTTAATTTTATTTTAAGAATGAACCCCTAGTTGGGTTGTTACGCTACATCCCCTACAATATTATTCTCAGCCGGATCATTACTGGAAGATGGGGCCTGGCTGTTGGCACGTTGTTGTTGAAACTGCCCAATGTTAATTCCGTGCCTACCAATCTCAGAGTTGTAGCCCTGGTCTTTGAAGCTGAAAATCTGGTTGTATCTCAATGTCCTGAATTTTATTCTGAAGACACTCTGGTGCTTTCCCAGGCTATTTATCTTAGGCTACTCTGGTTGGGATTAATTATTTTACTTAATCCTAGTATCTAATTTGGAAATTTTACAAAACAGTATCTGAAGCTGTATTGGTGGTTAATCATTAACTCCATGTGGATTTGGGTGGTGATTCCCCACCACTTGGAGACAGCTTCTTACCATCTTTCAATTTCTTTCATACCTTAATCCCAGAAGTTATCTATCAAATTTTTGGTGTGTTTTATTACCTTGTAAGTAAGAATTTATCTGAAATATAGCACTCTCTGATATATCACATACTCTCTTCTTCAAGCCTCTTGATACTCTATAAGCAATCACTATACTTTTATTAACCCTTACAACTTTCAAACAGAATTCCTTATTACTAATAAAAAGCACCTATCTGTTTTAGACAATGTTTCCAAACCTCTACACATAGCTGTACCAAGAGCTATACACTATTGTCATAAATGCGCTGTTTTAGTAGAGTTACAAGGAAAAATAATTGGGGCTAGATGATAATCTTTATTGAGATATGGGCTTATATGGGTATGAGTGAATTGGGATAACATGTTACAGAAGTAACAATTTCAAATCCCACTATAGGATTAAACCTGCTCCCAGCCACTAGGCAGGGGGAGCAGGTAGCAGGAGCTTGCCTGCACCTGATTTTGCATTAAAAAGCAAACACCCAGGTGCAGGAACCACTCCTGCTCTGGAAGTAGCTGCAGGGCTGTCCTGGGCCCCAAAAGCTATGCCCAAGCTTTGGTGGGTTTGGCTGCGCCTGGGAAAGCTAAATTTAGCTGCCAAAAACTCCCAGTTCAAGCCTGCTCTCCATTTGGTGATTTGGGGTTTCCAGTTGGGAACCCCTTTTTAATCAAGTTCTTTTTCCTCAGGAATGCCTTTCAAGCCAGTCCCAAAATGTAAATTGAATTAGAAAAGACCCCATGACCCCTGCAGCCAAACCTTTCAGAACCAATGATCAGTCAGGCAAAGATGGACTACCAGCAAGCCAAGAGACTGTTCCTGAAGACCTCAAAAAAGATGATGAAGCAGCCAATCAACCAGAAAGTTTGAGATGCCTAGCCTTGTGTTGGAAAGCACGCCATTAAAACTATTTTAATACGGCCTTCAAATAGTGATAAATGTAAAGATTTGGTTGGTTTTTCTTTCAACTTTGGAAATTCATTGCCTTCTGTAAATAGGTCTGTTCCAATGTTCACCAATTCTGGATTAGCATACCAGCTCTCAATTGATCCTTGTGGTACTCTTACTACTGTGAGTTGGGATAGTTAGTTGGTCAGTTTGACAGACTAAGAGATGGACAATGGGATGTGAGACAGATCTATTATCAGTTGATAACTGAGTACTGTACCAGTCAAAAACCAGACAGGTATTTGATTGTAAAAAAGAGATTGAACTGTGAGAACAACAAAGGGTTTAGAGTAGTATCAACGGCAACTACTCAAAAGTGAATCCTCAAGTAGTGACTTCTAGTCAAGCTAATTGACAATGTAGTTGGTAAGAGGAGACTAGCCTTTGTGATCCTCAAATTATACACTCAAAGAATATTTGATGGTGTAGCTAAAATAAGAGGGTATAAACATATATCTTTATTGAGAAAAGAAGAGGGGTTTATATACTACAACTTACTTGATAAATCAAGGCAAGTAGGTCATTGCCTGGAGTTGAAGAAGGAGGAAATGAATTTTGAACATCTGGGGATCAACACAGCAATCAGGGGAAGTTGAGAACAGCCCCAGAAGAACAAGGGAGTTACTGAATACTCAAGGTTGGGGAAGTTGGTTAATAACCATAGTCAGTTAACTAATCAAGTAGCAAATTAATGCCTATTCTGTGTTATTTTCAATCCAGAAGCTAATTGGTGGTGCTGAGCATCCGGAACAACTGCTTCATTTGAAAGACAATCAGGATCTTTTACAATAAAGAAGTACTCAACAACAATCAGGATTTGAGCAACCAACTGGTGATAAATTTCACCACAATCCTTGCATGACTTCACCCCAACGTGACCCCCTCTGCCACTCTGTTTACCTAATGAGTGATCATCAACCCTTGTCTACTATTTAAGTAGAATCTTTTCTCCTAATAAAGACAAGTGTATTCAAATTTGTGTTGGCTTTAATATTCTTCAAGCTTTTTCCTTTCCTTTTTTCCAAAAGGAATTACACATCTTGTATTCCAGGAAATTAAGGTATGTACCCTTAATCTTGCCCTGAAGGCTAACCCAAGGCTAGCTTCAAACCTCAAATCATTTGTTATAAAGATTTCCCATTGTGTCCTTCTGGATGTTGTCCCCAGGAGCCAAACACAACAAAATGGTGCTCACTAAAGGGACTGCAAGCCCCTTGGTTACCCTGTTCCCACGTGCATTCTCTGGTCCTTCCCCCTTTGTTTCTGAAGTACCCAAGCAACTTAAATTTTCTAGTCTTCCTCCAGAAGAAGATATCACCAATGCCCTCTCAACTCCCATGGTATTTATGGTGTCCCCTGGGCCCACTTGGGCCCCCTTCCAGCTTTCTCACTCAACTATGAGCAAGCTTGTGCCGCTGCCCACTCCCTCCTCCACACAGGCACTGTGCAATGCATACTATTCCTGGTCTCTGTCCTGGGTATGCTTCTAAAGATCTGTATTTCTTCCTTTTGGACTTTGGTCTTCCCCCGCGCTGATGGAATTTATGGAGACTATTGGTGTCATGGTTAACAATTTATTCAACCTGCGCTGGTTCATCATCAGTTGGCATTGGGATCACAAAATCAGCTCTTGACTGCTGTAGCCACTGCTGTTTCCAACAATCATGTGAAAAATATGGCTTATCAAGAACGGTCCCATAGTCTATGTGCTTGCATTTCAGATAACCAGCACAACTTTCTAGCATCACAAAAGTATTTGACCTCGACTCTAAAACTCTCTTTGCGCCTTTCACCCTGGTTATATCAAGGATTTACTGTGCAAACTGGATTATCACCAAGCTACCTGGCGTGGTCAGATAGAGTTAACTCTTCTAAAGTATTTTCAAAACTTTGAGACCTTAGTTGCTGAACTCAATCAGTTTTGAGAGCATGTTAATTCCCAGCTCAAGTTGTTTGGGGCCCACATCAATAATTGGGGCCAGCGTCTGCACTTACAGTATGGTTTGGACAAGGCCAAGTTAGAAAACTCTGTGTCAGGTTCAAAACTACATTGACAATAGAGCAGCTTCCCTTGAAACAACTCTGCCTACTCCTTTGGTTGATGGCCCATCCACCTTTGAAGCTAGGGTGTGGGACGCCATAGCAAAACTCAAAGCATCTACTTGATGTCAAGCCTCTTTCTCAAACCCTCTGCCTTCCAAGCCTACGTCTGATCCTTGCATTGACATGCTAACAGACCAAGTACCTACTTTGCAAGACAAGATTGAGTATTTGATACAACACTCTCTGATCCTGATAGTTCTTCCTCTGGATCTGATGGCAAAGGGGAGGCTGAGGTCACTGGTACTCCTACCCACCCTGATCATGTGTGTTGCCCTGGACTGGAAGGTCAGCCCCGTTTCAACTGTGCTGTTGCCTTGGATCATTTAGCAGCAGTAACAAATGATGTTGCAGATTGACAAGATGCTTTAGAGCTGTTGTGAATAACAGCATTCACCATGTTTTGATTTCGCCTTTGTTGGGCCATTTTGAAGACAAATCTCTCAATTTTACTTTTGACTCTCCAAATGAACTGGATTCCGCTTCAGGAAATATGATTGTTTGGTTTCCTGACTCTGCGCAACTCACTCGCCCCACTCATGCTTGTGGTGAGTGATCCTATTGTCCTGGTAGTGTTTTGTGGTATTCCTAACCACTATATATTCTGTTTCATATTCATCAATAAAAATTAAGTTCTATTCACATTTTTGTCTTTTTGTCTTCTGTACTTCCGCACCTCTCTCTAGCCACGCCTAGTAGAGATTATTCATCCAGGGCCGCAAGGTAAACACTATTGCCTTGCCTTTCATCTAACCAAGACTTAGTATGAATCCAATCCTAAGGTTAGGATTCCCCGTTGTGTGTCTGTGCCGCGCCTCAGAACACAACAAAAATGGTGCTCACTACAGGGGCTGTAAGCCCCTTGGTTATCCCTTTCTCATCTACATTTGCAGGTCCATTGCCTCTGCCTATTCAGGAGTCAACCTTGCCTGAAATTACCAGCCCTCCTATTGAGGAAGACATTGCCAACCTACCTATTGTCCCTACTGTACTGAACCTTGGGAATGGTCCCCACTTAGTTGCTTACCCTATGGGTACCCCTGACTTGGAACAAGTCATGGCGGTAGCCCTTGGAATAGCTCGGGACGGGGCCATCCCTTGCCTTCAGCTACAGTTTAGCCGTGCCAAATATTATGAGTTAATTGTGGCCCCTCAGTTTCCACAACATCTCTTCTCAGCGGCTGGCTCTCTGATCATTTGCTGTCATCCTTTGTACAGCCTGCCTTGGCCCACCACCAGATGGTGTTGGGACTCCACATTCAAGAAATCTTGTCTCTACAAGCAGCTGTTACCCATCATTGGGACCAGTTTGCCGCCTACCAACAATGTATTCATTCTCTGTTCTCCCTGATATCTGATAATCAGCGTGATTTGGTCACCTCTCAAACACGTTTAGTCAATTCCATCAAGTGAATATGCCAGTCCATCCCTGAATACGTTAGGGAGCAACTACATGAGTTTCACCAGTTAGAACAACCCTGGCAAACTCAAGTAGACTCCACCCTAAACGCTTACCTCACCAATTTTGAACGCCTAGTGCAACAGCTCAATGCATTCAGTGCATATTCATTTGAGCAACTGCAACAGATAGCAGACCTTGCTGTACAAGGCCTAAATGAACTCAGTGCGGAATTTGATCAAGAGAGAGCTACCACTGCTGCAGCTATTGCCAAACTTCAGAGTCAGGTGAATGAACTGTCCACACCCAAACCTGATGTTCTGCCTTCTCCTCCTGTTGATGATCTGGTGGACAGAGAGCAGAAAATCTGGGAAGCCATCTGGGAATTACGTGCTTCCACTTGTAGCCAAGGACTTCCTACTAAAATGCCTCAACCTGATCCCCAGGTTCTTGCGCTGACTGCTCAAGTTGCTGAACTACAGCAAGAAGTCGCTGCTTTATGTGAGGTAGTAACAGCCGCTGCTAGTCCACTTGGGGTTAACAAGGAGGATGGCTTTTGTCCTGGATTGGCGGGGGCTCCTCAAATCCACTGTGCCAGAGAGTTGATTGCCCTAGCCAATGAGGTGGACCATTTGAAACAAGACCAGACTGAGTTGGACAGAGACATACAGGAGATGAGTGAGTTGATTGATTCAGTAAACAACAGATTTGTCCCTTGCCTTTCAGTGGGGCCATCCCTTATCTTGCGGCTGGCTGAGCTCTCCACTGTTGTCACTACCCAAGGACAACGCCTAGTTGTTACTGAACAACAGACCACTCTAGTCAACACTACGGGTTCCAGAACCACCAAGACTCTGACAACCCTTGAAGAAAGTGTTCAACAACTATGGGCTAGACAACCCCCCTCCAAATCTGAAGCTGAGTTCTCCCTGTGCATAAATGTACTCAATAGCAGCAATGGTGGTCCAGCTCCTAAGGCACACTTCAAGCCTACTTTTAAGCAAGTCTTTGATCCCAAAACCTTGACTATTGCAGATTTCTTAACTATTTATAAGACTGCTATGAGACAAGCATCAGATGAAGTTAAGAAAGAACATATTTTGAATTGCCTACACCCAACTGTCAAGAGGTAGTTGTACCAGAGCTGCCCTCCATTGAGACCTGGGAGGACATGAAACAGCTCCTGATTGACAATTTTGTGGTGATCTTAGCCTGGAGGTGAAAAAGGATGCTTTCATGCACATATCCTTCAAGCCCAAGGAAACATTAGCTGAATTTGCTGACAGATTTTACATGGAGGGACAACAGTTAATAACAAGCAGACAATTGACAGCGCATGAAGCGTATATGGCCTGCGCCCAAGCCCTCAAGGTGAATTAACTCCTATGTCTCCATTCCAAGGCCCACAAGGCTATGCTGTCCTCCATGAAAAGTATAAAGACGCTGCTCCAAGATATGCATCTTACCCATTCTGGGGCAGTTGTTTGGGAAAGTTGTGCCACTTCCAACTCTGGCTCCTCTTCTTGCGGCCCTTGTATCCTCATATGAACTCCCAAAATCCTCCTCAACGTCAAGGTTGCCACAACTGTGGTCAGATAGGACACCACTCTTGCGTCTGCACCAATCCGCGGGTTAAAGGAGCTGATCCCAAGGATCAGTCAGGAAAAGAACAGTCAACCTAGAGGCAGAGACGCTCTTGGTTGACAATTCTTCCCAGTCTTCTCTTACACCCCTGCCTGCTACTGACTCTGAGCCTGTTGATGATGAAGCTCCTCCTATCCTCCTCCTGTTCCATCAAATTTCTGACAATTCTGATGTGGATAAATCTGATGTTGAAGACCATGTGCATACAGGTATTCTGTTCTTGCCGTCCCTGAGACTATTGCCGTTCCCTACAAGCTACATCTGGGAAGACTACAACTACCGCCAAGCCCTTGTCTGAGGCCAAAGCAGTTGTCTCCCGCCCCTAGCTTACTCAGGCAAAACAGTCCCCTGTATTAGTGGAATCATCAGAGGAAGCCACTGATGTTGAAGACAATGTTTTCAAGAATATATCTGTCTCAATCCCTCTCCAAACTGTATATAAGGAGTTTCTGGGACTACCATGCATGATTGAGCAATGGGACAAGGAACTAGCTGAGGCACAGGATATCTTGGCTATTTTGCCTCCCTTTGGACGCACCACCACCCAAGTAGAGATATCTATCCAGAAGATCAAGATCAAAGCGGTTCTGGAAACCGGTTCTCCTATCAACGTTGTTTCTTCTAAACTGGTGAAGAAACTTAAGCTGGCCCCTGATCTCAACTACCATCAATCCTATGGCACTGCTGGTCTCTCCATGACTTGCGCCATTGGTGCGTACTCTGCCTTACCAATTCAATTTGGTAAACTCCTGTTGGCTCTGCCGGCTGTTGTTCTAGAAAATGAGAGCTATGACCTTTTGGTTGGTACCCAGTTCCTTTGGGAATATAATGGGATCATCAACCTAAAGGATGGTTATCTTTCTATCCTAGGGTACAAAGTCCCTCTGATCTTTGAGGAGCCAATCAAAGTTCCTGGTAAACGTTTGAAGACATGTACTCTGGAGTACCCCACTGGAGTTTTTACCCTAAAGTACCAAACCCATTCCACCAACATGAAGTGTCCTTTCATGGCTTGTCCTGCAACTGAGGGAATCCCTCTCATGGCCACGTCTGCTATCACCATCCCCCCAGGCTCTCAGGCTATCATAAACTCCCAGATATTATATGAACTACCTAAACAGACTTTCTTAGAGCTGTACTGCCCTCCTTTGCTGGGGCGGAACAAGCCTTACCTTTGTCCTGCAATTCTGGATGTTTCCCACAGGGATCCTGTTCAATTACTAGTTGCCAACCTTACTGCGCTTCCTATGACAGTATCCAGAGGAAGGTTGTTGGTTACGGAAAGTTGTCAAATGCTCCTGACGTCTTGTCTCTTCACCCTTTTAGAACGTTTCAAGACTTTAACCTACCCAAAGACGAGCCTCAAGTCCTATCTCTGTTCACTGCCCAAGGCTTCCCTCAGTTGTCCCTGGTCTAACAGAAAGAGGTGCTTGATTTACTATACCAGTTCTCAGATATCTTTTCTAAAGATAGTACCAATTATGGGCTAGCCAAAGGTGTTATTCATCAGATTGACACCAGGAATGCTCCCTCCTTTTGTGCCAAGCCATACCGCTGTAGCCAAGTGAAAGATGCGCAGGTTTCTAAGGAGCTCAAACAACTGCTGGATGCTGGACTGCTAGCTCCCTCTCAAAGTCCCTGGGCTTCCCCCCTGCTCATCTTAAAGAAAAAGGATGGTGGGCACCGGATTGTGATGGACTATTGAAGGTTGAATTCTCTAACCAAGAAAGATTCCTATCCCTTACTGCGCATTGATGACACCCTTTGATGCCTTGGAGGTTCTAAGTTTTTCTCTGCCATGGATTTGGCGTCTGGCTACTGGCAAGTTGACCTCTCTCCTGAAGACCGTCAGAAGGCTGCGCTCATCACATCAGAAGGATTGTTTGAACCTACCTGCATGCTGCAAGGGCTCTTCAATGCTCCGGCAACTTTCCAGAGGGCCATGGATTTCATCCTGCGTGACTTGAAGTTGTTGTGTGTCTTAGTCTATCTAGATGATATAACAGTCTTCAGCGCAACTTTCACTGATCACCTAGCCCATCTTAAAGAGGTGTTATAAAGATACAAGAAGCCTGCTTCAAGTTAAAGCCCTCTAAGTGTGCTTTCTTCAAAGAACGCCTTGAATTCCTTGGCCATGAAGTAACCCAAACAGGAACTCGTCCAATGACCAGGAAGGTTGAAGCCATTGACAAAATGCTTCCGCCCACCAACCTCTGAGAAGTACAAGTCTTTCTGGGCATGATGGGTTACTATAGACAATTCATTCCTGATTTTGCTGATACTAGCAAACCCCTGGTCCAACTATTGCGCAATGTCCCTTTCAAATGGACCGCCAGCCAACAGCAAGCCTTCAAGACTCTAAAGCAGAAACTCAAAGAAGCACCCATTTTAGTGTAACCTGATTATGATAAGGAATTCATCTTGTACACTGATGCTAGTGACCTTGCTATTGGGGCTATCTTGGCTCAGCTTGATGATGAAGGTGTGGACCACCCTGTAGCCTATACTTCCCGTGTGCTAAATAAGCATAAAAAATTATAGCATTACAGAGAAGGAGTGCCTCGCTGTGCTGCATGCAGTCAAACAATTCTGCCACTATGTATATGGTACCCATTTCACTGTTGTCACTGACCACACTTTGCTCAAATGATTACAACAACTTAAGGAGCCTGAAGGACGCTTAGCCAGATGGGCTCTCCGCCTGCAATGTTATGATTTCACCGTGCTCCATTGCCCTGGGATTCAACATCAGAACGCTGATGGGTTGTCTCAAATGCCCATCCTTGCCCTACATCCTGCTGAGGCAGACCGCCTGTACAAGATAATTGGCTACCCTTCTTCCTGGGAGAGTGAGACAGAAAAGAGGTCTGTCTTGCCCTGTCTAAATTGTCTGAAGACACCCTCATACATGACAACCAACTCTTCAAGAAGGTGCGGGGTCAATACTTGCCATACATGCGCCCCAGTCTTTGCCTCTCCTTGGTGTCACAAGCTCATAAAGAAACTGGCCATGGAGGCATTGCCAAGACCTTTGACTGGCTTCATAAGAATTAATTCTGGGAGAATCTTCACCTGTTGATCCCAAATGTCATAGCTAGTTGCCCTGACTGCCAACTTCAGAGGCCCTGAGCAGCATTAGCACGAGTTCAAATTGATCCCCCCTCAACATGCCTTTCACACTGTCAGCATTGATGCTGTGGGTCCTCTCCCCCACTCACGCTACGGATGCCACTTTATCCTGATTGCCGTTGACCACTTCAGCAAGTGGTGAGAAGCGCGCCCTACTAAAGACATCACTGCTAAGACTACTGCTGCCTTTCTGCTGCAGTATGTTTTCTATTGCCATGGCTGTCCTCAAGTGCTGTTATCAGATAACGGAACCAATTTCAATGCCAAACTTGTAACCTCTGTTATTGAAGCTCTAGGAACTCACCAGTCTTTCTCTGCCTCCTATAATCCTTCCACTAATGGGGCAGTTGAGCTGCCAACTCAACACTGGTTTCTATCATGAGGAAACTCATCTACTCTGACGCTGCCAATTGGGATCTATACTTACCTGCTGCCCTCATTGCCTATTGTCTGAGCAAGCATCAGATCACAGGGTACTCCCCCTTTGCCATGTTGTATGGGAGTGAAGCCACCACTCTGTCACTCTTGGGGGTTCTCCTACTCTCCTCTGATAAGGCCATGAACCTTGACAACCACATCAAAGACTTATTCAACCACATCATTGATATACAGGCCACTGCTTCACTTCCACCTATAAGACTAAGACACTTGAGCTCTCTCCTGACAACGCTGGGCGCTCCCCCTTGCCTGAGTTTGATGTTGGTGACCATGTCCTATACTATCAACACTGTGTGGGTGGGCGCGCGCACAAACTGGACTCCCTGTTGATTGGTCAGTTAGAGGTGACTTTCAAACGAGGATCTGAGTACACTGTAAAGCTCCTCTCCAGTGATCGCCCTTTTGCTTGTGTACACGCCAAGTTTCTCTGCAAGTATAACCCCCCAAAGGCCAATCTAGAGGGGGGCAATGTCGTGAATAATAGCATTCACCATGTTTTAATTTTGCCTTTGTTGGGCCATTTTGAAGACAAATCTCTTGCTTTTGCTTTTGACTCTCAAAATGAACTGGCTTCTGCTTCAGGAAATATGATTGTTTGGTTTCCTGACTCTGCGCAACTCACTTGCCCCACTCATGCTTGTGGGAAGTGATCCTACCGTCCTGGTAGTGTTTTGTGGTATTCTCAACCACTATATATTCCATTTCCATATTCACCAATAAAATTAGTTATATTCACATTTTTGTCTTTATGTCTTCTGTACTTCCGCACCTCTCTCTAGCCATGCCTAGTAGAGATTATTCATCCAGGGCCGCAAGGTAAACACAATTGCCTTCCCTGTTATCTAACCAAGACTTAGCACAAATCCAATCCTAAGGTTAGGATTCCCCGTTGTGTGACTGTGCTGCGCCTCAGAACACAACATCCTTTTACTGAGTGAAGCGCCAAATTGAGTGAACCATTATAGAGGGATTCTTGTTGGGTCTTGAATTGTACAGTTGATTCAGAAAACCTGGTATTATCCTTCCTAATTGCAAAGCTTGGAAGTCAGGCAAATAGTTAACTAAGAGACTAAGTTTGATATATTTAAATAGTACCATTGATTGGAAATTGGTTACTTCTGCCCCAGTTTGTCAGCTAGATTTAATTACCCTGTGTAAGTTGACACTGATAAATAGATATAATATGATAGTCCCCCAATAAAATCTATTTTGTTAGAATACTTGATAGAAATTAATCACGCAAGGATTTTTTGCATACTGGACAAGGTGCTCTTTAGATGATGTAGATGGAATAGGAGCTGTGAATCTAGGTGGTATTACTTAGTCAAAATTTGATCCATATTTTAAAATTTTCACTTTTCAACTCTTAATAGTTGAGTCCTCTCTAAATTACAATAAACCAAATATTCTCCTGGTCTAACTTTATTTTAGCAATTCATCTGGTAGCGGTTTTACTCTGCTACATTCTAAATAACTTGATCTTGAGCTGTATTATTACTGGAAGATGTGGCCTTGCCCTGGATTTGTTGTTGATACCTCCTTATGTTACCTCAGTTCTTCTAATTTTGGTGTCTTTCCTTCAGAGTTCAAATCTGAGACAGTTGTGACTTCTCAATGTCCCAAGTTCTATGCTGAAGACACGCTAATCCTTTCACAGGCAATTTATCTGGGACTCCTTTAGTTGGGTTTAATCATTCTGTTAAATCCCAGTGTTTCATTTGGAATTTTTACTAAACAGTATCTGAAGCTTTGGTGGTGGCTAATCATCAACTCCTTATGAAATTGGGTGATTATTCCCCACCACATGGAGACCTCTTCTTACTATCTGTCAATTTCTGTCATAGTTTGCTGCCAATTAAGAGAACTCAATTTACTTTAATCCTTATACAAGAAAAGGATTCATTTTAATTCTGAGGAGCATCAAGGCTGATGGCAACCAGTAGGAATAATATCAGTTGCTAATAATCACCCCATCAAGATCTTGGCTATTGCCAAACTCATAATTGGGTTATAACTAACTATTTCCTTTATGGAATGATACCTCAGGTATCTCCTGTTCAATACTTACCCAGGTTATGAGTTGGGGTTTGTTATATTTTCATGGTATTCAGATCCTCTTTTTAATTAATCCTGGACATTGTTTTCCTGAAGCTTTTTTTTCTAAATTGCCACCCCAATAGCAGCCTTGAGCATTTCCATCCTTGCTAGGTGATTTGTGTATCTCTTCCACCAATTACTATAAAGGGATGAAAGGGAGAAAATATTATGATCACCTTGATTTGCCAAGTGTCTTTATTTCTGGATGTCATATGGCTGCCATATCCAATTATTGTGTGCTTCACAATTGGGTTAACAAGAAGGTGATTGCCAGGAGAGTAAATAGTTAGGCCACTGCCCCTGGAGACTGCTGCAATGTCTGCCTTGATAGTGAGAAAAACTACTTCTAACCTTGAGGTATGGTATAAATACCTTAAGTTTAGGTTTGGTGCTAACCCAAAGTTTAACAAGCCCTTCCAGAAACTCCAGCAGGTAAAAAGAATAGCTATCTTCAAGTTATGGGTTATAGCCAAACAAGTTGCCCCCAAGTGGAAAAATCCCAAGGAGCAGGGCTATCAGGAGGATGTGAAGAAGGCAGTGAAGAAGAAGTGCAGGATAGTTGAGGTCAAGAGTAACATTAACCATGTGGTCAAAGCTCTTAGTGATGGCATTGACTAACACATATAATCCTTGGCTTGCTTGAAGCATTTTTTATTTTACTCTGCTTGGTTTGTTATTTTAGGTCTGCTAAGATTTTTAGATGTAACTGGTAAGTTTCATATATAGTTTTGTTGTAACTGTGCTGTTTTAGTAGAGTTACAAGGGAAATATTTAAAAACTAGATAATATTCTTTATTGAGAGATAGTGATTATATAGTTAGTGTGAATCAATGGATAGCAGGAACATGATTGGTGATCACACGGCTGGATGAAAGAAGGGGGTGGCTTGATCATGATAATGATTCAAGCGCCAAATCAAGGTATCTACCATAAAGGATCATCATCTGTTCATGTTGTTGAATTTGAAAATTTGAATCAACTTCCTAGCATGGCTTCAAGTGACTGGATAATTGGATTGCAGGTCACAAACCCACTTACTCAGAACCTTGCTGGCAGGTCAAGCCTGCTGTTTTGACATCCCCCAACTGAAGGCCAGCCTCCTCTGGAGGCAGGTTGTCAGAGAAGTTGTTGGGAGCCCAGGCGTCATATTGGACTAAATGTTGTTTTGTGGCGGGTAGGGAAGTCTCTTTTGCTTCTGTCTTGCCTTGCAGTGTCTCAGGCAATTATGATAGAGGACCTTGTCTTGTTTACGTTTTCCAAGTCCTTGCACAAGGTAAGTGCTGTTGTCATTTACCTTTATGATGATTGCTGGGCCTACTTTCTCTGGTTGTAATTTACTTTGTCAATGTTCATGATCCAAACTTTGTTGCTGACCTCATTTCTGTTTTGGATGAGGACAAATGTCTTTTTTAGACGCTTGTTTTCTCTTTCTGTTTTCTTGCTATTGGCCTCTATGACCTGGGGATCTGAGTGGGGTGGAACCTTTTTTGGCATTCCCAGCTTAGGTCCTGATAGTGCTTGTATGATATTTGGCTGTGTGCCATATACCAACTCAAAAGGGCTTTTCCTGGTGGATCTGTTCACACAAGTTTGGTACACAAGTAGTGAAGTTGGTAGCTACTTATACCAGTCCTCAGTTCTCCTGGCGGTGAGCTTGGCCATGGCTTGCAAAAGGCTACCATTAAGCCACTCCACACGTACATTGGCCTTAGAATGGTAAACGTTGTCACCATGTGCTTGACCTCATTCTTGGTGTGGTATATGTTGCTATCTTCAGAGGTTGACTCTTTGCCTCTGTCAGTTATCAGGAGTTCTGGCTTTCCAAACTTGCTGATGATTTCTTTCCCTATGAACCACCAGATGTCATTGTCTGTATGTGTCTTTAATGCTTGTGCCCCTGGCCATTGTGTGGTAAAGTCTATTGCAGTCATGATGTACTTGTTCTCATTATGTTTTCCTGGCATGTGGCCCACAATGTCTAGGGCCCACACCTTGAAGGGCAGTTGTGTGCAGATAGGTAGTACTGAATTAGGTGGGGTTTCTCTCTTCACAAATTTCTCACATACTTTGTATTGGTCTAAGACTTCCTGAACGTCACAGTACAAGGTTGGCCACCAGGCCTTGTGTTTAAGGAACTCATATAGGTTGCAACTCTTGGTGTGTCCCAGGTCTCTATGGTAACATAGGATGGTGTCAACTTGCTGATGTGTGGGGATATAAGGGATGATAGTTCTGTTGGACATTTTTTGATGCAAGGTCTCATAAACGTCAGCAAATAGGTGTTTGTTATTAATGACTGTTTTTTATTTCAGTTATGCCAGGGGGGAAGCCTTTGTCCTTTGTTGTTGTAAATTGTGTTATTAATGCTATTTTGATTTGCCCTTTGAATATTGATAGTTGCAAAGGTTTGACTGGTTTTGCCTTTGCTTTCAGAAATTCCTTGCCTTCTGCAAATGGGTCTGTTTCAATATCCACCCATTATGGATTATTGTACCTGTCTGTGGTTGATCCTGGTAAGACCTCATCCCAGCGTGACCCCCTCAGCCACTCTGTCTTTCAATTGAGTGGTCACTGCCTCTTGTCAACTATTTAAAGTAGAATCATTACTCCTAATAAAGATAAGTTTATCCACATTTGTGTTGGCTTTTATAATCTTCAAGCTTTTCCTGTCCTTTCTGCCAAAAGGACTTTTACATCTCAATTTCCAGGAAATTAAGGTATGTGCCCTTAATTTTGCCCTGAAGGCTAACCCAAGGCTAGCTTCAAACCTCAATATTTTTGTAATAAAGATTTCCTGCTATGTCTTCCAGGATGTTGTCCCCTGGAGCCAAACACAATATTTGTCTAAAGTACCAAGAGGGGCCAGTATGGGTTGAGCCCATTCTCTCCTCTTGTGACTTGGACGTACAGGCGTTAGAGTGTGTCTGCCATGACAAGTTCTGGACCAGGCTTGTACTGTATGGGCATATTGAATCTATCCAGGAGTTCCATCCAGCAGTTCTGACGGCAGGATAGATTTTCTTGGGCTTTGAAATATTTGAGCAACTTGTGGTTGGTCAACAATGTGAATTTTTCCTGTTGTTCTAGATAGCAACACTGTTTGACCTGGCAGTGTATGATTGCCAGCAATTCTTTGTCATGTATAGGGTATTGACACTTGCTGTCTGTCAGTTTCTGTGATTCATAGGTGTGGTGACTGCTCTAACAGGTTGTCGGGCTTAAGAAGTACTTGGGATTGTGAGCACCAGGCAAGGTGGAGTACAACAGAATATGCCTTGCCAGCATAAACCTGAGGAGTTGCTGACTATGATCAATATATGAAGATCATAGTATTAACAATAGCAGAAGAGGTACAGGTGTTGGTTGGCAACAGAGCAACAGAACAGGATACAGAGTTGGTGTATAATAGTCAGTTGGATACCAGATAGACAATATATACTTTGGGAAGGATACAGTTGTTGGTTGGCAACAATACAACAGAGTCAGAACAGGGCTGGCGGAGGAATGGGTGTATGTTAATCAGTCAGAATCTAGATAGACAATGGATACTGGGAAAGGGGAAAGAGAGGATTAAGAATTGATAAGTGGCATTCAGCAGACTTATGATTCCTAGGTGTCTCTATATTAACAGTGCTGAAAACAAGAGCTAAACATCTGTTTATAGCTTACAGGAGCTATCATAGGTTGTACAGACCCAAGGTCTGCACCTCTGCAAAGGCAGTTGACAAGTAACTTATCCGAGTTAAAGGAAAAACAACAGTGTTTGGTTTACAATAAAAGGTCTCTAATTTATTAAATAAGTCAAGTGAAGATTATATAGGCATTTGTGAGATGATAGCCAACTGAAATGTTGATTAATAATATGGAATATTGATGATCAAATAAGTTAGTTTCTACAGTTTTATGTGGAGATTACAACTGACAAGAGTGGTTGTAAGTTAGATCATCAGTGTCAGTTGGCAATTGGTTATTACAAAGGCAATTGCGGCAAATTTGGCATAATCTGGACAGATTATGGGGCAGACAGTTTAAAAGACCACTTTTAATTCATCTGAGCAACAGATGTGACATGTTGAATGGTCTGGCCAACATATTTGATCCTTAGACTTGTCTGGCTGACATAAAAAGCCTTTAGCTTTGTATAGACACAGGAAATGCATATAGAATCTTATGGCCAACAGATAAGACCTATAGACTCATGTGGCTGACAGGAAATGCCTGTAGCATCTTATGGCCAACAGATAAGGCCTAAAGCTTTATATGGAAGACAGATAAGGCCTATAGCCTAGTCTGGCTGATAGAAGCTGGTAAATAGCATCATAGCTCATAGCTATTTCACCACAATAGGCTATGGGCAGGAAGTCACCATTATTGTTTTTGATTTGTAGTACTCCCCCAATGGATGTGTCTGAGGCCTCTGTTTTCATTTGGTACTCCATATTGTGTTTGGGTACTGTAGGATAGGTGCTGTTATGAGTTTTCCTTGTGACGTCTAAAGAAAAAGTTGTGTTGGGGTCCTTACAAACTTGGATTTGGCGCCAGTTATGGCGGATAGGAGTGCAGTCAGGACGCCACAGTCAGGTAAAAGTGGTGTACGTAGGCCACCATCCCTAAGAATGTGCAAAGTTCTGACTTGCCTTTGGGCAGTGGCATTTTTCAGATGGCCTTGATCTTCTGACTGTTGTGTTTGATGCCGTCCTTTGAGAATATATGTCCCAGGAAAGTCAGCTGCTCACAAAAGAATTGGCATTTGGAGGGCATGGCTAGCAGCTTGTGTTGTACCAGGGTAGCAAAGACTGCCTCCAGGTCCTTGTGGTGCTGATCTACTCAGGGAATATAGACAATAATGTTGTCCAGGTAGACTAAGGCGTGCTTGTCTATGTGAGGGGCAAACACCTTGTTCATGAAGGTCACAAAGGTTGATGGGGTGTTTGTCATACCAAAATTGAGCACCACACGCTTGTATGAGCCATACTTAGTGTGGAAGGCCGTTTTGGGGATATCTTCCTCTTTAATACAGATCTGATTGTAGCCTGCAGTTAGGTCAATCTTGGATAAGACTGTGGCGGGCCTAGGATGTCAATGAGCAGCAGCAGGTAACAATTCTTGATGGTAACTTCATTTAGGGCCCAATAATCTGTGACTAGGCACAGGGTACCATCCTTCTTAGACACAAAGAATATGGCGGTCTCAAAAGGAGATTATGAGGGGTGGATAAGTCCTTTTTCCAAGGCCTCTTTGAGGTAGGCACATAGGGTGTCATCTTTGTTTTGGGTCAGGCAATAGATGGGTCATGCCTTAGGTATATCTCCCTTGAGTTGGATGGAGTGTTGCATATGTTTTTCCAGGGGCAACCCGGGTAGAGTCTCCTTGAAGATTTCTGGATGGCAGGTTACAATTTTGAAATCTTGAGGCGTAGTGGTGTCCTGGTGGTCTTTGAAATGTGTGATCTTGTACTGTCTGGAGTCTCATTTAATTGCCTTGAGGTTATCTCTTTTGTCCAGGGTCTCTGTGATGCATACAAAGACGTGTTTGTAGGAGTTGGTCCACTGAGTAAGGGTAGATCTGGTGATTGACTTCTTTGCGTTTGATGGTCAATACCAAGGTTGCCCAGTCCACATGAGGGTTGTTCTTTTGCAGCAAGTCCAGACCCAGTAAAATGTCAAACTTTGGAAAGTAAATAACAGGGCCTTGGATGGTGGAGTGCAGGTTCTCACATGATGGAGAAGGGGGTGGTTTCCATTGTCACAGCAATGTGATATTCATCAGCTAAAACCACATTTTTAATCCATGAAGGATTAGTGGCTAGCTTGAACCTGTCCACAAAGCTGCAGTTGACTAGGGTTTGGTACACGCCTGGGTCCAGGAGTGCCGAGCCTGTGTAACTGCAAAAACAGAAAGGGTAAGACATAAGTTTATTGGGATGTCTGGCAATGGTGTAAAGTACCAGGTCCTCTGAGGGTACTTTGATCATTAGACACTGGTCCACGTCCTCAGGTTGGTATTCATCATTGGGCGAGTCAGGAGTTGTGAAGGGAGAGCTTGGCTTGCTTAATGCTCTCCCTGGGCTTTTCCCTTGTCTTGGTTACCTTGTGTGAAAGTGATACAGAAATGGATACAGTTTGACTGGCCACTGTTCCTGTTTCCATGTCCATTTGAGTCTGTGGGCTTATGGTTTGCACTGCTGCTGTTGTTCCCAGAGGGTGGTCAATTGGAACACCTGGCTGGGTGAGAGTCTTTGGGTCTCTCTTGCTTTCCGGTTTGCGCCTTGTGGAGAGCGTTGGACATTTGTTCTGCTTTCACGCTTCACAATACAGACTTTATAGATTGGTCACTTGGTCCAGGTTCACGTGTGTCAGGGATCCAGCCTATGGGGGCTCCTGGGAACTTGTGGGCAGACGGCTTGTGGGCCCAGCAGGGAGGGCCCACCACAAGATTGGGGCCAACTTTACAATAAAAGATAACAATTTGCCCTGTAGAGCCCAAGGTCCGCTGGCAGGTACCATAGAATCTATCAAGCTGGTAATAGTGATGTACATCACTCCAAATATCTGAGTGGAAGTAGATTCATTGGCAGCAAAAGATTCTTGTGGGCGGTCAGGCTGTGGGTGAGAGGCGGAGTCATTGGGACCAATTATGCAGGCAGGTAGTTGTACTTGTTGCTGAATAGCTGGGGAGGTATAGTGATTTTGTGGCCTTCCCTGTACACAGTCTCGGTCTCTCTGGTTCTTTCCTCAGGGTTGTAGATTAGGATTTCCTCTAGGGTGAACTCCAAATATGCAGGGCCAGGGGGGGTACTCTGAGAAATGTACTGGACCGTAGGGAGCTCCTGGTGGACAATAAAGGTCGGGCAGCTGGTCCACGGTTTCTTGGGGTTGATGGGTGTGATGTGTGGAACCGCAGGAGGTAGACTGTAGATGAAATAGAACTAATATCAAATATGGAATAACCTGGTTGAACCAAAGGTCCATGTCACTTTATTGCAAGAATGGCAATGGGCAACTTCCTGGCAGTCCAGGGTATAAGTATGCCCATCTGTCATGGGTGAACTTTTACAAATTTCTTTGGCCCAGGTGTTACCATCTACCAGGTTTTTCCAGTCCTTGGTGGCATCCATTGCAGAGAGTTAATCAATTGGCTGGTTCAATCTGCAAATACTCAGATTCCCTTGTTGGGTCATGGGGTTGGTCATCTCTGGGTGGCCTGTGTTCTATAGGAAGTTTCTTTGTTTCCCCTTCTGTGGTGGCCCAAGTTATTTTGGGATCTATGGCTAGGCCTGCCTGCTGATTGGCTGGGTTAACAGGAACCTTTAACGTGGGGAGTGTCAATGTAGGTGATTTTGACTTATCAATCTTTAAAGGATTTTCCAAAGTCAAATCCTGTTCTGGTTCCTGCCCAAAAATCTGCAGGCAGCTGGTCCTGCGGGCTGGCAGCCTGCAGGGTGTCAGGGTTCAAACCCTGTAGTTGAGGTTTCCAGTAAGCATGGTCAATAGGAGTTTGTCACTTGTGACAACGTGTCTCATTACATGCAACTTGAGTGTGTTGTAGTACATGAGGTGTGTAGCTGGGGTGTCAAAAGCTATGTCAGAGGGGGAACATAGTTGGAGTTTCTTGTAGGCGCAGGTGAATTCCTTCACTGTGCCAGTCTGAGTTAGGTTCTTTACTTGGTGTATGATCATGAATGCAGTGTCTTTAAGCACAAATATTGCCAAGAAGTCTTGCTTGAAGGTGTCCCAATTATTTTTGATATGTTCTTCATGCCACTTGTTGCACCAGGTGCCAACATCATGAGTCAGTTGGATGAAGATCTCTGAAATCCAGAATTGCTGTGGGCATTCTATTTGGGCCAGTTTGCTTTGGGAAGATTGGATCCATTCAGTGGTGTTGTTGTTGACCCCAGCAAAGGATTCCAGGGCAGTGCTGTAGGCTGGTATAGTGTTTCCATAAGTTGCACAAGGCATGGCAGAGAGAATCTGGAAGAACCCTTGTGCTGACAGTGCATTGAACGCAGGAAATGGTATCACCATGTTCTGGTAGAGGACAAACCCATCAGGCATCTCGGCACCAGGTGTGTACGGTGTCCAGTCTTCTGGGAGGCCAGACATGATTCTATCAAGGATTTGATTGCCGCAGCAAGTACAGGCAACAGGCAGAATTTGGGGGTAAAGTAGGATGGAAAACCTACCTGTGCTACCAATGTCATAACTGTGCTGTTTTAGCAGAGTTACAAGGGGAAAATATTTAGAAACTAGATAATAATCTTTATTGAGAGATAATTATTATGTGACGGATCCAGGCTTAACCAGTCCATACTGTCATTATCCTGCCCTTGACTCTTATTGCTGTTACCTTCCTGGGACAAAGCTTCAAGGAGCTTTGCCTCCAGGGAGGCAATTTTCTCAGATAACACTTTATTATCATCCCACTAACAAGCCATGATTTCAACGCTTTTTTCCTCTCCTGCTCTCAACGCCTCAATTTCATGATTCACCATCTCTTTTACTTGTTGCAAGATTTCATCCCATCCTACCAACAAGTTCCGAGCATCCCAAGCATAAATTTGGTTCCCTTGGGCGGGAGTCCCTTCCTTTGCAAAGTAATTGGAATGCAGCTCTTCAAACACAGCCTTTACTTCTACTAAAGATTTGGCAGGAATAGTCTTAGTGACCTCCAGGCTGGTCCAAGCTTCTTCCAATGTACTTGTAGGAACCTCCTTTCTTGCTGCAGCGGTTTCCACACAAAGGACCCCAAACTTGGCTCTCTCAAATTTTAACAAAGAAGGCATGGCAATTGAAAAATAGGTGAGGGGAAAGCGTTGAAACTGACAATGAATATATTTTATTAATGTTTAACTGTTTTTGTTTATATACCATTTGGGGCATACATGGCTGAAAACCACTCCGGTTCCTGAATCAACCAATGATTTGTGTCACATGGTCTATGGCATTCAAGTCATCCAACATAGATCTTTACCTGAAAGATCACCAACAATTCTCAACCTATGAGAATTGACCTACAATGGGCAGAAGTCACCTGACTCCATTCAACCCAATGTACTAATTTGGCATGGAGCTTCCCCAGCTCCCAGCTCCAAAACCCTGTGGATTGCACATCCTAAACTCAGCTATCAGTGTTCCAACTGTGAACCAGATGATCAAACCTGAATTCCTAGACATCCTTGCCTTTATTTAGTTATTTTTGCATTTAATGGTTTTTTGCCTTAAAACCCATTAAACTGCTTCAAAACTCAAACCAGGCGCCACCGCGGCACCCAGCAATTTCCCCAGGCGGTGCCTGGGAAAATTTGATAGCAGCACCTCTCAAATTCATTAGGTGGCACGGCGGCGCCTCTAACCCAATAAATTTGCCAACACAGCGCTTTTAACCCAAATTCCGGGGGCTTCCCATGGTTAACCTTAACCAAACTTCTTGACAAAGTCAAGGCCATTTCAATATAATTAAATCCTCATTAATTATATCCGGTATTTATTAATTAATCTTCCTGATTAATCAACCCATTTTGAGACGCCTAGTCTCCAAGATTGATTTGGCCAATCTTGCTTCAATTCTTTTAGTTAGCCTAACCTAACTAAACATCCATATTCTGTTCTTTTATTAAACATAGATATCCAGTTTCTAGGAACCTTTCCCTCAAGAATTCCAAACAAACCTATCTATATGTAATAAACAGCAAAAACAGAAATCTTTATATTTTGGAGCATTTATTCAGCTAAATACTAAGCAGTGACTGTAGTACAGTCACATATTATATAGTTAGTGTAAGTCATGGGTAACAGGACCATGATTGTGTTGATCACACGGTGAGATGGTGAAGGGGGGTGGCTTGATCCTGGTAATGAGTCAAGCGCCAAAACAAGGTATCCACCATAAGGGATAGTCATCTATTCATGTTGTTGAATTTGGAAATTTGAGTTGACTTCCTAGTCTGGCTTAGCGTGACTAGATAATTGGATTGTGGGTTATGAACCCGCTTACTCAGAACCTTGCTGGCAGGTCAAGCCTGCTGTTTTGACAGTTTCAAGGGAGATTTATGAGATACTATATGTTTTACTGTATTATCAGTTTGAATATGGCATTTTTAGGTAATGATATAGGAGGTCTATCAAGTAGAAATGCATAAGTTTTTATATATTTTTATAAGTCATATATAGTTTAATAGTTATGTTTTTGATTGTTATATTTTGTATTGTTATAGCAAATGGAAAAGTCTTTATAATAATGAGTGTAATTTAGAAAGTATAGTTGGAAATAGTTGCTTATTTCTCCTTATTATTATTAATTATGGGGTTTTATTATTGTGTTTTTGAACTCTTTGGGGTCGTTTTAGAGTATAAATGTATATTGCTTAATTTTTATTAAAAATGTTCCTGGTAGCGAGTAAAATTAATTAAACCTGTTGATATGCAGAAATCAACGTTATTAAAAGCGAAATCCATATTACACTATAGTGTGGATATGGGGGCCGTTGCCTTTGGTGGTTTGCTTTATTCAAGTGTAGTGTGTTTGGATTCAGGACGTTTAGCAACCCTCGCTAAAAAAGGTCTAATCTCGACTAAAAATACTATCAAGCATAATGATATTTTTAGTGTTCTAGTAATTCTAATAATAGCTACCCATTTGTAGTTTATTTGCCCGTCAATTCGAATCCAAGCGTACCCTTCCATTTAGCCATTGAATCGGATTCAATGGAGTGGAAAAGGGTGGCACTTAGCTCAGTTATTTATTCATTTATTAAAAGGTATGCACTACATCCCTCAATTTCCCGTGCACGGTTCATTGAATGGAGAATTGTGGCTCAGCTGCAAGTTTAACCTTTTATATCTTTTTGGCGGTTAACAATAATGTTGAGCAGTTCATCATGGATAGATACGTGGATCTCGGATTTATAGTAGCTGTATAGGCTTGTAGAGAAGGAGAAATAGTAAAGCCAAGAAGAAAATGATGTCATATTCCAACTACCCAATAATGTTTGATTTAGCGCTAACTTATCACGCCACTGATAAAAATACAATCTTGGTTCTCAAGAACTATGGTGATTCTAAAGCATGCCGTCCAATTAGAATTTATAGCAATCGGCGATTTTGAAAATCTATTTATAATTTGCATTTTATTGAATTCATGTCTATTTTGATCTTGTATGGAATCCTTGGGTGGCTAGGTAAATAGAATTAGGTTTAAATAGCAGCCTTGCCCAGCCAATCTATCAAATCAAATGAAAATCAATATTCTATTTAGTGCTATTGCCTGTGGGATCGCCTTGTGCCAAGCCGATGGCCGAAAATACTATGGTCAAGTGCTACAGCAATTAAATCTAGTCCGTGGCATTATAGAGGAGCAAATGGACCATGCCGCAGCCAGAGGAGCCGACGATGTCAAGAGAGCTGAGTCTGATCTTAAACACACGATCAAATGCAACTACGACATCCAAGTAGCGCCATTTGAAAAGGATTACAGCCCTGACGGGGTCAAGGACATGAAAAAGTACTACTTTGAATCGCTCGAACAAGAAGTGAAGATTCTAGCCCAAGACAAGCTCTATAACCTCCAAAGAAATGCCCATCCCCAAGCAGGAAGTGAAGCAAATCCTCCCAACCGCCCCACTCAGGCAACACCCGCTCGGGGATATCCTTCCAGCCGCCCCACCCAAACAGCACCCGCTAAGGGTGTTGCTAAGCGCCGCGTCCAGAAGTACCTTGTAGACACCATTTATTATACAAAGCCCTGATAAGAAATTTACACGCAACCCAATCTCCAAGGGATATAATTGGCACTAGGCGTGATTTTCAGCTTACCATTCTAAAACCACCTTCTAGCCTTTATTAAATTTCTAAATTAGCTTTAACTTTTTCCCCTACTTCTGAACAGCCACTTTACCATCATAAAGCTAATATGTCAAAAGCGACACTTGGCCAAGTTCTATCTCAGCACCACTATCATAAAAAATATCTTGCAACAACAGAAATATTCCAGAAAAAGACCTTGGACAGGGGCTTTTGAATGGAGCTGCCAGCTCAGCTATTCTACTACCCTGTAAGAGAGGGGGGCTAGACTAACAAATTCTGGCTCACATCCTGGTGGATGGTTTCACCAGGATGCCATCCAGTGCAGGACTGTAATGGCCGCCCTAAGAGGCCTACCAAAAATGGCAGGCCAAGAGAAGGGAGGGAAATAGGCGTCTAAGCCCATAATCAAGGCACCAGCAAGCAACCATAGAGAACAATCCCAGATGGGAAGGGAATCTGGATCCTTAGGAGGAAGTTGATGCCAGGGGGAGGGAGTGATTTGAAACTGGCAGAAGTTATGTGTTGTTTGAGTCTAGGAAAGGGGTTCATTAGTGTCAGGCTCCTGAAAGGATGGGAGGTCCTCAGGAGAAAGACCTATCCAAGTGGACTTGACAAGGGATGTCACAAATGACATTTCAATACTTGTATTGAAAACCCAGGAATTGAAACCCAAACCTCAGGAAAAGCCTTGTGCTGACCAGGGTATACAGGAGCCCGCCAGACTGCCTGTTGGGCCAAACCCTAGCCTGCCAGAGATTCCTTTCCCCAACCAGGAGGAACAGGAACCTGTCAGCCTGCCAAATGTCAAGACTGGAAGTTCAATATCAACATTGAAAAAAAAACAGAATTGAACTCCAACCCTCCAAAGGCTAATTGGGTCACCCAGGATGGACAGGGACCCACCAACTTGCTGAGTTTCAAACCTGAGTTGTTGAATTACTCCAAGACCTGCTAGACTCTTGAGAATGATTCCCCAAATGGTCATCAGATTGCTGTTAACCTTGTGCCACCAAAGACCCAGACCTAAACAGAAGTTTTAACTTGCCTAAAGGAGGTTATAACAAGGCCTCTTGCCAGGTCCACCAATGATCATCATCTGGTGCCAGTCTTTAGTCCAGAACAGGTAATACAATTTGAATGCTCAGGTGACGTGGTTAACAGTAGCGGCAGAACAAAGCATTGCCACTTCTGTTCATCAGAGCAAGCACAACTAGGATCTGCTGCCCTCAAAACCAGAAGCCAAGGTCCATGCTTTGCCAGTGAACTGTCCATGGGCCTGAAGCCTGCAAAAAGCAAAAAAGCAAAACCACATGATATAATGTCAAAACAGCAGGCTCAACCTGCTGGCAAGGTTCCAAGTAAGCAGGTTTGTGACCCGCAATCCAATTACCCAGCCACTCAAAGCCAAGTTAGGAAGTCAACTTGGATTTCCAAATACAATAAAATGAACAGAAGTTGATCCTCCCTGGTGGGTAACTTTTTTGGTGCTTGACTCATTACAAGGATCAAGCCACCCCCTTCACCATCTCACTGTGTAATCTACACTATCATGTTCCTACTATCCATGATTCACAACAACTATAAAATACTTATCTCTCAATAAAGAATATTATCTAGCCTCTAAATATTTTACCTGTGTAACTCTACTAAAACAACATAATTACAATATTGGTAGCACAGGTAGGTTTTCCATACTACCTTATCTTGCAAAATTCCGCATGTTGCCTGTACTTGCTGCGGTCAACAAATCCTCAATACAATCATGTCCAGCCTCCTGCTAGACTGGACTCCGTACACACCTGAGACCAAGATACCTGATGGCTTTGTCCTGTACCAGAACATGGTGATCCTTCTCCCTGCCTTCATTTCCCTGTCAGTGCAAGGTTTCTTTCAAGCGCCCACTGCCATGCCTTGAACAGCTGATGAAAGCACCATGCCCGCCTACGTAGCTCATAGACTTAGGATTACTGTTTTGGAACCTTTTGCTGGTGCCAACAACAATAACGCCATGAGATGGATTCAATCTGCCCAAAGCAAGCTGGCTCAAATGGAAAGCCCACAACAATTTTGGATTGCAGAAATCTCCATCCAACTGACACATGATGCTGGCACCTGGTGTGACAAGTGGCACAAAGAACACACCAAGAAAGATTGGGATACTTACAAACAGGACTTCTTGGCAAGATTTGTGCTGAAGGATACAGAACTGATGATCATACACCAAGTAAAGAATCTAACCCAAACTTGAACAGTAAAAGAACTCATCCGTGCCTATGAGGAACTCCAACTATGTGCTCCTTCCGGTATGGCTTTTGACACTCCAGCTACCCACCTCATGTACTACAACACGCTCAAGTTGCACGTAATGAGACATGTAAACCTGGACCAAGTGACTAACTTGAAAAGCCTGTACCACAAGGCAGAGAAAGAAGAACAGACGTCCAACACTCTTTGTTGTGATCTGAGAGCAGCACCAAGTCACAACAGGAAATCCTAACCTTAGGATTGGATTTTTACTAAGTCTCGGTTAGAATGGCAGGGAAGGCTATGCAATTACCTTGTGGCCCTGAATGAATAATTTCTGCTAGACGTGGCTAGAGAGGCGCCAAAGTATGTGGAGACATAAAGACAAATTGTGAATAGAACTTAAATTTTATTGGGTATAAAGACTTGGAATATATACTGTGTAGCTTTACCACAAAACAGTACATGGATGGTAGGATCACTTGCCACAAGCATAAGTGGGGCAAGTGAGTTGCGCAGAATCAGGAAACTGAACAATTGAATTTCCCAAGTGGGAGCCAGAATCATTTCAAAGGGCAAAAGCAAAAGAGAGAGATTTGTCCTTGAAATAACCCATTGAAGGCAAAATAAAAATATGGTGAATGGCAGCATTCACAACATTTCCCCCTCTAGATTGGCCTTAGGGGGTGGTACTTGCGGAGAAAATTGACATGCACTCGGGAAAATGGACAACCACTAGAGAGGAGTTTCAGAGTGTACTCTGATCCTTGTTTGAAGGTCACTTTCAAGGGCCCAATCCACAATGAGTCTAGTTTGTGAGTGTGTCTGTGGTGATCCACATGTGTGCGGTTTGCAGGCAAGGATGAATTTGGCTTCAAATAAAGACAATATGCTAAAGAATGACAATGTGTGGTTAGCTAGCAACGTTGTAAACTAGTAGGTAACATAGGGCTGCTAGGGGTAAGTGAGGTAAGCCTAGTAGGTAACTTGGTCTACTTGGAGAAGTGAGGTAACCCTAGTAGGTAACATGGTCTACTAGGGTAAGTAAGGCCTGGCTGGTAGGTAACAAAGGACTACCAGAGGCAGTTGTTGCCTCCACCCAGCAGAAGATGTTGGCTGCTTTGGGCTATAGTGATTCATCTAGCAGGGAATTGTGTCTGCAGGAGGGTGAAGACTGAAATAGCAAGCAGGGAACTTTGTCTGTCTGGGGGGGGGAGGAAGTTTGGACCCCTGGCAGGTAACGCGGGCTGCCAGGGAGGGGAAGAGCTCTGAGGGCTCAACATACCCTAATACACTTGCAGGAGGTCTGTGAGCAAGCACCCTGCCTAACGGACTGGCAGGGTGTCCTTGTTTATGCCCCTATGGGAGCTTTGGGGAAACTCAAAGTGAGAATTGGAGGGTATAGGCATGCTCAGAGGTGTCACCAAGGTGGCTTGCTTGGGGAAGCAAGCTGCAGAACTTGGTGTGATCAGGCCTATGGGAAGTAGAGCTGATTACTCTGCAACTGAAAGCCCAGACTTCATCACCTGGATGAGTAAAGACAACACATAGACATAGATTTATGGTTGAATGGCCTAAGTGGATTGCCACTTGTGAGGGCCCAGTCAAACGCCAGTTCAATGTAGACTCATGCCTGGGTCTACAAGTTCTGGTAACGGGGGCTGAGATAAAGGACCAAGGTGGTTCATGGAATTAGCAGAGAAAACTAGCAAGAGGGACTGTTTGGTCACAGTGAAGGCTAGTCAATGAACTGTTAATTCATATTGAATGGAATGGACCAATATGGTTTAGTGTGTTAAAGGAACAAAGGAGGTTCCTAGTGTGGATTTGGTGTGAAACTGGTTAAGGATAAGCAGAAGGACAAGAAGACAGGATGAAGGACTAGAAGATCATGGTGTAGGATGGCCAAAGGACCAGAAGTTGGTGCTGAAGGACTGAAGAGCTGAGAGGATGACCTAGCTGGACTGAATACAGAGGCTGGAAGAGCTGGTTTAGTGACTTCTGAGTTGAAATTTGGATATAAAGAAGTAGTTAAAGAATGATTAAATAATGCCTGAATATGATTAAAAAAGGATTAAAAATCATATAATTAAAAATAAAGGGGAGAAAAAATAACCTATAGTTTATTATAATTATATGTTATTTTTAGGAAAAAGATTAAAGAGAAAAAAGACCAGAAAGAAGCTGAAAGAAGAACGGAGAAACTGTGAGAGCAAAAGAGCAAATTTTGCCAAGAACAACTAGGGAAGCAAAAGGGCAAGCAACAGGCAGGTTTGAAGATGCAAAACGTTGACAGAAACACAGAGAAACGCAGAGACGTTGAAAAATTGAAGTATCAAAAATTGCCTAAGTAAAACATATGTGGAAGCGCTTGAGATTTGCCGGGGAAACGTGGCAGGAATTACAGCAAAACTGTTTAAAACGTGGAGCAATGGTTTACCTGGAGCAGGACAGCTTGGAGTTTAAACCAGGGTCAGGAACAGGTCATCTGGATAAACTGTTTTGGCAAAACTGTTGAAGCAAGGTGTTTGATTGGCTGCAACCTGGAGCCTACTTAATCAGGTTTTTAAGGGCTTTAACTTGAGAGTTAAAGCCTAAAAAATGGGGAGAAGAAGCGGAAAATTCAGGGCTTTCATTGGCTGAAGTAAGTTTGAAAGTTTAATATAATATAGAAGAAGAAAAACAGGATAGTTTAAGCTTTAAAGAACCAGAGTTCTAAGAGAGGTTTTTGGTCTGAAACAAGGGGCTATAAAAGGGAGAGCTATCTGAGACTCTTCAGGGACTGGATCAAGTGGATTAAAAAGGACACCAAAGCTACAGAAGGAGCAGAAGACCAAGGATAGGAAGCCAGAGCCAAGTCAGACCACAGGAGCTTAAGATTAAGACAACAGAGCCCACGACCAAAGTGCTGGAGCCCAAGACCAAAGCAAAGGAGCCCAAGATCAAGGAGCAGGAGTTGAAGACCAAGTACAAGGAGTGTGACGGATCCAGGACTAACCAGTCCATCCTGCCATTATCCTGCCCTTGACTCTTATTTCTGTTACCTTCCTGGGACAAAGCTTTGAGGAGCTTTGCCTCCAGGGAGGCAATTTTCTTGGATAACACTTTATTGTTATCTTGCCAATGAGCCATGATTTCAACGCTTTTTTCCTCTCCTGCTCTCAACGCCTCAATTTCATGATTCACCATCTCTTTTACTTGTTGCAAGATTTCATCCCATCCTACCAACAAGTTCCAAGCATCCCAAGCATAAATTTGGTTCCCTTGGGCGGGAGTCCCTTCCTTTGCAAAGTAATTGGAATGCAGCTCTTCAAACGCAGCCTTTACTTCTACTAAAGATTTGGCAGGAATAGTCTTAGTGACCTCCAGGCTGGTCCAAGCTTCTTCCAGTGTACTTGTAGGAACCTCCTTTATTGCTGCAGCGGTTTCCACACAAAGGACCCCAAACTTGGCTCTCTCAAATTTTAACAAAGAAGGCATGACAATTGAAAAATAGGTGGTGGGAAAGCGTCAAAACCAACAATGAATATATTTTATTAATGTTTAACTGTTTTTGTTTATATACCATTTGGGGCATACATGGCTGAAAACCCCTCCAGTTCCTGAATCAACCAATAATTTGTGTCACATGGTCTATGGCATTCAAGTCATCCAACATAGATCTTTACCTGAAAGATCACCAACAATTCTCAATTTATGAGAATTGACCTACAATGGGCAGAATTCACCTGACTCCATTCAACCCAATGTACTAATTTGGCATGGAGCTTCCCCAGCTCCCAGCGCCAAAACCCTGTGGATTGCACATCCTAGACTCAGCTATCAGTGTTCCAACTGGGAACCAGCTAATCAAACCTGAATTCCTAGGCATCCTTGCCTTTATTTAGTTATTTTTGCATTTAATTTTTTTTGCCTTAAAACCCATTAAACTGCTTCAAAACTCAAACCAGGCACATCTTGAATTCATTAGGCAGCGCAGCGGCGCTTCTAACCCAGTAAATTTGCTGACGCGGCGCTTTTAACCCAAATTCCGGGGGCTTCCCATGGTTAACCCTAACCAAACTTCTTGACAAAGTCAAGGCCATTTTAATATAATTAAATCCTCATTAATTATATCCTGTATTTATTAATTAATCTTCCTGGTTAACTAACCCATTTTGAGACGCCTAGTCTCCAAGATTGATTCAGCCAATCTTGCCTCAATTCTTTTAGTTAGCCTAACCTAACTAAACATCCATATTCTGTTCTTTTATTAAACATAGATATCCAGTTTCTAGGAACCTTTCCCTCAAGAATTCCAAACAAACCTATCTATATGTAATAAACAGCAAAAACAGAGCATCTTTATATTTTGGAGCATTTATTTGGCTAAACGCTCAGCAGTGACTGTAGTACGGTCACAAGGAGTCCAAGATATTGTTAAAGGACTCCAAGTTTTGGCACAAACCCTTTCTTATTCCCTACCCCAAGGCAATATCTCAGAAGGTTTCTAAGGGGATCTTCCTTCTGAAAGAGAATAAAGCGCCTATTACAACCCCTATCTGATTTTCTCGTGTGAAAAGAATATATAAGTCTCATGAGTCAATTGTCCCATATTTTCTATCCTAGCCCAGGGGATGAGGAATCATACCGCCTAGGGTGCAGGAAGTTTGCCTCTAGTAAATCTGCCCAGGAGGAGTGGGAGAAGGTGACTAGGCATTTGGAGATGTCAAATAGAGGAAGAGAGTTCATCAGAGAAGGGTTTGCAAGACTACTCCAGGATTGGTATTGGCCTACAGGCAGGCTGGCGCCTGCTGAAGTCCAGGTATACAGTGGAGACACTTGCTTGGTGATTGGAAAGGTACTAGAAGAGTTTGCCCTTATGCAAGCCAAGTATAAGCTTCTCACCAACCCTTCACCCCTGTTGGAGAATGACAACTCCTCCAAGCTGGTCCCTGTCTACGACCCAGGACACACTATGGGGACAGGTGACCAGGAACCCCACAGTGTCCTCCTACTCTATGCTGATAGTAAAGAACATGGTCCCCAATGTTGAACTCAGGCAAGGGAGATTGTCCAGCATTATTGGAAGAGAGCTCAAGCATCTTGGTCTAATATGCAGACGTGTAAGCAGAGGCCTGAATATCAATGATTTGGTTGACTAGATCTTTTATATGGTCATCAGGGTTCATGGCCTTATCAGAGGAGAGTAGGGAGCCCCCAAGAGCAACGTAGTGGTGGCTTCAGGACCATACAACATAGCAAAAGGGAAATACCTGGTGACACAATGCTTGCTAAGGCAATATGCAAAGAGAGCAGCGGGTAAGTATAGATACCAGTTGGCGGTGTCAGAGTAAATGAGTTTCTTCATAATAAAACCATAGTTGAATTGGCGCACTCAACTGCCCCATTGATGGAAGGATTATAGGGGGCAGAGAAGGACTGATGAGACCCCAAGGCTTCAACAACAGAGGTCACTAACTTGGCGTTTGAAGTTAGTCCCATTGTCAGACAACAACACTTGAGGGCAAATGTGGCCAAAAATACTTCTTTCAGCAGGAAAGCAGCGGTTGTCTTGGCAGTTATGTCCTTAGTAGGGCAAGCTTCTACTCACTTGCTAAAATGATCAACAGCAATTAGGATAAAGCGGCAACCAGAGCGGGAGCAAGGGATAGGTCCTACAGCGTCAATACTGACAGTGTGAAATGCATGTTGAGGGGGGACTAGACTGAACTGATGAGCAGCAGCTTTAGGCCATTGGAGTTGGCAATCATGGCAACTAGCAATAACATCTGGGATCAGAAGGCAAAGATTTTCCCAGAAGTAATTCTTCTGGAGCCAGGCATAAGTTTTGGCACTGCCTCTGTGTCCTGTCTCTTTATGAGCTTGAAGAACCACAAAAAGGCAAAGACTAGGCCTTACATAAGGCAGGTAGTGGTCCTGTACTTTCTTGAAGAGCTGATTGTCACATATGAGTGTGTTTTCAGATAATTTAGAAAGGTCAACTTGGACTTCTTCCATCTTGTTTTCCCACAAGAAAGGATATCCAATTAGTTTGTACAGCCTGTCAGCATCAGCAGGGTGTAAAGCAAAGATGGGCATTCTGGACAGACCATCAGCATTTTGATGTTGAATTCCGGGGCAATGCAGAACAGTGAAGTTGTATCCTTGCAGGCAGAGAGTCCATCTGGATAGTTTTCCTTCTGGTTTCTTGAGTTGTTGTAGCCATTTGAGCAAAGTGTGGTCAGTAACCACAGTGAAATGGGTGCCATACATGTAATGACAAAACTGCTTGACAACATGCAGCACAGCAAGGTACTCTTTCTCTGTCACACTGTAATTCTTCCAATGCTTATTCAGGACATGAGAGGTATAAGCCACAGGGTGATCCACACCTTCATCATCCAGTTGCACCAAGATAGCTCCAATGGCCAGGTCACTAGCATCAGTATATAGGATGAATTCCTTATTGTAGTAAGGATATACTAGGATGAGAGCCTCTTTGAGTTTTTTTAAGGGTCTCAAAGGCTTGTTGTTGGCTGGCGGTCCATTCAAAGGGGACGTTACACAGCAGCTGGTCCAAAGGTTCACTAGTGTCAGCAAAATCAGGGATGAACTGTCTATAGTATCCCATCATACCCATAAAGACTTGGACCTCTTGCAGGTTGGTGGGTGGAAGCATTTTTTCAATGGCCTCAACTTTCTTAGTCATGGGGTGAATTCCTGTCTGAGTCACCCATGCCCCAAGAATTCAAGGCGTTCCTTGAAGAAGTCACACTTAGATGGCTTTAACTTAAGTCCATCTTCATGAATATTTATGAAAACTTCCTTAAGATGGGCCAGGTGATCATTAAAGGTAGCACTGAAGACAATTCTATCATCCAAGTACACTAAAACACACGAGAGCTTCAAATCACGGAGGATGGAGTCCATGGCTTGTTGGAAAGTAGCTGGAGCTTTGCAAAGCCCTTGCAGCATTTGTGTAGGCTCAAACAATCCTTCAGAAGTGATGAGTGCAGACTTCTGTCTATCCTCAGGGGAGAGATCAACTTGTCAATAACCAGAAGCCAGATCCATGGCAGAGAAGAACTTGGAGCCCCCAAGGCGGCAGAAGCATCATCAATGTGTGGTAAGGGGTAGGAATCCTTTTTGGTTAAGGAATTCAAGTGTTGTTAGTCCATCACAATACAATGACCCCCATCCTTCTTTTTTAGTAGAGTAAGGGGGAGGCCCATGTACTTTGGGAAGGAGCAAGCAGTCCAGCATCTAGAAGTTTTTTGAGCTCTTTAGACACCTGCACATCCTCTACTTGACTGTGGTGGTAGGGTTTAGCACAAAAGGGGGCATCACTAGTATCAATCTGGTGAATGACGCCTCTGGCTAAACCATAATCAGTGCTATCCTTAGAAAAGATATTAAAAACTGATCCAGTAGGCCAAGCACTTCTTTCTTTTGAACCAGAGATAGCTGCAGGAAGTCTTGGGCGGTGAACAATGATAGGACTTGTGGCTCATCCTCAGGTAAGTTAAAGTCCTGGAACTTACCAAAGGGATGGAGAGATAGGACTTCAGTAGCATTCAATAGCTTGCCATAGCTGATAACCTGCCCTCTAGACATATGTATGGGGAGGGAAGTCAAGTAGGCAATCAGCAGTTGAACTGGGTCTTTATGAGAGACATCCAAGACCCCTGGACAGAGATATGGTTTATTGGGCCCTAGAAAGGGAGGCAAGTATAATTCTAGGAATGTACATTCAGGAAGTTCATATGATATTTGGAAGTTCAGAATAGTTTGAGACCCAGACAGAATAGTTACAGCAGAAGTGGCCAAGAGAGGAATTCCCTCAGACGCAGGACAAGCCATGGGAGGACTCTTCATGTCAGAGGAATGGGTTTGGTATTTTAATGTGAAAACACCAGTGGGATATTCCAAGGAACATATCTTGAGGCGCTTCCCAGGAACTTTAACTGGCTCTTCAAAGATCAGAGGGACTTCATATCCCAAGATAAAGAGGAAGCTGTCCTTTAAGTTGATGATCCCATTATATTCCCTAAGGAATTGAGCACCAACTATAAGTTTGTAGCTCTCATTCTCCAAGACAACGGCAGGCACAACCAAGAGTAGCTTGCCAACCCCATGGGAAGAGCAGAATAAGCTCCTATAGTGCAAGTCATGGACAGCCCAGCTGTGCCATACAACTGATGATAGTTAAGGCCGGGGGCAAGTTTGAGCTTCTTGACAAGGTTTGAGGAGACAACATCAACAGGAGATCTGTGACTGTACTACAGTCACTGCTGAGTGTTTAGCCAAATAAATGCTCCAAAATATAAAGATGTTCTGCTTTTGCTGTTTATTACATATAGATAGGTTTGTTTGGAATTCTTGAGGGAAAGGTTCCTAGAAACTGGATATCTATGTTTAATAAAAGAACAGAATATGGACGTTTAGTTAGGTTAGGCTAACTAAACAAATGGAGGCAAGATTAGCCAAATCAATCTTGGAGACTAGGCGTCTCAAATGGGTTAGTTAATCAGGAAGATTAATTAATAAATACAGGATATAATTAATGAGGATTTAATTATATTAAATGGCCTTGACTTTGTCAAGAAGTTTGGTTAAGGTTAACCATGGGAAGCCCCCGGAATTTGGGTTAAAAGCGCTGTGTTGGCAAATTTATTGGGTTAGAGGCGCTGCCGTGCCACCTAATGAATTTGAGAGGTGCTGCTATCAAATTTTCCCAGGCACCGCCTGGGGAAATTGCTGGGTGCCGCAGTGGCGCCTGGTTTGAGTTTTGAAGCAGTTTAATGGGTTTTAAGGCAAAAAACCATTAAATTCAAAAATAACTAAATATAGGCAAGGATGCCTAGGAATTCAGGTTTGATCAGCTGGTTCCCAGTTGGAACACTGATAGCTGAGTTTAGGATGTGTAATCCACAGGGTTTTGGCGCTGGGAGCTGGGGAAGCTCCATGCCAAATTGGTACATTGGGTTGAATGGAGTCAGGTGACTTCTGCCCATTGTAGGTCAATTCTCATAAATTGAGAATTGCTGGTGATCTTTCAGGTAAAGATCTATGTTGGATGACTCAAATGTCATAGACCACATGACACAAATCATTGGTTGATTCAGGAACCAGAGGGGTTTTCAGCCATGTATGCCCCAAATAGTATATAAGCAAAAACAGTTAAACATTAACAAAATATATTCATTGTTGGTTTTGACACTTTCCCCTCACCTATTTTTCAATTGTCATGCCTTCTTTGTTAAAATTTGAGAGAGCCAAGTTTGGGGTCCTTTGTGTGGAAACTGCTGCAGCAAGAAAGGAGGTTCCTACAAGTACATTGGAAGAAGCTTGGACCAGCCTGGAGGTCACTAAGTCTATTCCTGCCAAATCTTTAGTAGAAGTAAAGGCTGTGTTCAAAGAGCTGTATTCCTTTTTTTTGCAAAGGAAGGGACTCCTGCCCAAGGGAACCAAATTTATGCTTGGGATGCTTAGAACTTGTTGGTAGGATGGACGAAATCTTGCAACAAGTAAAAGAGATGGCAAATTGTTAAATTGAGGCGTTGAGGGCATAAGAGGAAAAAAGCGTTGAAATCATGGCTCATTGGCGGGATGACAACAAAGTGTTATCCAATAAAATTGCCTCCCTGGAGGCGAAGCTCCTCAAAGCTTTGTCCCAGGAAGTTAAAAGCAATAACAGTCAAGGGCAGGATAATGGCAGGATGGACTGGTTAGGCCTGGATCCGTCACAAGATCCTGTGTCTAAGACAGCCTTAATTTTCACCTTTTGGATGGATATTTCCACAAATGTGGTAGTACGACCAAAGGGAGGGAGGACAGCCAGAATGTCTTGGGCTTCTGCTAGTTCTTTGTCCCACTTTTTGGTCATGCATCTTAGGCTCAGGAACTCCTTATAGACCGTCTGGAGAGGGAGCAAGACAGAGAAATCTTTTGAACACAGCGTCAGCAACCTCAGCAGCTTCTTTGGAAGTTTCTAAAGAATGGGAGAACTCTTGCCTTGAGTGAGGTAAGGGAAAGAGTCAACCTCCTTGGCTTCAGGCAGAGGCTTGGCAGTTATTGTAGCTTTCCCGGAACATAGCTTATAAGGGAATGTAATAGTTTCAGGGATGGCCAGGACAGAATACCCATAAGTTTTGGGAGCTTCTATATCAGAGTCATCCATGTCAGAGTCATCAGATATATTGTGGAATAGCAGCAGAATGGGAGGAGCCATAGTGTCAGCAGGCTCAGATTCAGCAATGGAGGGGGAATAGGAGAAGACTGGGAAGAATTGTGAACCAAGAGTGTCTCTGCCTCTAGGTTGACTGTTCTTTTTCCGCCTTCTCTTTTGTATCAGCTCCTTCAACCTGTGAGTTGGTGCAGACTTGAGAATGGTGACCTATCTGACCACAGTTGTGGCAACCTTGGCGTCTAGGAGGATTCTGTGAGTTCATGATAAGGATACATGGGCCACGTGAAGACAAACCAGAGGTAGAGGCGGCATGATTCTCCTGCACAACTGCCCCAGAATGGGTAAGGTGTATATCCTGCAACAGTGTCTTTATGCTCTTCATAGAGGAAAGCATGGCTTTACGGGCCTTGAAGTTAAGACACAGGATCTGGTTAACCTTGAGGGCTTGAGCGCAAGCCATGTATGCTTCATGTGCGGTCAACTGTTGGCTTGTGATCAGTTGTTGTCCTTCCATGTAGAATCTATCCGTGAACTCATATAGGGTCTCCTTTGGGTTGAAATCATTGTGCATGAAGGCGTACTTCTTCACTTCCAAACTTAGGTCATCACCAAATTTGTCAATCAGAAGTTGCTTCATATCTTCCCAGGTCTCAATGGTGGGCAGCTCTGGCACTACTACTATCTCTTAGCAGGTCGGGTGTAGACAGGTCAGAATGTGTTCCTTCTTAACCTCATTTGAGGCTCTTCTCATGGCATTTTTGTAGATAGTTAGGAAAGCTTCAATGGTCAAGGTTTTGGGATCAAAGACTTGCTTAAAGGTAGGCTTGAAGTGAGCTTCTGGAGTTGGGCTGCCATTGTTGCTATTGAGTACATTTATGCCTAGGGATAATTCTGCTTCAGACTCAGTGGGGGGATGTCTGGCCCACAGCTGGCAAACACTTTCCTCAAGGGTATTCAAGGTTTCAGCAGTGCGGGTGCCCATATTATTAGCTAGGGTGGTCTGCCGCTCAGTAACATCAAGGCGCTGACCCTGTGCTTTTACTATCAAGGACAGTTCAGCTAGTCAGGAAGTAAGTGACGGACCCACCAAAAGGCAAGGGGCAAGCCTGTCATTTACTGAATCAATCACTTCACTTAGTTCTTGTACGTCTTTATAAATCTCAGAGTGATCTCGCTTCAGGAGGTCCACTTCATTGACTAGAGCTATCAACTCTCTAGCACAATGAATGTGGGGGCTCCTGACAAGCCAGGGAAACAATCATCTTTGCCCACAACTTCAGATGGACTAACAACAGATGACATTGCCTCACGCAAAGTAGCAACCTCTTGTTATAAATCAGCAACCTGAGTTATCAGAGCAAGCACTTGAGGATCAGCCTGAGGGGCTTCAGGAGGGCAATCCTGACTGTGGGTAGATGCTCTTAACTCTCAAATGGCATCCCAGAGCCTCTGTTCTCTATCTGCTAATTTTATCAGATGGAGTAGAAGGCAGGGCATCTGATTTGGAGGCAGACAGTTCATTTACTTGAGTCTGGAGTTTGGCAATGGTAGCGGCAGTAGCAGCCCTTTCTTGATCAAATTCCTTGCCAAGTTTTTGGAGGCCTTTTGCAGCATGGACTACTACTTGCTGTAATTGGTCAAAGGAATAAGCACTGAAATTGTTAAGTTGTTTCACAAGTTGTTCAAAGTTGGTGAGATAGGTGTTTAAAGTAGAGTCTACTTGGCCACGGCAGGGCTGTTCTAGTTGGTGGAACTCATGAAGGTGCTCTTTGACATACTTGGGATGAATTGGCACATTCTTTTGATGGAAGTGACAAAACAAGATTGGGAGGTGACAGAGTCAAGCAGATAGTTGGATACTAAGGAAAACAGGGAGTGGATCCACTTCTGGTAGGCCGCAAACTGATCCCAGTGATGAGTGACAACGGCTTGTAGCAATGAAATTTCTTGAACGTGGAGCCCTAATACCATTTGATAATGGGCTAGGGAAGGTTGTACAAAGGAGGACAATAGATGTTCAGCAGAGCCAGCTGCCGAGAGGAGATGTTACAGAAATTGTGGAGCTACAATCAATTTGTAGTATTCAGCTTGGTTGAACTGAAGCTGAATGTGAGGGATGGCTCCATCACAGGCTATCCCAAGGGCTACTGTTATGACTTGTTCCAAGTCAGGGGTACCCAAAGGGTAGGCCACTAGGCAAGGACCACTCCCAAGGTTCAGCACAGTAGGGACAATAGGCGGGTTGGCAATGTCTTCCTCAATAGGAGGACTGGTAATTTCAGGCAAAGTTGGCTCTTGTATGGGCAGAGGCAAAGGTCCTGAAAACGTTGTTTCAAAAGGGGTAACCAAGGGGCTTACAGCCCCTGTAGTGAGCACCATTTTTGTTGTGATCTGAGGTGCAGCACAGAGTCACAACGGGAAATCCTAACCTTAGGATTGGATTTGTACTAAGTCTTGGTTAGAATGGCAGGGAAGGCTATGTGATTACCTTGTGGCCCTGATTGAATAATATATACTAGACGTGGCTAGAGAGGCACCAAAGTACGCGGAGACACAAATACAAAAATGTGAATAGAACTTAAATTTTATTGGTGAATATGGAAATGGAATATATAGTGGTCAAGAATACCACAAAACACTACCAGGAAAATAGGATCACTTGCCACAAGCATGAGTGGGGCAAGTGAGTTGCACAGAATCAGGAAACTGAACAATTGTATTTCCAAATTTGGAGCCAGCCTCATTTTGAAGGGCAAAAGCAAAGAGAGAGATTTATCCTCAAAATAACCCAACAAAGGCAAAATCAAAACATGGTGAATAGCGGCATTCACAACACCTCCACCACGTAGCTTGGTGGTCATCCAGTTTGCACAGTTGATCCTTGATGTAACCAGGAAGCAAGGAGCAAAGAGAGTTCAGGGACAAGGTTAAGTACTTTTGTGAAGCCAGTAAGTTGTGCTGGTTATCTGAAATACAAGTGAAGAGGCTATGGGATCATTATATGATAGGCCATACTTTGTGCATGGTTGTTAGAGACAGTGGTGGCTACAGCAGTCAAAATCTGGTTCTAAAATCCTAGCGCCAACTGATGTTGAACCAAAGCAGGTTGGATGAATTGGTTGACCAACACACCAACAGTCTCCATAGACTCCATCAACGCAGGAGGAAGACCAAAGTCCAAGAGGAAGGAATACAGATCTTTGGAGGTATAGCCAGGACAGAGACCAGGAATAATGTGCATTGTCACAGTGCCTGTGTGGAGGAGGGAGCACGCGCCGGCACAATCATGCTCATAGTCAAGTGAGAAAGCTGGAAGGTAGGTCTATGCATGCCTGAGAGACAACACCATCACCATGAGAGTAGAGGGGGAGTCCGCAATATCTTCCTCCAGAGGAGGACTAGAGACTTTAGGTTGTTTGGGTACTTCAGAAACAAAAGGGGAAGGACCAGAGAATGCATGGGGGAACAGAGTAACCAAAGGGCTTGCAGCCCCTGTAGTGGGTAGGACACGCCATTTCAAAAACGGCATCTCAAAAAATACCATCTCAATTTAATTCAAGATGGCGTTTTTTGTGTTAGTGATTTTGAATCACAAAAATAAAAAATAAAAATTAGTTAAAATTTACATATACTTTTATAATACGCATCTTGAATTTACACCATCTCAATTCCGTCACTTTGAGTCAGATTAATTAAATCTTATTTTGCTAACTTTATTTACATATGAAATCACTTAGTGTGGGGCGTGTTTACGCCATCTCAACTTTACGTCATTTCAAATTACGCCATCTATCCTAAACTAAAATAAGTTTATACCCAAACTAAAATAAAGCCTGTGGTATAGTGCCAGAAGATGTTCCTATAGTATTAATCTAAGACACTTATAAAAGGAATAACCTGAAAAGATGCCACTATGATAGTCCTTCTAGTGATTGTCATTGCTGGGTAAAAAAAACCAGATTTGTTATATGTAAATTATAACTTTATTATACATGGATACACTGATAAGGGTTTCATCAATAGAATATTTTAATAATGATTTTAATATAGAAGAGGGTGATTACACCATTTTGATTTACGTCACTTCAAATTCCACCGAGTTTCACATCACCCAATTGATTCAAGGCGCACAATGGATAGGGGAAATTACCTATGACGCCAGGCTACGCTATATCAATTCCCCCACTGCAATTCTTGCTTTCCACTTTTCAAAAGTATAGTTTCACGTCTAAAACCACTTAAGCAAAAAATGTAAGAAAACATATGAAAATTTGCGAATATATATTTTTTGGCCTCCTCTAAACAACTGGGTACTTTTTAACCCCAGTTGTATAAGCTAGTTTTTGAAAAATTCAAGTTTTACTCTTTGGCCCGGTTGAGGTAGCTCCACCGTAGATTTTTTAATTTAATATAAAAATGGTCAAAATCACTATGTTTTTGAGCTACGGCATCTCAATTACGTCACTTCAAAAATGCCATCTTGAGAGCAAGTTTTCAGTCAAAACTCAAAGTTTTGCCTACTTGCGTTACTAATAAAAAAATTATTTTTTCAAAAAAAAACATTAAAATTTTGATAGTATATATTATTTGATCTCCTCTACAATTCTATTCAAAAAAATTGATACTTTTATATTAAAAACATTCTTGTTTTTCTCTTTAAAAACAACCCCCAAATTGCTCATATTTTGATACTAATTCACTTTTAGATGCCTTCCAAGCCTACCACCAAAGCTGCGTCCAAGGCCTCCAAGGCCTCAAAGTCCAAGACCACTCCTCCAAAGACCAAAAAGGCCAAAACTACCCCTAAAAAGCAGCCTGCTAAGGGTAAAGCTCCCCCAAGACCCCTACGCCCTCACCAGAGCCTGAGGAAACAAGCCCAACCCCTCCCCATTCTCCTTTTATTTACTCCCTGTCAGACCCTCAAGAGAAGTTATTCAACTTTAACCGCCACTCTGACCCCACTTCAGAGCCTGAGGATGAAGAAGAGCATGAGCCTGAGCCTGGTGCTCATGCAGATGAGCCAATTGAGCTCTGGGATCTTAATACCATCCATAATGTATGCAACAGAAATGGCTCCTTTGCTGTGCCCCCAACTTACCCTACCAGCTATCCAATTATGACCAAGAAAGGGGGTGCTGGCTTTGTCCACAAGGGATACAGCTTCAGCTGCAACAACAAGAAGAAGCCCATCTGTCAGCATCACTTTAAATGTGATAACGTTGGCTGTCCAGCTAGACTCACCACATATGGGTTCACTTGTTTTAAAGCCCTGACTATTGGGCATGACTGTGCCAAGCCCTTTGATCCACTGTATCAACTGATCCACTGGTTTCTTCGCCAAATCATATCAACCACCAAAGACCAAACTGCAACTGAGGTCGTAAATGATGCACTTATTAATCTAAATTATACCTAACTTGTAACTGTTAGTGGCGCCTCAAAACTTCAGAGATATCTCACCAACCAGAGATATGCTCTGAGCACTGAAGGCGTCAGTGCTTCATCAATTTACCAGTTGATTTTAACTGAAGAGCAAAAGCTTTCACAGCACAAAGAGAGATTTCTCTTTCATGATGATGTTCAACATGCCCCAGAGCGTATCATCTGCTTTGCCACAAGCCAGGATCTGTCAACCTTTTAAAATACAAGACCTGGCTTGCAGATGGAACATTCTCAACCTGCCCAAAGCTCTTCAGCCAGCTTTGGAATATCCATGGGCAGGTTGGTAATCTAGTTCTTCCCCTTGTCTTCTTTTTCCTTCCCAACAAGAAGCAGGAATCATATGTCTGCGCACTCACAATATTAAAGGCCAAGCTTGATGAGATCCTCCCCACCATTGAAGAGGAGCCAAAGGAGACTAGAGGGCGCAAGAAAAAGGCCCAGTCAGAGGAAGCCACCCCCATCAAGAAAAAGCCCAAAAGCCTTCCATACCATGAATACCTGGTAGTAGATTTTGAGCAGGCTCAGGCCAATGCTTTTATTAGAGTCTTCAAGTACTCCCCTCAGGGATACTACTTTCACTTTTGGCAGGCACTCTGCCGCTGCCTTCAAAAGTGCTCTGACCTCCATGAGCTGGTCTACACTGAAGGCACAAAGGAAGCAAAGGACATGTTCAACTGCTTTGCTGCCCTTGCCCTTGTGCGGAAGGAGGAAACCAATGCCTTCTACGATGCTCTCCTCTGCCATCCCTACATTATTGCCAACCAGGCAGCCTTTGCTCCATTCATAGAGTATTTTGAAACTCAATGGGTTGGGGTGTTTCAAGGAGCACGCCGCATCAGAAAAGGCGGTGACTCAATCACCTGGAACTGCTTTAAGCAGGTAAAGGATGGTCTAATCAAGACCACCTCTTCTCTTGAAGGGTGGCATAGTCAATTTGCCACAAGGGTACAGGTTCAGAAGCCCAAGTTCAACAAAATCATGGTGCATCTCAAGTCTCAACAAGCCATCTCCGCCCGCCTCTTTAAAACAGGCATCAAGACCAAGGATGATCCCCCCAAGCAAACCAAAGCAGTGAAAAAGTATACAGAGATTAGCAAGGTGGTCCTTGCCTACTATCCCAAGGATAGCAAGCTTGAACATCTCCAAGCCATCTCTATTGCTCTTTCAACCAATGTATGATCCTTCCTCAATAAACACCACTCTATCTTCTCTCTTTTTCCCTTTAATTTTATCATTATTTTAGTTTTATTTAGTATTTGGTATAATTCTATGCTTATTTTAAGGTATAGTTTGTAGTTAAAATCAATGAAAATAGTTATTTTTGGGATATTTTAACTTTTGGACTTTATGCAACCTTATTACTACTAATTAACCCCATTTTTTATTGCAGATTTGAAATCCTGAGGCTTTTTTAAGCTTAGAAATGTTTTTTAAATTTTATTTTTTGAGAATTTTTTTGGGTTTTTTGGGGAGTTCAAAAATCTAAAATTTTTGAAACTGTTTTTTCTTAGTTGAAATGTCGTAAATCAAAATGGTGTTTTTACTAGTAAATTGAGATAGCAAAAATTTGAGATGCCGTATTTTGAGATGGCGTTTTTCAAGATGCCGTTTTTGAAATGGCGTGCTGTACCCTGTAGTGAGCACCATTTTGTTGTGTTTGGCTCCTGGGGACAACATCCAGGAGGACACAGTGGGAAATCTTTATAACAAAAGATATGAGGTTCAAAGCTAGCCTTGGGTTAGCCTTCAAGGCAAAATTAAGGGCACATATCTTAATTTCCTGGAATACAAGATGAGAGCTTCCTTTTGGCAAAAGGGAAAGGAAAAAGCTTGAAGATTATTAAAGCCAACACAAATTTGGATAAACTTGGCTTTATTAGGAGAAGTAATTCTACTTAAATAGCGGATAAGGATTCATGATCACTCAATAGGTAGACAGAGTGGCTGAGGGGGTCACGCTGGGTTGAACTCATACCAAGATCAGTCAAAAAAATGATGATATTCTAGAATGGGTGGAAATTGAATCAACCCATTTATGAAAGGCAAGGAATAGCTGAAGTCAAAAGAAAACCTGACCAGATCTTTGAACATATCACTATTCAAAGGCCATATCAAAATAGCATTAATGGTGAAATTTCCAACATCTAGTTTATATTCCACTTCTCCTATTTTCTTAACAATCTTGTAAGGGCCGCAACAGTGGTGGGCTAATTTTCTACTAGGTACATGAAGGGGACATTTAAGGAATTGAGGTAGACTTTTTTCTTATTCCCAATGGTTTGTCAGGTATTCTTTTCTTGTCAGCAAAAGCCATGTAGGTCTTAACAGCACAATTTAGATTCCATAAGAAAGGTTTCCTGGGTATCACGTGTTTTTTTAATCCAGGTTTGCCCTGCTGTATTCTGTTCCTTAATGTCAATACTGGGATCCCAGGATGAGTCAAATCCATAATTGGCCTTAAAGGGGGACATGCTGGTGGATTTTTGGTCTTTGCAGCTATAGGTGTATTGTGTCATGGGTAGCATCTCCACCCAATTTTCTTGGTATGCGTTGGCATAGCATTGTAGATATTGTTCCAGGATTTGGTTTACTTGTTCTGTTTGACCATCAGTTTGTGGGTGATAGGAGTTTGACATTTTGAAATCCCTGGATTTTTGACTTGACAATTCAGCCATCAATCTTATTGATTGGAATCTGGAAAGATAATCAGAATAAATTGATGTTTGGCTTGGACACTGATGCACTGGCAAAATTTGGTAGCACTAAGGCCAAACTGCTCCAAGAATCAAGAATAATCTTTCCTGACCTGAAATCAATGGACCAATCTGCCTTAATACAATCTGAATCAAGTATCTACCTTTGATCAATCCAGCGGTGCAGCAGCACAACCCTAAAATATCCAAGTGCTCCATTGGAGCTGAAAACTTGGCTGATAATGCATTTTCAGGTGCTCATCCCAATTATCATAACCAAAATAGTGGTTAGTCTATGGTTTAACCCAGTTTTGTCTACATTGGCTGGGGTTGAACACCAAAAACTCCTTGATATATTTTTCATATGTTATTTTATTATACTCTGCAATGGAGTAGATCCCACCCATAGGACATGGGATGGATGGACTGGTTTTCAGGAAGAAAACTACAATAGCAGCTTGGCATTATAGCTGGTATCACGCTTGCCTTAGGATAAGATCAGGAGCAGAAAGGATGCAATAACAACGTCTCTGCAATGGAGCATTGTGCAAGATGCCTTTTGGTGAAACACTATTCAGTAAAGCCCCAATACTTAGGCTGGTCCGGCCCTAGGATTATTGGGTCAATTACCCATGAGATAACAATTCTATAAAATGATATTTTTCTAACAATAATAAATATTGAACTCTTGCTCTCTTTTATTATACTCTTACTTAAGGTTTATCTGAGTTTATAGATAGTAAGACTGTGTTTTGGTCTGCCTAGATAAGAAAAAGATACTTTGAAGTTAGTAACTGTGTATTGATGTCCTTAGTTTTCAAACAAGGAACTAAAACTTTCTTCCCTACAAGTGAACCAACCAAATCTTTCTCCCCAAAGTTGAGATTTGGTGCTCACTACAGGGGGTAAAGATTAATACACAGACCCCTCCTTCAAACAGAAAAATGTCCCAAGAGCCTATGGGTACCACACCGGCCCCAAGCCCATTTTTTGTACCTCCAGTTCCTTTTCCAATGTGGCCGCCCCAGTAGAATTCATGACTCCTTCCATTGAAGGTATTACTATTATCAATCACACTATGATACTGTACCAAGCTCCATTAACTCTACCCTGCAACAAAGTGGCACAGGTTTCTCAGTCCCTCCTATATGGCTACCAAGCCAGTCCAACTGGTAACATGGACTCTGCCTTCTCCCTGTTTTATTGAGCCCATAATCAAGAGGACCTTTTCCTGGAATACAAATGCCTCAGAGCAATCACTACAGCAACATTTATGAGTCAGAATCTGGACCTTACATACATCAAGAAATACATTGCAAAATTCCTTTTGCCCACAATTTGTACTTCCCAAATGATTATCTCTTGTCAACAAATTGTATTGCAAGACCTTGCTATACATGCAGAGAATGCATCAAATAATTACGTCAAACTGCTCTGCCAATTAGAGATCTCTTTTCACTGAAGCCCACAAGGCTATTAAGGCTAACCAACGTCATTTGGGTTGAACTCAGTCTAGACTAGAAACCCTGACTCAGGAATTGGATGAAAAACTCCCTGTAATTATTGAAACCAACCTTTGGGACCACAGCCTGACCACTGAATGGATTGAAGCAGTAAACCATCACTGTTGCCAGTTCAAAGATTCCACTGCCGCGTCTTCCACTCCTGTAACTGGTCCAACTTCACACAAAATAAGGGAAATATAAGACAAGATTGAAATGCTGTAACCTGCTGTTAGCCATATCACCACTTTGGCCATGTTTGACGGTCAACAAATTCACATTACTGCCCTTCAGACTGAAATGGATGATGTCATGAATTATAACAACAAATTGTTTGGTCAAATTGCTGAGTTACAGAATCAAGTGGATTTACAACAGCAACATATCAATAATTACCAGTCTGATCTTGAAATAGCCCAAGAAGAGATTTGGAAATTTCATCACTACAAGGCTAATTGAGCCAGATGGGAAAGCTCTATCATGGACTGCATCCAAAGCTTGGAGGACAAGCCAAGCTATATGAGCTATAAGCCTCCCAAGATATTTCAAAGTGAACTGGGCTACAAATCTACTTCCGCTAGTACACCCATAGCAGAACAGTGTACCATCCCAAACATCATGATAGTGATGCCATCCAATCCAAGTATTAGTAGACAGGCTCCTCCTTGAAACGCACAGTGTAGTAATTTGCCTTCCCAAATTTCCTCGCAAACTCCACCTCTTCAGAGTGCTGGCAATAGATTCAAAGTAGGTGTACTTCCAAAGTTTGATTGCCAAGGGAATGTGCACGCCTTTTTGAGACTATACAAGATGACAACAGTAGGAGCGCCAGAAACTAAAAAGGCATACATAATTATTAATTTACTTGACCCTATGAGTAGAGATAAATAATGCCAAGTCTTCCTGCTGGCAATATTATGGTGCAATACATTAATTCAAAAACGCCAGAGCAAAAGACGCCATCTCAAAATTTTTCAAGATGGCATTGTGATTTACATCAGCAAAACTAAAAAAACTTAATAAAATTTATTAAATAGTTTTTTTACATATCAGTTTCTAATACAGCATCTCAAAAAACCGCATCACAGAAACGCTATTTCAAATCAAAATAAAAAGAGTGTTATCCAAATAAGATTTTGTTATTATAAAAACACTTAATAAATACCCTAAAATACGCCATCACAAAAAACTGCAACATAAAAACGCTATTTCAAATCAAAATAAAAATTCTGTTATCAAAATAAGGTTACCAAAACTTTGCAAATTTGACTGCAAAACTAGCCAGCTTTAAGCGCCGCTGCGCCGCCATCTACAATTAAAAAGCGCCACACCAACTTGGTATAGTCTTGGACGCCACCGCGCCACCTTGAAAACATCTTTTATGTTGCGGCGGCGTCTTACTTTTAAATTTGGTGCCAGGCAGCGCAGATTTTAAATCCCCAACATGAAAACTCCACTAATCAACAATATTTCCATAAGCACTAAATTTAGAAGATAACTACAACAATTAAAAACTTAATATAATAAAAAATAAGAACTAAAAAATAATAGAAACAATTAAAAGAGGATTGGCAAAGCAAGTTTATTGCAATAAAAGGCAGGCTGTGTGGGATTAGTCCCTTGTGTTGTGGGCGCCTCCACGCTGCTGAGCAGAAGACGTGGCAGGAGGAGAGGACTGGCAGTTGGCAGGGCAGGGATGCTTGGTGGTGCGCTATATGGTAATCACTGGGCGCTCATGGGTGGGCATCATGTAGCGGTTGGCATCCCGGCGCCGGCGCACGTGAGCCAGGATCACCAGCATTTAGGCCCAGGTCAACTGGGAGTTGCGCAACATAGAAGACCAGTTGCACAGGGGAAGGCAGATCTGACTGACTGGCACCAAACGTCCCCAGCCACCACAAGCAGAGAACGCAGCACCTATGGTGAAGCAGTCCATCAACACATCTTCCATGTGGGAATATGATAGCGGTAGGGGGGCGCCAAGTTGGTAAGCCAGGGAGCGGTAATGCTCTAAGCAACAACCAGTGTACCCGGGCTGGCCAGGCTGGCAACTTTTGGGAGGATACCACATAAAGTGGCAAGTTGCAGCAGCCAAAGGAAGGTAGAGGGAAGCATTGCCAGTGGTAATGGCTTGAAGATACACCTTAAACGTGGCAGAGAAGCGACAGTTAGTGTTGGCTTGTATGGGCAAGTCTAAGGTCTGATGGAAGCTGGGATCTGCTGCAAGTTCAAGAGCCCAAACCTGAGCCACCTTGTCAATATACTCATTGCAGACAGCAATGGTATGCACATGTTGCGAGGAAATCTCACTGGGGCCCAGGGTAGCTGACTGCAGCCCTAGACGCACCTCAGCGGCCAAACAGGAGGCATCATACCGGCTGTGGTATAACTCCCCTGCCCAAATTGGGGTCATTGCATCCTTGTTGGAGTGTAGTGCCTGTACAAAGCTGTACATTGTCTCCTTGTGGTGACAGATCCCAAACTTGCTAAGGAGGTTGGGGTAGTCCACCACCACAAGGTTGGAGTTGCGGCAGGCGCAGAGCATTGAAGATGGGGTAGGGGGAGGCGCGCTGGTGGAAGGAAGGCGTTGAGGAAATGGGTGCTGAGCACAAGAAGAATTGCCGCTGGGGGGCGCACTGCTGACAGGAAGAGGCTCCTCAAACATGGAGTCCTCATCAGGGAAATCCCCGGCACTAGAGTTTGGCGCAGTACTACGCTCAGAGGCTGCCACGGTGGTTGCGCAGTCCTGTTTGCAAAACTGGGAGTCACTGGCCCAAAGTCAATTCAAGAAAGCAATACAAACTGAATGCAGCATTTTTTGAAAAGTGCGCCGCTCTGCTTTGTCCATTGAAGCCATCATTTTGTCATAGGCTTGGAGCATGCTGGTGTTGCTGTTGTTGTTGATGTTGTGATTCATCTGATGAAGAAAGAAAGTAGTGTATGGTTAAATGGGGGGATGTGTTGGAAATTTTGACCAAGCAATGATGCTAATTATGAGGGAGCTCACAGATTAGGATTACAGCAGCCAACTCCATAAATTAGCAGTATAAAATCAATGATGCCAATTGTGACAGAGCTCAAAGAATAGAATTACTGCAACCTCATTGTCATAAATTTATAATATAAAATTTATATATATTCAATTGGCAGTAGATTTTGGATCATTACTGCAGAATATCCAATGACATGCGCCGCCGCGCCGTCTCTATCATACATAAAGCGCCACCACGCCACCCAAAAAAAGCTCCTGGCGCCACTCTACTTTTACGTCAAGCGCCACTGTGGCGCTTTTTCTTGAATCCCCAAAATGGTTATCTAATGATTAATCATATTTCTAAGCTCTAGTCTCAATAGTATAATTGAAAAAGATATTTTGGATTAGTAGTAGATTTATAATTGTAAAGACAAAATCCAACCTACTGAAAAGCGGCGCCATGGCGCCTGAAGTTTTAATTATTTGGCGCCTGAGATAATTTCAGTTGGCGCTGCAGCGCCTAAGCTTTAATTAAAATGGCGCGGCTGCGTGTTCTTTGATTTTTTTGTCATTATATCTTACTTTTATGTGATTAATCCAAGCCTTTCCCTTATTAATTGGGAATAAAATATGGTATAAATTTAAGACCTACATAATAAATTAACTCAAATTAGCGCTACTTTGATAGTACTACCCCTCTGCAACACAGTCATTCAAAAATCCACGTCTAATATGCTAGCCTTATTCCTTATAATAGTGTGAACTTTGCTATTAGGGTTTGAATAATACAATGTTTTACTAGTGATTTTATTTAGTAATGAGGGTATTTATGTTGTGCAAAATGTACCCATTACAAAATCTACTAAGCAACTAAGTGTCCAATAGGAGTGGCGCCCACCAATGTGGCACTAAGAATTAACCTGTTTTAGCATGTGGTGTCATAGGACGCTATAAAGAGCACGCCATCACAAATTGACTGTTTCCACTTTTACAAAGTACAGTTCAGCGCCAAATCTCAATTAAATAAAAAATGTAAGAAGCTGTCTGAAACTTTGCATTTATGTATTTTTTATCTCCTCTAAACAACTGGGTACTTTTTAACCCCAGTTGTATAAGCTAGCTTTAAAAATATTCAAGTTTTACTCTTTGGCCCAGTTGAGGTAGCTCCACCAGAAGTTTGTTAATTTAATATAAAAAAATGGTCAAAAACACTATATTTTTGAGCTACAGCATCTCAATTACGTCATCTTGAAAACGCCATTTCACTTGCAAGTTTTCAGTCAAAACTCACAGTTTTGCATACTTGCGCTACTAATAAATTTTTAATTTTTACAGAATAAAAACAATAACTTTGATGGTATATAATTTGAGAGTTTCTCTGCAATTCCATGTAAAAATATTGACTACTTTTAAATTTAACACATTCTCATTTTCTCTTTAAAAATTGTCCCCAAATTTGAACTTTTCTGATGCAAATTTGCTCTTAGATGCCTCCCAAGCCTACCACCAACGCTACCCCCAAGGCTCCCAAGAGCATGGCCGCTCCCGCTCAGACAAGAAAGACCAAGGCTAATCTCTCCAAGCATACTCCTAAAGAAAAAACGCCTGCCAAGACCCCCACACCTTCCCCTGAGCCTGAGGCTGATAGCCCCACCCCCTCCCCACTCTCCCTTTGTCTACTCCCCCTCTGATCTCCAGGAGGAGCACGTCCACTCCAATGATGAAGATGAGAATGAAAGAGTCTCCAAAAGCAACTCTGGTGACCATGGTTTTGCAGCCTCAGAGGAGGAGCCTATCCTAGAGTGGGACCTACATGCAGTTGCCAATATCTGCAATGTCAACAGGCAATTTATAGTTTCAGCTGTTTTTCCTGACTTGTTTCCCATTATGACCAAGAAGGGGGTGCTGGCTTTGTCAAGGACGGCTTCCTTTTCATATGCAATTACCAGAAAATAATATGGCAAACCATCACTACAAATGTGATAGTCCAGGTTGCCCCGCGCAATTAACTACATTTGGGGTTACCCAAGTCAAGGAGCTCACCATTGAGCATGACTGTTTGGGCTCTGATATGATTCTTTACTATCTTATGCGCTGGTACCTTTGCCAAGCCATTCCTTTCAACAAGGACTTGACTTCAACTGAGCTGGTAACTCATTCTCTCCTTTACCTGAATAAGGATCAGAGAGAGGAGGTTGGAGAAAATACCAGACTCCAACGGTATGTGACTGATCAATGGTCAATTGATGCCAATATTGGAATCAGCGCTAGAAGTATCAATGAGCTTGTACTTTTGGAAGTCCAGAAGACTACCATGCTTGGAAAGCTCTTTTTGCTACACAACAACAGGCAAGGTTCACCAAACCGTATTTTGTGCTTTTCAACACAAGAGGATCTTGTACGCCTTTTAAAGTGTGATACCTGGTTTGCTGATGGGACTTTTGCCTCTTGTCCTAAGCTATTTTATCAGCTTTGGGCCATCCATGGTCAGGTAGTGAACATAAAATCCCCTTTGTCTTCTTCTTTCTCCCTAATAAAAGGGAAGAGACTTACATCCACACCTTGAATATACTCAAGCAAAAACTGGATGCCATCTTGCCTACGCTTGAAGAAGAGCCAACTGAGAAAAGGGGCCGCAATAAGAAGAAGGTCAGCCCAGAGGCTACCCAAGAGCAACATGCCATAACCACAAAGGCGCCTGAGTCCCTTCCTTACCATACCACGTTGATGGTTGACTTCAAGGCTGCACAGGCCAACACTTTTATCAAGGTATTTAGGAGCAGTACAAGGCTGCTTCTTTCACTACCGCCAGGCTCTGCGCAAGAACTTGATGAAAAACCCATCCCTCAATAAGCTGGTATACAAAGATGGTACAAAGGAGGCCAGAAAGATATTCAATTGCTTTACTGCTTTGGTCATGGTCAGAAAGAAAGAGGTTAACCTTTTTTATGGCAAGCTTCTCAATGACAATTACATTCTTGGGAACCAAGAAGCCTTTGCTCCTTTCATACAGTATTTTGAGCGCCAGTGGGTAGGTCTAAACCAGGGACATTGCCACATCTGCAAGGACGGCAACTCAATTAACTGGAACTGCTATAAGCAGGTCAAAGCCGGCGTAACTAAGACCACCTCCTCACTTAAAGGTTGGCATAACCAATTTTCCTGCCTGGTTAAGGCAAAAAAGCCTATGTTCAGTATGATCATCAAGAAGCTGAAGGTTCAGCATGCGCATGGGGATCAGCTATATTCTCATGATGTTAAAGGCAAAGCTTTTATAGCCAAGCATGCTGGCCAGCAGGTCAAGTTCACAAGTGTTACAAAAGCGGCTTTGGCCTATTACACTAGAGAGGACCGCCTTACCCATCTCAAAGACATTGCCATAGCCCTTGGATCCAATTTATAATCCACTTTTTTTAACAATAAACTTCTTTTTTTCTTCAAATTTTTGATTTTAACTTTTAATATGTATATACATGTTTAATATAGTGTTAAAATTTAATACAATAAAGGCACCCTTTTAGGATGTGTTGACTTTGAAGCTTTGCGCACTATAGTTGGTACCAGCTAACCCCATATTTTTATTAAAGATTTAAAATTCTTGGATGATTTTGAGTCTAGCTGTATACTTATTTTGAAACTTTTAAGATTTATATACATGTTTAATATAGTGTTAAAGTTTAATACAAAAATAGCACCGTTTTAGGATGTGTTGACTTTGGAGCTTTGCTATATAGTTGATATTAGCTGACTCCATATTTCTATATTGCAGATTTGAAATTCTTGGATGATTTTGAGTCTAGTCAAATGTTTTTTATAGTTTTTGAAATTTTTTTTGGGCTTTTATCAATATTTTAAGTTATCTGGCGCAGCTTAGCCATAAATCCAAGATGGCATTTTTAAGATGGCGTCTATCTAGATGGCGTTTTCAAGATGGTGTTTTTGAGATAGCATCATTTGAATTGACGTATTGCACCAAATATTACCTACCAAGACGCCAGAAGTGCCATTCTGAGAGAATTTGGGAGTACTGTTTGCATGATAGAACGCAAGAATCTCTTTTCTGATATCAAGTATAAGACCAATGAGACGCTTTCTGAGTTTGCTGACCAATTTTATCACAAAGTCCAAGTCCTCCTAGGAGCTGGTGCAATGGTGGAACATGATGCCAAGTTAGCAATGAAAAACACTGTAAAACCTTATCACAAACTTTATTGGGCAATGAACCACTTTCTGGGTCAAGAGTTTACTATGATGCAAATGCTAGACTATCTTTGCCATTTAGAAGCAACCCACAATGCACCCAAAAAAGAAAAGCCCAGATATAATTGCCCTTCCAACACTAGCGCACCAGCAGCTGGAAGTACCAAGACACACCAAACTCAAGAGAGAGAAATTCCTCTCACAGATATCTCTTGCTACTACTGTCAAAATAAGGGAAATTATGCCACAAAATGCTTTAATGGACGGAAGGTACATGTGGTCTACGTCCCCGCCAAAGAAAAGAGAAAAGACCAAGCTCAGTAGAAGAGGGATATTCTACTGAGCTTGAAATCAACATCCCTCCTGATAAACCAGTTATGCTAGTCTCCCTGCCAGTGCTCTGTAACAATGTTGAAATTGCCATGCTGTCCAACCCTAGTCTGCCTTGCTTTGAGAAAACTGAAATGATCACTACTGAGCTATTTGTCAAGGATGAGCCCATTGATCCTCTTCAAAAAGTTGTTTCAAATGATTTTTGTGCTGTCTTAACCCAAAGTCAAAAAGCGACCTTGGAAGAAGAGGGAGAGGCCATAGTAGACTGGCCATACACACAGCATTCTATGGATGAATTCAGGTGAGCCTCTCCAATATGAAGATACCCCCGTTTGGAGAATGTCAGTATTGCACTGAATTTCAAAGAAATGACAAGCCACTACCCTAGTGTTAATGATTCTTTGATGCAGTTTGTGGAAGCATCAAATAATCCTTCAATCCACTTAGTAAATGAAAATTCTACCTATTCTGATGGCATGTATTACAATATTTTGGTCAACAAAGTCAAGGTCCAAGCCATAATTTACAGTGTTGCTCTGGTCAATATAGTGTCCACTATTTTGGTTAAACAACTGAAAATAGCGCCCAATGTAGATTATTGTAAACAATATGGTAATGTGGTACTAGTACCCACTGTTTCCCAAGGAATTTACAGTGCAATGCCACTACAATTTGGATCTCTTGCAGTCTCCTCTCCTGCAATTGTATTTCCTCACAAGGATTTTGATATCCTCATAGGCACTCAGCTCATGCAAAACTTTGGTGCCAAATTGACTTTCAAGAAAATGTCTTGGAAATCTTAGGTCAGAAGTTACCCATATACTATATGCTGGATGGTAAAATTCCTGAGACTAAAAGGTGCAACTAAATAAATATTGTGTATCAGGATGGCATCATACCAGTGTGGTTTTACCAAAGTAGAAAGAAGATTTTGGTACTGCCTACTCATATCGAGGAAAACAAAGGAATTCCCTTAAGAGCTTACAAAACTCATGAGATAAAACCAGGTGACCAGCATATTCTTGAGACTAAATTAACTCTCAAAATTCCTGAAGGGCTATATGGCGAGATTGAGCAGCCATACCAAAGATCTCAACTGGAACCATCAATATGCCCAGGGATAATCATCCTAGGTCACAAGGAAATCCAAGTGTTAGCAGCTAACCTCACTGCTAATACAGTTCATGTCAAAAAAGGGACATGTCATTGAATTTCTCCATCTTTTGCCCTCTGAGGAAATTGCCAAATTTGAGAATTTTGGCAGTCTAGCTGACATGGGACTACCTGATACCAAACTGCTAGTGTGCCCAGTTATTCCTCAAGAAACCCTTGTGGGATTATTTACTTTGGAACAAGACACCGTAAAGGAGCTATTTGAGAGATACAAGTCTATCTTTGCCAAAGACACCTTTGACTTGGGCTGTGCAATAAATTTTCAGCATCACATTGATACTGGAGACACACCACCCATACAGATGAGACCCATAAGAAGATCCAAAGCAGCTGATGAAGTGGTTATAGACAAAGTAACAAAACTCTTGAAACAGGCATGTTAGTATCCAGCTGCAGCCCTTGGGCATCACCAATTCTTATTTTAAAGAAGAAAGATGGCTCTGACAGAGTGGTCATTGATTATAGGAGATTAAACCTTATTATCAAGAAGGATTCATATCCCCTGCCTTGTATTAATGACGTGTTAGACCTACTTGGTGGTGCAAAGTACTTTTCTGCAATGGATCTCATCAGTGGATACTGGCAGATTGATCTCCCTCCTGAAAATCAGGAGAAGTGTGATATTATAAATTCACAAGGATTATATCAACCTATCAGAATGCCACAAGGACTATGCAACACACTGGCTACTTTCCAACAAGCAATGAATTCTATACTTAGCAATCTCAAGTTATCATGTGTGTTAGTTTATCTTGATGATATTAATGTCTTCTCAAAAACATTTAGCCAACACCTTGAGCACTTGTAATCATTATTCAAACGCCTTGCTGACGCCAATCTAAAAATCAAGCCACGTAAATTCCAGTTCTTTAAAGAGCAGTTGAAGTATCTTGGATTTATAATAGATGACAAAGGTCTAAGCCCTCAGAAGCCCAAGGTAGACACCATGGTAAGGATGCCAACACTCAAGAGCATGAGAGATGTGCAAGTTTTCCTTGGAATGGTTGGATACTACTGGAAATTTATTCCAAATTTATCTAAGACTGCCGGACCACACTTTCACTTACTCAAGGCTGATTCTAAGTTTGTCTGGACGGAGGAGTGCCAGATAGCTTTCGACAAACTTAAGCAATTACTATCAACTGCACTGGTATTACATTATCCAGACTTTGGTAAAGAGTTTATTGTCCAAACGGATGCATCTCTTTTGCCGCAGTAGGAGCTGTTCTCTCACAACTTGATGAAAATGGCAATGAGCACCTGGTGGCCTATACTAGCAGAACCATGGATATTCATGAACACAATTACACTGTTACAGAAAAGAAATGCCTTGCAGTTATTCATACATGCAAACAATTCTGTGTTTATCTCCATGGTACACATTTCAAGGTTGTAATAGATCACTCCTCCTTGCAATGGTTACACAACCTCAAAGAAACCAAAGGCCGCCTTGCCAGATGGACCCTGAAACTTCAAGCTTATGATTACAAGATTCATCATAGAAAAGGTGTAGCACATCAAAACGCTTATGGGCTGACATGCTTACCAATGATTAACGCTGTGCTTCCAATGGCTGACCAACTGTTTTATAAGATGTGACTCAAAGATTTTAAGGACAAACCGCCTGAAGTACAAAAAAAATCTTGAAATTCTCAGCCAAGACTTTATTACAGAAGACAGTAAATTGTTCAAAATTAAGGATGGCAAGAAGCTTATCTTTCCAGAGCCCTCCAAAATAACAGACCTTATTTTTAAAGCGCATTGAGAAGTAGGCCACACTGGCCTGATGAAGACTCTGTTGCAGCTTAAGGAATTGTACTTCTGGGAGTCAATGCAGTTTGATATACATGATATCCTTGGTGCTTGCATAGAATGCTAACTCAACCAACCTCTCAACAAGAAGCTCCGCTACAACTTGGTGAAGCCAAACTTTGCTTGGCACACCATCTCAATTGATATAGTGGGTCCTCTTCCAGCAAGCATCCTTAATACCTTATACATTATTGTTGCAATTGATCACCTAAAAAGATGGGTGGAAACCAAAGCTCTCCAAGATCTTGGCGCCTTGTCTACTTCTAAATTCATTTTGGAGCACATTATCCATTGCCATGGCTGTCCTCAATTTATCCTAACTGATAATGGGACAAACTTCACTTCTCACGCAATTCCAAAGCTTAATGAACTCATGGCAATCAGAAGAGTATTATTGACACCCTATCATCCAGAAACTAATGGACTAGTGGAACAAGTTAACAGCACTCTGGTGCAGATAATCTGAAAGCTGGCTACCCATAAAACCTTGCAATAGTCTTCTTTCTTGGGAGCAGCTTCTTTTGCCTACAACATTTCAAAACACTCAAGTACAGGACATTATCCTTTTAGCCTTCTGTACAGCTTCCAGCCCGCCTTGCGCACATTCTGTATTCCCTTGTAGATGGTAGCATAAGGTGGATCCCACAATGTATATGATGCAATTAGCTGATACCCTTGTGAAGCTGCAGGCCTGTGACGGATCCAGGCCTAACCAGTCCATCCTACCATTATCCTGCCCTTGACTCTTATTGCCATTACCTTCTTGTGACAAAGCTTTGAGGAGCTTTGCCTCCAGAGAGGCAATTTTATGGGACAACGCTGTGTTGTCATCCCACCAACAAGCCATGATTTCAACGCTTTTTTCCTCTCTTGCTCTCAACACCTCAATTTCACAATTTGCCATTTCTTTTACTTGTTGCAAGATTTCATCCCATCCTATTAATAAATTCCAAGCATCCCAAGCATAGATTTGATTCCCTTGGGCGGGAGTCCCTTCCTTTGCAAAGTAATTGGAATACAACTCTTCAAATGTAGCCTTTACTTCCACCTAAGACTCTGCGGGAACAGTCTTGGTGACCTCCAGGCTGGTCCAAGCTTCTTCCAATGAACTTGTAGGAACCTCCTTCCTTGCTGCAGCAGTCTCCACACAAAGGACTCCAAATTTGTCTCTCTCAAACTTTAACAAAGAAGGCATGATAATTGAAAAACAGGTGAGGGGAAAGCGTTGAAACCAACAATGTGAATATATTTTATTAATGTTGAACTGTTTTTGCTTATATACCATTTGGGGCATACATGGCTAAAAACCCCTCCAGTTCCTGAATCAACCAATGATTTGCGTCATGTGGTCTATGACATTCAAGTCATCCAACATAGATCTTTACCTGAAAGATCACCAACAATTCTCAACCTATGGGAATTAACCTACAATGGGCAGAAGTCACCTGACTCCATTCAACCCAATGTACCAATTTGGCATGGAGCTTCCCCAGCTCCCAGAGCCAAAACCCTGTGGATTGCACATCCTAAACTCAGCTATCAGTGTTCCAACTGGGAACAAGCTGATCAAACCTGAATTCCTAGGCATCCCTGCCTTTATTTAGTTATCTTTGCATTTAATGGTTTTTTTTGCCTTAAAACCCATTAAAATGCTTTGAAACTTGAACCAGGCGCCACTGCGGCGCCCAGCAATTTCCCCAGGCAGCGCCCCAGCGCCTGAGAAAATTTGATAGTGGCGCTTCTCAAATCCATTATGCAGCGCGGCGGTGCTTCTAACCCAATAAATTTGCCAACACGGCGCTTTTAACCCAAATTCCGGGGATTTCCCCATAGTTATATTTAACCATACCTCTTGACACAGTGTCATAACTGTTCTGTCTTAGCAGAGTTACATGGGGAAAATATTTAGAAGATAGATAATAATCTTTATTGAGAGAAAATATTATATAGTTCATGTGAATCAAGGATAGTAGGAACAAGATTGGTGATCACACGGCTGGATGGAAGAAGGGGGTGGCTTGATACTGATAGTGAGTCAAGTGCCAAATCAAGGTATCCACTGTATAAGGATAATTGTCTGTTAATGTTGATGGATTTGGTAATTCAAGTTGACTTCCTAGTCTGGCTTTGAGTGACCAGGTAATTGGATTGCGGGTCACAAACTGGCTTGGTTAGAACCTTGCTGGCGGGTTGAGCCTGCGGTTTTGACAACAGTAAAGGCAATTAACTACTATAATTAAATCCTCATTAATTATATTAGCTCATGTTTATTAATTAATCTTCCCAATTAACTAACCCGTTTTGAGACGCCTAGTCTCCAAGATTGATTTGGCTAATCTTGCTTCAATTCTTTTAGTTAGCCTAACCTAACTGACCATCCATATTCTGTTCTTTTATTAAACGCAGATATCCAGTTTCTAGGAACCTTTACCCCAAGAATTCCAAACAAACCTATCTATATGCAATAAACAGCAAAAACAGAATATCTTTATATTTTGGAGCATTTATTTGGCTAAATACTCAGTAGTGACTGTAGTACTATCACAAGGCACTAGCGTATTCTAATACTATTGCAAAAACAATTGCAAGCTAAAACAGTGCAGATACCGCCAGACTGGCACCAATTGAGTATAAGGTTGGTGACATTGTAGCATATTGTGATACTCATTGGTTTGGAAGAACCCACAAGTTAACAGCATTGTGGAATGGTCCTTTATAGATCTTTGAGAAGACATCCACACAGGCTTTCACAATTAAGAATACAGACACAAAGGCAATATTCAACAGAGTACATGCTAAATACTTGAGACCACTTTGCCTGATTTAATTAAAGCTCATATTTTCTTATGTTTATATATCTTTAAATTCTGTTTATTGTAAATTAGCATAGAATAACAAGAATATTGCCCAAAAGTTGTGCTACTGATCCAAATTGGCTGAGGGACCACCTTATTCTTCCTCATTGTTCTCTTTGTCCTCCTCAACTTCTTCCTTGCTTGTCAATTTATGATCACCAATATCCTTAGTTGCAGTTTGAGGAATATGTCTGGGAGGAACCTCTACAGAAATTCTTTTGCCACAACATACATGATGCTGACCAGAACTACAGGCCACACATTTGCTTGTAGTTATGGTTTGTATCTGGTGTGGTGCATACTCTTTGTCTTCTTCAACTGTGTTTACAGGAGCATTCCCTCTACGCTGATGTGACCTAATGGCCAAACCGGTGTCAAGATCATGCTGAATAGTTGCCATAACCAGGTTACAGCAAGCCCACATACGCTGCTTGTAATGATCAAAAAAGCTCCAACACATGATAGGGAGTTCAATCCAAAAACAAGTATCCAAAAGACAACCCAATCTAGAGATAGGAGTATAGCACACAGCCAGAATAAGGCAATCCACCAGAAAATCTTTCATGTTGTCATGCATTTGGGGAAATTCTACTCTAGCTATGAAAAGTTGACAACAAGCCTCATCAAGACAGCAATTCATGTCAGATAAAGCAAAGCAAGAAAAACTATCCTTAGAAAACATTACATGAGCTCCCAATAATGCAATTTGGACCACTACAACACCATAATCACCAAGATGAAGATTTGAACTTATGTTGCCATATGTCACACTAATCCAACGTTCTTGATTATCCTGAGAACTTACCTGCAGGGTATCCAAAATCAGGGATAGTGAAAACTTCCACGCTCCAGCTCATAATCACCAACTTGCAAAATTGGAAGACAACAAGTTTTTCCAGAACGTCAGTCATAAAATCTGCCAAGACCATTGCGGCGTCTAAATCACTAACTACATAGTCAGATAGACAAACATAGTCATAACCATGACAATAAGTAGAACCTTTTCTTAACCAAGTTGGTACATTGCTGTCTCAATGCAATTTCAAAATCCAAAAAATTAACTCCTGCAGGATACCTGACATATTTGAAAAGATTGTGTTGGTATGGCCAATTTCTCAAATTTAGACTGCCGCTGCAAATCAACGCCAGAAGCCAAAACGTCAGATTAGACCTCAAAGAAAGACCAACTGGAGTTCTCTGGTTTGTGAATCACATTCATGTGTTCATCTAGTTTGAGACCCAGACCCTCTAGATAAGACTGACCCACCACAGTGTCAATATCTAAGGACTCCACTGTACCAACCAACATGGCGTCAAATGTAGGGGCAACAGATATCTTAGACATGGTTTCCTCTTGCTCACCAAAATATTGAGTGATTATTTTTTGACAAGTAAAGGACTTCTGTGCCAAGTATATCCTTAGCTAAACATAATCCAAGGTCTTCATATACTCTTTTTGAGTGCTCTGGCATCTTAAGTGTTGCTTTTGATATTGCTAATAACACTGCAGTTGTCTGCCATTTTTCTTCTTTATGTATTGTCAAGTCAAGTGGGAGGAAATGTGAAATCCCTGGCTTTTTGACTTGACAATTCAGCCATTAATCTTATTGATTGTAATCTGGAAAGATACTCAGAATAAATTGATGTTTGGCTTAGACACTGATGCACTGGCAAAATTTGGTGGCACTAAGGCCATACTGCTCCAAGAATTAATTATGATCTTTCCTGACCCAAAATCAATGGACCAATCTGCCTTAATACAGTCTGAATCAAGTATCTACCTTTGATCAATCCAGCAGTGCGGCAGCAAAACCCTAAAATGTCCAAGTGCTCCATTGGAGCTGAAAACTTGGCTGATAATGCATTTTCATGGTCTCATCCCAATTATTGTGACAGAAATCACTGGATAATATAAAGCCATTTCTAAATGATAGGGAATTACCACCCAAATCCACATAAAATTGATGATTAACCACCAACGCGGCTTCAAGATTTTTTTTGTGAATTTCCAATTGTAACTCCAGGATTAAGTAGAACAATCAGTCCTAACCAGAGTAAACCAAGATAAATGACCTGTGAAAGCATCAATGCATCTTCAGCGTAGAATTCTGGGCATTGAGAAGTGACACAATTTTCATTTTCCAGAATGGGGGGAGGAGCTACAAAATTGGCTGGCATGAAATTAACATTTTGAGGCGCTGACAACAAAGTTTCAGATGCTGGGCCTCATCTTCTTGAAATGATTCTGTTCATAATCAGATTGTACGGGATATACTGCAACAACCCAAGCACAGGATGCATTTTTAAAATTTAAAATTAGAACTTGGGATAATTGATTTTTATTGAGTAAATTTAGAAGGACTCAACTCTTAGAGTTGAAACAGGGAAAATTATTCAATATATACCAAAAAATTGACTAAGCAATACCACCTGAGTCTTGATCTCCTATTCTTTTGGCATCTTCAAGTAAGTATCTAGTCCAGGTTGCAAAGAACCCTTGCGTGACCAGTTTCTGACAACCATGCTAATTAATGAGCTTATATCAGGTGACCCTCATATTACGTCAATTTATCAATGTCAGTTTACAAGGGGGAGCTGGTTTCAGCTGGCAGGCTGGAGCAGCCGTGACTCATTTTCAATTGACTGTTTGGTTTAAATCCGTTAACTTGATCAATTTTGATCAGGTTTTCTGTCCGTGCCTTCTTACTTGGAAGGACAATACCCGGCATTATGGAACCTACTGTGATATTACCCTCTAATTTAGCCTGGGGCACAATACTAGCATCTGGGAGATGTGAGGGATTCCTGCTTAGAGCATCAGCCAAGTGATTTTCTGATCCCTTAATAAACTTGTAGCAGAACTTGTATCTTGTCAGATCACCATGTCATCTGGATTGGTGACCCAACAAAACCCTGGGTTGTTGATAATATAGAAAAGCTTTGTGGTCAGTTCTTACTACAAATGGATGACGTGCTGACATGAGATGGTGGTGCCAATGCTTTAACAATTTCACTACAGCCAACAATTCCTTGTTGTAAATCATGTAGTTGTGTTCTTGAGCCTCCATCTTCTGGGAGAAATACCCTACAGGTCTCTCAATCCCATCACTAGCCATCTGCAACAGCACACTAGCAACAGCGTATTTAGATGCATTGGTGGAGACAACAAAATGAAGCTCATGATTCACATGTCTTAACACTGGGGAGGACAAAAAAAGAGCCTTGACTGCTGAGAAGGCACTTGCACACTCAGGCGTCCAGACTAAAGTTGTCTTTCCACTAACCAAATATAAAGGGGCGGCCACCTCAGACAAGTGGGGAGTAAATTTCTTCAAGAACGTACATGTACCCAGGAAACTACAAAGTTGAGATACTGTCACAGGCGTAGCATACTCTCAAACAACAGCTTTCTTGTCAGGGGCAATGGTGTGGCCATCCTCAACAATAATATTACCCAGAAAGGTAACCTTACATTTAAAGAATTCACACTTATTCCTTTTGATGATCAAGTTTGCTTGGAGAATGCGCTCTACAACTTCTAACAAGTGGGCCTTATGGTTCTTTATCCAGAGAAAACACCAAGATGCCATCCATATATGTGATGGCACAAACACCTAGGAGATCTCCCAGGACTGAATCAATTAACTGCTGAAAGCAAGCCGGGGCATTCTTCATTCCAAAAGGCATTACGCGGAACTGGAAGATACCCTTCTTAGTTCTGAATGCTGTTAACCATTCTATTCCTTCTGCAATCCTTATTTGATTGAAAGCATTCAACAGATCAAGTTTTGAGAATACCTTGGCCTTCTCAACGTTCCTAGAAATCTGTGCTTTGAGAGGTAAAGGATAAGGATAAGGAATTGTAATGTTATTCAAATTCCTGTAGTTGACACAAGGACAAAGGGACCCATCAGACTTCTGAAAAAATAATAACAGAGAGAAGATTGATGAAGCCTTCTTAAAAATGTAGCCTTTTGTCAACATGTCACAAGTCCACTCTTCCAAACATGCATCTTCCTTCAAGGTTAAAGGGTAAATAGGAGACGCAATTCAAATCAAATCAACAGTGACCTTAAAGTCAAAGTCAAACTGAGTGTGCTTGGGAAGGACCTCGCCTCTGGTGGCGTCAAATGCTGCAGACCAGGGTTGCAAACATGCCAGTAAATCCAAACTTACAGGGACAGGGACAGGAATCAATTTTATGGTCTGTGATGATTGCTCAGATTCAGACATATACAACAGCGGAATACAAATAGTTATACCTGAGGAGTGTTCCACCTGTAGCTCATTTTCTCCAGTAAGGTTGATACATTATGATCTCTCCACCAACTCACTCTTAAAATGATAGAATACATAAGGGTAGGGCAAACGGAAAACCTTGCAGTAAAAGACTGACCTGCAACTACAAAAGTAACTGGTTTCTTCAGCTGGAAAGAGGGAAACATTTGACAATTTTCACCCCTAACAAGCATTCCTGGATGGTACTTGAGTTGTAGCAAGTCAGCAGTCTCCACACTCATGAAATTTTTGGAAGCCCCTGTATCTAACAAGATGGCTAGCTGATAGATAGTCTGACCATTATCAATGCAACCATGAAACAAGAAGTAACCAGAAGTGGATTTATTTGCAGCAAAGGTAGCAATCTTGGTATGGTCTTGTTTTTCATAGGCAGTATGGACGGCAGCTAAGGAAGCAGGATGCTCCTGGAAGTAACGCTCAATCATTTCTTGGACGGCAGCTGGAAGAACAGGGTTATCACAATCAATGGGAACAAGGGGCAACTCTTTGGACGTAATAACAGAAGATTTTACAGGTACAATGTGCTGAAGCATCAACAAGGAACTATCAGGAACAGACACTACAGGGGCCTCCTTCACATCACCGGGTTTGTTCACCACTGCCAATTGTAGCTGAGACAAGCTAGAGGGAGAACAATCTTGGCTTTGGTTGGAAGGAACTACCAAGGAGCAAGGACCAGAAAACCAAGAGCGCGCAGCATGTTTATCCTCAATTACCAACGTACCTTGTTTGGAAGTAGACAGATTTGAGACCAGAGAAAGAATTTGGCTTACCAGGGCCTCAGTTTTGGTTGACAGGGAATCCCAAACTGCCAAATCCTGGGCAGTCTGGTCAACTTCTAACCACAACGCTGAGAGTTTGTTCACCTTGGGAACATTGATTGTACGGCAGTAGGTAAGAAACTGAGGAAGGAATACCAAAAGCAGAGTTGTACCCTGACAGAAGGCGTACAGCTTACAGCATACTTTGAGCTTCTCAATAGATACACACAATTTTTTTAACAAAGGGTATAGAGATGCACTCTCAGTTAAAACACGTGATTACGCTCCGCCGCGGACAGCAACCATTCTCAAGCATCTTTGGAAACCTTTTTCATCACATGGTAAACTTGAGATTTGTGACTAAGGCTAGAGCCAGAATAAAATGATAATGCTGACAAAACTTCATGCAAAATTTCATCAGTGGGTGGGGCAGGAAAATAATCCAGGCACCAAAATGACATGACACAATGGAAAATAGGAAACAGAGGATCCAGTTTCTACAACTGAAACTGGAGATGGAAAGCACAAATTAAAAAAAAGCCCAAACTGAAAACTCAGAAATGAACTGATGCAAATAAACATGGTAAACGCAGATATCTTGACAGAGCAGGAGAAAAGAAGCACAGATTCATGACAAACTGCTTCCAAAAATCAGATGTAGAAGAGTTGAGTAATGTGACGGAACTCACTGGATAATATAAAGCTGTTTCTAAATGATGGGGAATTACCACCCAAATCCACATAGAATCGATGATTAACCACCAACGCAGCTTCAAGTATTTTTTGGCAACAGCGCCCATGTTGACACTAAAAATGTTGACACTTTTAATGTCAACACTATAGTAAAGTGACAACCCGGTTTTACTCAATGTTGTTTCCTGGATGTTGACACTTTTTTAATTAACAAAACACTTTACCCTGAACATTTTTTATATGAATAATTATTTTAAAATACTTTATCATACTAAAATGACCCCAGGGAGTTCAAAAATGCAATAAAAACACCATAAGCAATAAGAATAAGGAGATATAAGCAAGTATTTTTCAATTTACTATGCAAATTACACTATTTACTATATATTTTTTATTCCCATAAAAATTAAAATTCCAAAGAACCAAAATAAAGATATTTTATTTATCATAATAACCACAAAATATAAGAAAATTTAAATTTAAATTTATTATACTTTATATAAGCACAACTGAAAATATCTTATACCTTAAAGATAAATTAACAAAATATAATATATTTCTTACAAAACCACATTAAAACTAAACATAAAGCTTACCATTTATACCTAAAAAGATTATTACTATCCAAAAAAATGAAAAGTTTAAAAGTAAAAAATATATAGGCAAAGCAAAGCAAAGCTTATTTGGCTAATTAAAGCCACCAGCAAGAGCAGTTACAACATCTTCTAGGTACTTCTTTATCTCTGCCACCTTGTACTTCTTCTTCACTACCTTCTGCACGTCCTCCTGGTAGTCTTGCTCCTTGGACTTCCTCTTCTTGGGGGCCACCTGGTTGGCCAGGTTGCAGAACTTGGAGACAGTCCGGGCCTGCTTCTCTTGTAGCTTGGAGAAGAACTTGTTGAACTTGGGGTTGGTCCCAAACTTCACCTTCAGGTGCTTATGCCAAACCTCAAGGCTAGAGGTGGTCTTCATCTCCCCCTTGAGGCAGGCGCCTTGACAGTTCCAAGGGGCAGTGGTCCCGCTCTTACCTCTCCGGGCAGTCTCCTTCTTGCCCACCCATTGCCGCTCAAAGTACTCCAGGTAGCCTTCAAAGATGGTGGAGTGCTTCTTGATATAAGCATCCTCCTGGAGGGCCTCAAAGCCAAGCCCAGTATGCTCCAGGAGCACAAAAGCCAAGGCAGCAAACTGGGTCAGGGAAAAGTGGCACTTACCCTTACCATCATTAAGATACTTGTCAAAAAGGTCCTTCTCATTCTTGAGATTCTTGAAAAGGGCCTGCCAAAAATGGAAGAAGCAGCCCTGGACTTCTCCATCAAAGGTGGCCTGGAAGGCTCTAAACTGAGCCTGCTTGAAGTCCACAATGATCACCTTTGGCCCAAGTGAGCGCGCATGAGCTAGCTGCTCAGCGGCTATGGTTGCCTAATCCTTCTCAGTGGAGGAGGTATTGGCCCTTGTGGTTTGGGTGATAGGGGGGAGCTGGTTGGTGGGAAGGGAGCTCAAAGCATCCCGGACAATCTTGAAAGCTCTGGCATAGACCTCTATCTTGGCACCAGGAAGGAGAAAGAACACAAGAGGGATAACCTGGTCATTGAACTGCCCATGCAGGACCCAAAGCTACTTAAAGAGAGGGGGGCAAGTAGCAAATGTGCCGTCGCACAGCCAGGTGGTAGCAGTGTTCAGCTGCTCTAGGTTTTGGGTTGTGGCGTAGGCTACAATCCTATCCTCCACTTCCTGCCCATTGTCATGGAGCAGGAACATCTCATCATCCTCCGTCTTCTTGAGGGCATCTGTGAGGACCAGGTCCTTGATGTTGGTGGCACTCTTGGCCAGGGGGCTTGAGGCTTGACGCCTATCACTCACAAACTTTACCAACTGGGTGTGAGTAGGGACCCTCTTTAGGTTGGTAGGGGACAGGTACTTGCAAGCAAGCATAGCCAGCTGGGTGGCAGAAAGATCTTTGGAGGTGGGCATCACCTGCACCAGATACCACTTCAGGAGGCAGAAGATGGTAGTGTTGGGCATGATGCAGGTATGCTTGCCCTTTATGGTTTGGACCAGGTCCCAGCGCTCAGTGTTGAGCTGCACTGGGCAGGAGCGGTCCTTGCAGGTGTAATGCCGGCTCTTAAAGCCCCAGTTGGCATTGTTGCAGCTGAAGATATACCCATTGGCCACCATGGCAAGCCCACCTTTAACACTCATGATGGGGAAAAACTTGGGTAGGGTGGAAGGAACCTTGAACTTGCCATCAACGTTGCAGATGTTGTGGGCCACAATAGGGTCCCAAGGGCCAGCAGGAGCATGGCGGAAGCCAGGAAAGTAATCGGGGTGGGGCTTTGAATCATCCCCAGATGAGCTTAAAGGGGGAGAGTTTGGTGGGGGTGGGGAAGCAGAAGGGGGCTTGTTGTGGTGCTCCTCATGTGCAGGAGACTTATCCTTGGGTGGGGTCTTTTTTCCTTGCCGCTGCTTCTTGGTTGGCTCCTTGTCAGAAGCCAAGTTGTAAGACTGTGCTCTGTAAGAGAGCCATCAGTTTCCTCTCCCCCAGTGGAATGAGCAGGGCTCTTCTCAGGAGAGGGCTCAGGGGAGGGCTTGGGGGATGGTTTGGGGTGGCCTTCTTTGACAAGACAGGCTTCTTTTTGGTGGCTTTGGTGGCTTGGAGGGACGCTTGGTACCCTTTGGCTGTTTATAAGTGCTCTTGTCCTAAAATAATAAGTAAAATGGTTTAAAATAAAGCAGAGTATGTAAAAAACAAATAAAATAAAAAGCATAATATATAAAAATTAAATATTATAGGGTTTTTATTGGCATTTCAAAGTTAAAAAATATTTTTTAGTTTTTATTTTATTATAGTTTTAAATATCAAGTTAAAAGTTAAGAGAAATATGTGAAAGTATTACATTTAAATATAGATTTTATTTTAAAAATTAAAAATATGAAAGAGAAAAGGTAAAAATACAACATATCAAAAATGAGAAGTTTTTATTATATAAAACATAAAGTTTTATATGTGAGAACTGAAAAGCGTCAACATTATGAGTGACAATTAGTAAAAAGAACTGAATTCTCACTGTTGATTACAAAAATTGTAGACATATTTTTGACAAAATTCTCACTGTTGACATTATTTTGAAAATTTACTATAAAAACATAGTACACTTAATTAAATTTACGTGGGCTAGCAAAAAAATTAACCGTTTCCTGTGTATTTTTGTTCACATATAAAATTTTTAAAAAAACATATAAAAATAAGTTAAAAAAGTATCAAGGTTCTTTATTCTTTTATTGAAAATAATATTTGGGTAGTGATAATATGATATTTTACCATTGCGCTTATGTAAAGTTGTTAAGAAATGGTTTTCAAGTATTGAAAAGGGTAACATGTCAACAACATCACTTACGGCATTCTTTATATGAGGTGGCATATTAATTTAAGCTTAATTGCACCACTCTAATTTGCTTAACTCCACCCCAGGAGATGATCACAAGCAAATAAACAACATTTACGGGTGTTGACAAAAATTTTAATAATAAATTCTATAGTAACTTACATAGTAAGTCACGCTTAAATTATTGGATCACTATTAGCACCCAATCCACTTAATATATTAAAGCGGTAATAAGTGCCACATAAATATTTATAAAATGAACATTTCAACAATCAAATGTATGTACACTGTCTTTTTCAATATAATACTTCAATAAAAAATATTTTTAAATGTGCACTTATTTTTTTACTGTAGATGCTTCAGTTTTATTATTAAAAATAAGTTTGGCTTAAAAAGTGTCAACATTGACACTTTTACGTCGTGAAAACAAATAAAAAATAAACTAATTTTTATTAGTAAAAGTAAAGGGAAAATCAGGTTAAATCAAGTTTTTTATTAAGCTTAATATTAAATTTTGTTGAGATGGCCACAATTTTGTTTTTTTTGGGTTTGCACCCCTGAACGCTTTAAAAAAAGAATTAGGCTAGCGCAACTAGCAAAAAACATAGGAGATTTAGAGTTTTGAGTCAACAGTGGCCACTGTCAACATTTTTAGTGTCAACATGGGCGCTGTTGCCTATTTTTTGTGAAATTTCCAATTGTAACTCCAGGATTAAGTAGAACAACCAGTCCTAACCAGAGTAAACCAAGATAAATGACCTAGGAAAGCATCAATGCATCTTCAGTGTAAAATTCTGGGCATTGAGAAGTGACATGATTTTCATTTTCCAGAATGGGTGGAGGAGCTACAAAATTGGCTGGCATGAAATTAACATTTTGAGGCGCTGACAACAAAGTTTCAGATGCTGGGCCTCATCTTCTTGAAATGATTCTGTTCATAATCAGATTGTACGGGATATACTGCAACAACCCAAGCACAGGATGCATTTTTAAAATTTAAAATTAGAACTTGGGATAATTGATTTTTATTGAGTAAATTTAGAAGGACTCAACTCTTAGAGTTGAAACAGGGAAAATTATTCAATATATACCAGAAAAATTGACTAAGCAATACCACCTGAGTCTTGATCTCCTATTCCTTTGGCATCTTCAAGTAAGTATCTAGTCCAGGTTGCAAAGAACCCTTGCATGATCAGTTTCTGATAACCATGCTGATTAATGAGCTTATATTGGGTGACCCTCATATTATGTCAATTTATCAACGTCAGTTTACAAGGGGGAGCTGGTTTCAGCTGGCAGACTGGAGCAGCCGTGACCCATTTTTGATTGACTGTTTGGATTTAAATCTGTTAACTCAGTCAATTTTGATACAGGTTTTCCGGCCCTCCGTGCCTTCTTACTTGGACGGGCAATACCCGGCATTATGGAACCTACTGTGACAATTATCATAACCACAATAGTGGTTAGTCTATGGTTTAACCCAGTTCTGCCTACATTGGCTGGGGTTGAACACCAAAAACTCCTTGATATATTTTTCATGTGTTATTTTATTATACTCTGCAATGGAGTAGATCCCACCCATAGGATATGGGATGGATAGACTGGGTTTCAGGAAGAAAGCCACAATAGCAGCTTGGCATTACAGCTGGCATCACACTTGCCTTAGAATGAGGTCAGAAGCAGAAATGATGCAATAACAATAACTCTGTGATGGAGGATTGGGCAAGATGACTTTTGGGATAACACTATTTAGTAAAACTCCAATACTTAGGCTGGTCTGGCCCTAGGATTCTTGGGTCAACTACCCATGATATAACAATCCTATAAAAGGATATTTTTCTAACAATAATAAAGATTGAACTCTTGCTCTCTTCAATTATATTCTTCCTTAAGGTTTAACTGCCTTTATAGATAGCAAGACTGTATTTTGGTCTGCCTAGATAAGAAAAAGATATCTTGAAGTTAGTAACTGTGTATTGACGTCCTTAGTCTTCAAGCAAGAAACCAATACTTTCTTCCCTACAAGCAAACCAGCCAAATATCCTCTTACCAAAGTCAAGAGACATGTAGCGCTTATTTCCAAGATCCTTCATTAACTGGGTCCAGTAGTGGGAATTGAATTGGGGCCCTTGATCTGTGATAATTTCTTCTGGTGGTCTGTGCTGCATCAGTATACAGTTGTGGAAGTGTCTGGAATTTTTGAATGCAGTATAGTGGGTTGTAGTCAGGACAAAGAAGGCCATTTTGGTGAAGTAGTCTACCATGACCAGGATTGTGTCAAAGGATTTTGACAAGGAGAGTTCCACTATGTAGTCCAATTATAGTGATTTCCTGGGTCTGGAAGTGATGTAAAAAGGTATTAGCAGCTCTTCTGGCATAAAGAAATGTGTTTTGGTTCTTCTGCGGTCTCACAGCCATTGATGTAAGCTGTTACTTTTTTGTCCATGCCATGCCAGGCATAGTTATGCTTAATGCTTATGTGGGTTTTGTGTCTAACAGTGTGACTGGCCATCTCTGAATTATGGTGGTCAATCAATATGTTTGTTTGGGTTGGGCCTTTGGGTACGTAGATTCTGTTGTGTAGTAGCAAGTTGGTGCCTTTAAGGGAGTAACCTTTCTTTGTGTGATGGCAATCATAGTCTTTTACCAGGGCAGAGACTAGTTTGGTTGAGTAGGCATCCTGTCTCTGCGCCTCTATCATGTCTGGTCTTACTGGTAGCAATCTTTAGGTACTTCAGTTGGATTCCTAGGCTGAAAGAATCTAGCAGTGTATGGGAGTTGTGGTCCTTGGTTTCTGCGGATGAGGGGATTAAGTCGGCTCTTATAATCAGGGTGTCAGTTACCACATTCACTTTTTCAGGCTTGTAGTTGATGATCAAGGTGTAATCCACTAGTTCCAAGGCACAGCTGGCTTACCTCTGGTTCAGTTGTCTTGGCTTGAAGAAATATACCAAGTTCTTGTGATCAGTAAGGTCTTTTACTGGAAACTTGGCGCCACACAGGTATTTACACCAGTGCTTCAGGGTCTTCATTATGGCAAGAATCTCCTTGTTTTAAATAGGGTAGTTTCTTTCTGCAGGAAGCATTTTCTTGGAGTAATATTCTACAGGATGTAGCATACTATCCACTCCTTCCTTAAGAAGGACCCCAACCACTGAAAAATTAGATACATTGGTTTCCAGTACAAAATAATTTGTTGAGTTAGGCACAGCTAGGACAGGAGCCGTTGTGAAGGCTTTCTTCAGGGTCTCAAAAGCAGAGGTACATTTGGGTCATTATTTGTTAGATTAAGCCAAGGCGCCAGCTTAAGCATTTCAAAGCCTTTTAACTTCTTTGGTATCATTTAAGTCATAAACTTATGTTTTTTGAACATTAGTATAATGCTTAGTTTACTGAAGAAAAGTTTAATAGTGTAAAATATACCAATAATAGAAATAAATCTTATTTCTATTAGCTGTATTTTTTGCTAAAACCCTTTTTTCTATTTTAATAAGCCAAGAATTAAATATATGAGTTGCATGGGAGAGTAATAGCAGCCCCAAAGCTATAATTGCTATTACCCTATCTTTGGCTCATATAATTAATTTCTTAGTTATTTTTAGAAAAAAAAGTTGTTGTATTTAAAAGACTATTTACCCTATGTGAAATATAAGTTTTTGTTATGCGTCCAACTTCATGAACATGTCCTACTAATCCTTTAGTAGTATCAGCTCTCTTTGTTTCTCTGTCATCTGTGCAGAACTTTGCACAATAATTTATTTTGGAGTACTCCTTAACATCCTCAAATGTCAAAGGTGAAACATACAGCTCACCATCTTTCATTAAATATGAAAGATTAACATAAAATGCTTTGACTTCAAGCCAGCTTTTTTTAGGCCTAGATTTTCTATCATAGATGTGAAAAAAGATTTTTTGGGAAACATCTGAATTATTTACAAGTGTCTCATATAGACCCTTTCTTTCTTCCTCTCTCTCAAAAACCATTTTGAGATCATTTATATTTTTTATATACATCTCATTTTCCTTTTGTTTAAATATTTTAGATAATACACCAAAATGACCATCAACAATACTTTTGCCATGACACTCAACAAATCTATTAAACTTAATTGTTCCTTTTATAATTTTAGGTACCTCTTTAAAAAGATAATATAAGAATTCATAAGATCTGAAATGATTACCATTATCAGTCCAAACTTTAATATTTTTAATATTCTTAAATTTATTATTTTTAAGCAGACTTATCAAACACTGACCTGAAAACAAAGAGTCATGAGATAAAATTTCAGATAAAAAGTCATGATACTCATATTTAATTTTCTCATTTTCTTTAAAAGCAATTGCAAATCCTAATAAAGAAATAGGTATTTTCTCATAAAAACAATTATTTGTCTCTATAGGACCCCCACCTATTTTAAAGTTTTCTTTATAGTCTATTACTATAACACATGAATTATTATCAAGATTATTTATATCACTAATATATTCTTTATTTTGATGCTTATAAAACTTTTCATGTAGCTCAATAGATTTCAAATTTTCTTTAATAGATTTAGGCAATGGCAACCTCTTTATACTCAAATCCTTTTTCTTCATTTCTAATGACTTTTTTAAGTTGCAAATGTTACACATATCAGTTTGCTTTTTGCTTTTAATTATATTATTAGGAATAAGCTTATAAAAAGTGGAAAGTGAAATAGAAATATTGTTTTTTATTTTCATATCTTCGTAAATTTCTTTTTTTGTTTTCAATAATGAGTATTTTATTTTAGTTGAGTATTCACTCAACTCTTTTTGTAATTCTTCATAAATCAATCCAGGGGATTTTTTAGTGAATTGGCTAGTTGGAAATGAATTTTTTAATATATGTTTTAAAATATTTTTTATGTTTTCTTTTTTACTGAATCATTTTTTCCTTTTTTATTTTTTGAATTTAATGATGCTTTTTTAGCATTTTTTATTTTTTTAGAATATGAATACTCATTTTTTGTCATTTTAAATCCACAATCCCAAAGCTCTTTCAGACTGTAGCTTGATGTAACCAATGCTCTTAGGGAAGGAAGGTGCTTGGCAGGGGACTCTGACATCAATTCCTTTAGGTTGTTAAGGAAATCATCTGTCTTGGAATTTTGTATGACAGGTAAGAAGGTACTTTTTCCAAACTCTGTTTTTAATAAGAAATGCTCAACAAAGCTGTTAAGATCACTGCCAGCAGTAAAAAGGAATGCTTGTTTAAGCATAGAGATTCTTTCTCTCTTAGTAGAAGCCCCCAGTGAGAAGAAGGGTGTCATCTGAGGTGCAAACTTGATAGGTTCCATAGTGATAGTGGTTGGGTTCCTTGGCTTGGTTCAGGCAGTTGGGTCATTATTTGTTAGATTAAGCCAAGGCGCCAGCTTAAGCATTTCAAAGCCTTTTAACTTCTTTGGTATCATTTAAGTCATAAACTTATGTTTTTTGAACATTAGTATAATGCTTAGTTTACTGAAGAAAAGTTTAATAGTGTAAAATATACCAATAATAGAAATAAATCTTATTTCTATTAGCTGTATTTTTTGCTAAAACCCTTTTTTCTATTTTAATAAGCCAAGAATTAAATATATGAGTTGCATGGGAGAGTAATAGCAGCCCCAAAGCTATAATTGCTATTACCCTATCTTTGGCTCATATAATTAATTTCTTAGTTATTTTTAGAAAAAAAAGTTGTTGTATTTAAAAGACTATTTACCCTATGTGAAATATAAGTTTTTGTTATGCGTCCAACTTCATGAACATGTCCTACTAATCCTTTAGTAGTATCAGCTCTCTTTGTTTCTCTGTCATCTGTGCAGAACTTTGCACAATAATTTATTTTGGAGTACTCCTTAACATCCTCAAATGTCAAAGGTGAAACATACAGCTCACCATCTTTCATTAAATATGAAAGATTAACATAAAATGCTTTGACTTCAAGCCAGCTTTTTTTAGGCCTAGATTTTCTATCATAGATGTGAAAAAAGATTTTTTGGGAAACATCTGAATTATTTACAAGTGTCTCATATAGACCCTTTCTTTCTTCCTCTCTCTCAAAAACCATTTTGAGATCATTTATATTTTTTATATACATCTCATTTTCCTTTTGTTTAAATATTTTAGATAATACACCAAAATGACCATCAACAATACTTTTGCCATGACACTCAACAAATCTATTAAACTTAATTGTTCCTTTTATAATTTTAGGTACCTCTTTAAAAAGATAATATAAGAATTCATAAGATCTGAAATGATTACCATTATCAGTCCAAACTTTAATATTTTTAATATTCTTAAATTTATTATTTTTAAGCAGACTTATCAAACACTGACCTGAAAACAAAGAGTCATGAGATAAAATTTCAGATAAAAAGTCATGATACTCATATTTAATTTTCTCATTTTCTTTAAAAGCAATTGCAAATCCTAATAAAGAAATAGGTATTTTCTCATAAAAACAATTATTTGTCTCTATAGGACCCCCACCTATTTTAAAGTTTTCTTTATAGTCTATTACTATAACACATGAATTATTATCAAGATTATTTATATCACTAATATATTCTTTATTTTGATGCTTATAAAACTTTTCATGTAGCTCAATAGATTTCAAATTTTCTTTAATAGATTTAGGCAATGGCAACCTCTTTATACTCAAATCCTTTTTCTTCATTTCTAATGACTTTTTTAAGTTGCAAATGTTACACATATCAGTTTGCTTTTTGCTTTTAATTATATTATTAGGAATAAGCTTATAAAAAGTGGAAAGTGAAATAGAAATATTGTTTTTTATTTTCATATCTTCGTAAATTTCTTTTTTTGTTTTCAATAATGAGTATTTTATTTTAGTTGAGTATTCACTCAACTCTTTTTGTAATTCTTCATAAATCAATCCAGGGGATTTTTTAGTGAATTGGCTAGTTGGAAATGAATTTTTTAATATATGTTTTAAAATATTTTTTATGTTTTCTTTTTTTACTGAATCATTTTTTCCTTTTTTATTTTTTGAATTTAATGATGCTTTTTTAGCATTTTTTATTTTTTTAGAATATGAATACTCATTTTTTGTCATTTTAAATCCACAATCCCAAAGCTCTTTCAGACTGTAGCTTGATGTAACCAATGCTCTTAGGGAAGGAAGGTGCTTGGCAGGGGACTCTGACATCAATTCCTTTAGGTTGTTAAGGAAATCATCTGTCTTGGAATTTTGTATGACAGGTAAGAAGGTACTTTTTCCAAACTCTGTTTTTAATAAGAAATGCTCAACAAAGCTGTTAAGATCACTGCCAGCAGTAAAAAGGAATGCTTGTTTAAGCATAGAGATTCTTTCTCTCTTAGTAGAAGCCCCCAGTGAGAAGAAGGGTGTCATCTGAGGTGCAAACTTGATAGGTTCCATAGTGATAGTGGTTGGGTTCCTTGGCTTGGTTCAGGCAGTTCTTGCTTGGAAATAGATGTGCAGTTATCAGAGAGGAGCAAAGGTGTGGATTGTAAAGTAAATTTCTGTAAAGTTGAGCTGTTTAAATACCATGTTAGCTGAGCTTTCGCACTACAGGCATAAATCCCCAACTGACCCCCAACTGATCTCCTTAATTTATCAATATCACCCCTGAAGTCTGATATCATTGTTTATTTACCCCTTTTTATATTCTGGTTAACTGTTGATATTTCCGCGAATAGTACTTCAATCTCGCTCAAACTAGTATCATTAGAAAGCCCTTAATCTCAGCTTTCGGAATTGTGCTGCAACTTTATATTTCAATACCGATTTAGTATCTTGAAGTGGCTTTGAATGTAAGCTTATAAAATTATTATTTGAAATAAAATATGCTAATTAACTCTTAAAGTATGATATTTTAATCAATAAACTAAATTTAAAGTATAAATCATTATTTAGCTTACTTTTACTAACCAACTCAAAAACCTTTTTAAATAAACTTAAGTTTATTATAACCTTTAACAGTTCTTAAAAATAAACTTTATATATTTTAAATCTATCAAAAAAATGTTTTTCTAATCACATATAAATATTTGCTTGTATAATTAAATTTGTATCTTATTTTTATAGATACAATGACTAAGATTATTTTCCATTTAGTTCAAATAAATTTTAACCTTTATAAAATTTAATTAAATAAAGCAAGATTTTGATACATTCTTTTTTATGTTTGAATTTTTTATACATATTATCTCTAGCATACAGTATAAAAATATAATTTTATTAAATAGTTGTATAAAGCAATTTTATTAATATTAAATACTTAAAATTTTGAAAAGAAAAACTTTTACTCTCTTATAAGTTCTTATTATATATTTTCTATAAAATCTAACTTAAGAATAAATTACTTATGCTAAATGAGATCACTGAAATTTCAATAAAAGTTCAGTTTTAATTTTAGTTTTAGTTTTTTTTAAATTTTTACTAGATTTTTTTTTAAAAAATCCAAAATTATTTAATATTTATTAAATATGCAAAAAATCTATCTGCCCTCTTTTTAAAAAGAGGGATTCAAAAATTATTTCATTTTAAATTAAATATTTTAAAAAAGCTAAGATTTTAGGCAACAATTTGATTTCCAACAAAAAGCATCATATCAGTTTTTATTGTATTTTTAGGTTGCTCTTTTTAGAATGATGTCATTTTGTACTAATCAGCTTTCAAGAAATAATGGTATATGAAATAAGATTGTTACTAGCTTTTAATACAGTTTAATTTAGCTGTAAGTAGAAAATGATTAATTTAATATAGGTTTTTATATTATAAGGATTAAATAAGATTTATTTTGATAAAATTGTTGTAATTATTTAAATTTATTGATAAGAAAACTAAAAAAAAATTTTAAAGTTTTAAGTAGCACAGTTAATAGGAAACAGATTAATCTAACAAATAATGACCCATTTGCTGGTCCAGAAAAAATGTACCTTGTCTGAGCAGAGTCTGGTTAACGGCAGTGTGATGGAGAAATAATTTATGAAGTCCCTGCAGTAGTTTGCTAGTCCCAGGAAAATTATGATGTACTTGCAGGATTTTGGGATTGGCCACAAAGTTGCTGCCTCAACCTTGTCCTGGGCCATTGCAAAAACCCCAGTCTTCATCATGTAACCCAAAAATTCTACTTCATCCTGGAATAATTCACATTTCTTTAGCTTGGTGTTTATGTTGGCTTTAGTGAGTCTGTTTAAGATGAGGTTATGGTGGTGTAGATGCTCTTTGTGGGATTTGTTGTAGATGAGGATATTGTTGAGGTAGACTACGCAGAATTGGTCAAGATACTTGCCTAGTTCTGTCTTAATCATGCGCTGGAAGGTGCTTGGCGTGTTGCAGAGGCCAAATGACATAACCAGGTGTTTATACAACCCATATCTGGTCTTGAAGGCTGTTTTGTATTTGTTGCCTTCCTTGATTTGGATTTGATTAAAAGCACCTCTACAGCAATTTTTGAGTACACCTGGGCTCCAGTCAGGACATTTTCAAAGGTCATTGGCATTGGGTATAGGATGTTGGTTCTTCACAGTAACAGCATTCAATTTCTGGTAGTCTATGCATGAGCTCATCCCACCTTCCCAACCACAAATAGCATAGGCAACAAGCAAGGGATTTTTGATACCCAAATAAAGCCTTTCTTGGTCAGGTCCTCAATATACGCTTTCAGGGCTATCTGTTTGTTGCAACTGAACCAATTAGAGTTCAGTACTTGGAATTGGAGAAGACAACAGTCCAATAGGAAAGGACATAATAATAAGAATAATGTATTGTTTATTGCAGGATAATGTGATTAATATACTAAATGGGGAAGCCAAAAGGCCACAAGGGGGTGGCATAGTGGGGAGTTCCATGTAGGGTTTGGAGCCAAGGAATAACTTGTGCGGGGATCAGCAGGTAGAATTGGCAACGCTCCTAATTAGGATGAAGTGCCCGCCATTTGACCTTGCCAACAGATCCATTCATAATGTTAGATATGTCAAGGGGCAACTCATTGAGCGCCCCCTGTGTATCTTAAGATATGTTAGCAGGCAAGGTTCAAACCTCGGTTGCAACACCCCCCCCTTGCCCCCTGCTTGTTGTCAGACACCAGGACTGGAGTCTGCAGAAGGTCTGGGAAGGTCCGCACAAACAACCTTTGTGTGGGGATGGCACGGCAGGGGCGCAAGCAATCATGGTGAAGTTTCTTGGTGTTTCCCTGGGCATCCTCAAGTTGGTAGGTGTGGTTGTCATAGACGGCAGCTACCTTGAAGGGCCCTAGGTGGTTGGGTTCTAATTTGGCAGAATTGGGATTGAGGGTGTAGACAGGGTCACATATGGCATATCTAGCTTTGAGGTGTTTTGTCCACCCTGCAATCCACTTATGTTTGATCTCCTGGGCTTTGGCGCGCCATTGGTCTAGAGAGGGAGTTGGCACTAAGGGGGGTTTGTCAGGAACCTTGGACCGTAGTTTCCCCTGTTCAACCCCTGTCAGACCGTCAGGTGTTCCAAAGGCCAGGGTGTTAGGACTGAACCCAGTGCCCCTGTTGATTCTCGCTTGCAGGATCAGTAGGGCGGTGGAAAGATGTTCAGTCCACGCAGTGTTAGGGTGCTCTTGTTAGAGCTTGGAAATCAGTTGAACCAGGGAGCTGTTTAACCATTCCACACAGCCATTGGCTTGCAGATGGTAGGGGGTTGTGACTATATGCTAGAGCGCGTTCTTGACGCAGTATGCCTTCACAACGTGTCCAACAATTTTGGGTCTGCCATCTGTGATGAGATGCTTGGGTTGCCCGAAGCAAGCCACAATCTCCTTGCCAATAAAGCGGGTAATGGTGGTGGCAGTGTGGTTGGTTGTGACCCAGGCCACTGACCAATGCATGAAATAGTTGATAGCAGTGATAATATACTTCTTACCCAGTCTGTCTTTGGGAAGCGGTCCCACAATGTCAAGGGCCCACTGTTTTAAGGGCTCCATAGCCTTGATGGGTAGGACGGACTTAGGAGGTGCAGGTTTGGACGTATTCTTTTCACACAATATGCATGTCTCAAGGAGGTCCAAGATGTCTTGGCGCATGCGCGGCCACCAAACCTTATGTTTCATGATCTTGAAGAGGTTACACCCTCTGATGTGACCCAAGGTTTGGTGGTAGTGTAAGATGGTGTCTCCTCGCTGTGTGGTGGGAATATACGGCGTCTTCTCACCTGTCTCTGCTCGGTGGCAGACGTTTTCAGCATCAATGGTGAACTGACTTTTATTATCTTTCAGCTTGGAGATGGTGACTGAGTTAAGGCCCTTGTAGTGGGTTGCCTCAGGGCGCAAGTAGAGCATGGGCCAGTATGGGTCCAGACTGTTGTCACCAGTGATGGACACTACGTAGAGTTGTGAAAGAGCGTCGGCAGTAACAAGTTCTTTTCAAGGCTTATATTTGATGCGTAATTAATAGGGGGACAGGCGTTCAACCCATCCTGCTTGGCGGCGTGTCAGATGGGACTGTTTGTTGAAATACTGGAGTGACTTATGGTCCATCAGAACGCGGGGTGGGAAGGTTGCACCTTCCAAGTAACAGCACCACTTCTCAACGCAGTGTACAATGGCTGCCAGCTCTTTATCATAGATGGGATAATGTTGCTCTGAGTCAGTGAGCTTCCTGGATTCATATGCTACAGGGAGGAAGACGCCATTGTCAGTTTCTACCCTTAGCACACCCCCTATGGTCCTGTAAGAGGCGTCAGTCTCAAGTTTGTACTGTCAATTTTGGTTGGGGAACTGCAGTACTGGTGTTGTTGTGAGCCTTTGCTTCAATGTCTTGAAGGCTTGATCTCTGGCGGAGGTCCAATGGAAGTGCTGTTTGGTATTGAGGAGCTCAGTAAAAGGTGCAATTAATTCTCTGCAATTGGGGATGAACTTGCGTACATAGGCAACCATGCCCAAGAATATTTGCACTTGGCCCACATCAGTGGGGGGCAGCATGCTTGTGATTGCCTTGACTTTGGCAGGATTGGGCTTTATCCCTTGGGCAGAGATGGTGTGCCCAAGGAATAGTAGCTCCGGCTTGAGGAACTCACATTTGGAGGGTTTAGCTTTTAGCTGGTTTTCCCAAAGGGTGTTGAGGACAGCACGGAGGTGTTGGATATGTGTGTTTTGATCTTGCTGAAGACAATAATGTTGTCAAGGTACACCACCACACACTTTCCAATCAGTTCCTCAAAGGCTTTGTTCATCAACATGGCAAAGGTGGAGGGAGCCTTAGTCATTCCAAAGTTCATAACATGACACTCAAACAACCTGTAGTGTGTGCGGAAGGCAGTTTTTGCCTCATCCCCTGGTGCAATGCAGACCTGGTTGTACCCTGCAGTGAGATCAATCTTGCCAAAAACCTTTGCGCCTGCAAGTGTATCAAACAGGTTGTCAATCAGCAGCAGGGGGTATTTATTTTTAACTGTCACCTCATTTAGGGCGCGGTATTCTGTGACCTGGCAAAGAGACCCATCCTTCTTAGCTACAAAGAAGACTGCCGCCCTGTATGGAGAGAGCAAGGGGCAAAAGAATCCCTTATCAAGCGCGTCCACAAGGTGCTGGCGGAGGGTTTTATCTTCCTTTGGTGTGAGACGGTATAATGGTTGTGCTTTAGGTAACAATCCTTGAAGTTGTACAGCGTGCTGGATCTCCTGGGGTGAGGGAGTTGTTCAAGTGTTTCACTGAATATGTCCTTGTACTCCTTGAGGAGTGCAGCTAGCGCTGGTGGTGGTGATCTTGACAAGAGAAGGACTGCAGATGGTTCTGCACGGATAACTTTGACTGAACATTGGTTAAAGTCTAGTTCCCCCCTTGAAATTGTATAGCCTTTTTCTGTCATTCTGACAGACACAGTGTCATGTAGTAGTTTGTTCATTTTCATGGGATAAATCTGAAAACCCACCCCATTTCTATTGAGGGTGATGACAGAGGTATCCCAGTCAATGTAAGGGCGGTTATGCTGGAGCCAGTTGAGGCCGGCAATTACATTGTGGCTGAGGCCTGCCATGATTAAGCCAGAGAGCTTAACCTGGATGTTCCCCATCCTTACGGAGAAGGGTACTGTCTCGTGGGTGATGGCAATCCTGCGGGAATTGGCTACATGTACTGCTTTGAATCTTCTGGGTACTTGGTCTAATTGCTGGGAGTCAGCAAACGCCTGATCTACCATGGTGTGATCAGCCCTGGTGTCTACCAGTAACTTGTTGGTGTTCCCACGGAAATGGAAGGGATAGGACAAGTGTGTTACTTTATTTGCAGAATGAGCGGCTTGCAACACAGGGCCGTTGCTATGGACCTGAAAGACGTCTAGAGTTTTGACCTTGTGAAGATTATAGTTATGGGACTTGTTTGCAAGCAAGGGCTGAGAGGGCGGGTCAGTCAGGGTTGTAGGGCCTCTTGTTGTTACAACCCCCAGGCTTTTCCCTGGTCCTCAATTGGCGCTATCTGGAGCTCCCCCCTTGCAGGGGCATTTAGCTGCACCTTCCTGCTGTCAAGTCTGGCAACAGCCCACTTGACCTTGACCATTGCTAGGTGCAGATGTGGTTGGGGTGGAGTATTGTTGGTGCAGCGGAAGCCCATTGAAGCCTGGTTACTGGCCTCTACAATGGCTTTATAGAAGTTGTCAATAGAGGTGCAGCAGCCTATGGGAACCCACTTTCAAATACGGGGTTTTAACCCATTGACAATGAGAGTGAGCAACATGGTGTTCCCATCGGTCACTGTTTTGGGGGCGGCAGAAAGGGCTTGTTGCCACGCGGCAAGATACTCAGGGACAGAACCTGTCTGCTTGATGGCTAGGAAGTGAGTCCCCAAGATAATGGGGGAGAAGGTTCCGCTATACTGGGACTTGGCGGCGTCTTGAAATGTTGCCCAGGTGATGTCAAACTCCTGGCTGGCCCAGTTGGTGAACCACACGGCGGCAGGCCCCGTAAGGCAGCCAGATGCAGTGGCGACCCACATGGACTTGGGAACCTGGCAGATACGGAGGCGCGTTTCAGTGGACTGGAGCCAACTGACAATGTCAGCTCCTTTGACACCGCCAGTGAAGGACTCTAGTTGGAGGTTGAGCATACGTTGCAAAAGATCCAACTCTGGCAGGGTGACGCTAGCGTCACCCTGCCTGAGGCGGAGCCAATTGTATACACTGGTAAGAACTAACTGGTCTTGATAGATGACATATCCTTCAGGAATGTCCCCTTGGGGATTAGAAGGGACGTCTCTTGTTGTGGAGTAGCCATGCGGCCCGTACTCTGTCCTTTCTTGGGGGAATTTTGTTTTTGAAATAGGTCGGAACCTACTTCTGCTACCACTGTTGCAACTGAACCAATGAGAGTTCAGTACTTGGAATTGGGGAAGACAACAGTCCAATAGGAAAGGACAGAATAATAAGAATAAGGTATTGTTTATTGTAAGATGTTGTAATTAATATACTAAATGGGGAAGCCACAAGGCCACAAGGGGGTGGCATAGTGGGGAGTTCCATGTAGGGTTTGGAGCCAAGGAATAACTTGTGCGGGGATCAGCGGGTCAAATTGGCAATGCTCCTAATTAGGATGAAGTGCCTGCCATTCAACCTTGCCAACAGATCCATTCATAACTTAGATACGTCAAGGGGCAACTCATTGAGCGCCCCCTGTGCATTGTAAGATACGTTAGCAGGCAAGGTTTGAACCTCAGTTGCAACATGTTCCTTGTGAATGCAACTATAGATGGGTCCATACCAGGGTTTGATGCCAGCCAGGAGTTTGATGGTGTGGTTTTACTTTGAGTGTTCAAGAAGTTGGGCTTCTGCCTCTTCACTAAAGATGTGACTGCACTTTTCCAGTGACCAGGCAGGACCCTCATGCTGTGGTTCATCTTCAGGGTCAAGGAGGTGCTGGGTTTACTGCTGGTGGGACCCAGCTGGAATGTTACCACATTGTAAGTGACAGCGCTTCCTAGTGAGACTGTCTGGTTGCAAAAGTTCAGGATGATGTTGTGTCTTTGGGACCAGGAGTCCCCTAGGATCAGGGAGTGAGGAAAGCCCTTTCAGGATGATGGGAGATGCTGGGTAGATATTCTGCCAATCCTTAACAGTAGCTTGGGCTTACACTTGAACCCCAGGTCATGGGAGCTATTCCCCATAATAACCTTAACGCCTCTGTTGGTAGCCTTCAGTCCCAGGTCTTTTGCAAGTGTGGAATCAATAAAGCTTTCTTCAGCTCCGGTATCAATGAATGCTTCTATGGTTTTTTCCAATGCAAGAGTTTTAACTTCAACTTGAATAAACTTGTAGGACTAGAAGAAGTATTTATTTGTGCCAGGGAAACAGTTGGTGTGCTCTTCTTGGGACAGGCCTTGGTGAGGAGGCCAGGTTTGTGACAATAAAACCACAACCCATGTGTTAGTGGTGCTGTAACTTGTTGGGAGACATGCCTTGTCTGCTGGGCGTCTGAGTGCAGTTAGGGCGGTGCAAGGTGGGAAAGGAGCCTTCTTGGTTCAGGCTTAATCCTCTACACAGAAGGAGTAGCTTTTCCAGGCCAAGTGTGGGAGGATGGTGCTTGAGAAGTTCTTTCCTGGCTGGGCAGGCTCCCTGGCAGTATAGGATGGCAGACCTCATATTCAAGTTGGGTTCTGGTCTTTAGTCTGAGGAACTTGTTGGTGTAGGTTTGTAGGGTGTGAGAACCTTGTTTTATGTCTATTAAGTTGATCAGGGTGTGGTGATGGGTGTATTGATTGTTGCCAGTGGCCATAATCTTGTTCTCAAATTGGGTGTAGTAGAGGCATAATTTGACGTTGTCAGCAGTGGTTTTTCCAAACCAGTCCAAGGCATCACAAAAAGCATGGAGGCTACACTAATGAACTTTTCTGTATCATTAGAGTACAAGTTTGTATTGGATTGGAAATGCAGGTGGAAGACAGTCATGGATCTACAGGCTTCTTTTGAGGTAAGTTTGCCCATCTGTGGCATGTCCACCTTGGTTGTAGACTGGTTTACTATAATGTTCTGGACTTGTGAGTTTGGGGTCTTTGTGTTCTCAATTTCATGTGTGACATCCTTGGGTTATTTGCTGCTTTGGGGTTTAATTTCTGAATCAATTAAATTTGTGACTAGCTTGTAAGCATAGTAAGCTGAAATCAGTGAAAATAGCATACAAGTTGCCCCAAGAGTTAATAACATCTTGGGGCACAAGTTACTATGATTAAGATAGATTGCTGTAATATCAGGGATCTATCCCGTGGTAGGTTCCTGAGAACTTGCAGGCAGATGGCCTGCAGGCCTAGAAGAAAGCCCACCACAGGATGGGGGCTAACTTTACAATGTAGGATAGTGATTTCCCTAGGATTGTCAGGAATGACAATTTGGATGCTCCTGAATCCCAAAATACGGAACCAGAGTTGAACCCTGGACAAAACCCTTTGCATACCGCCAGACCCATAGTCTTGGAACCCAATGAACCACTACTGATGGATAAAGTTGTTGCCAGCCAGCCAAGACCCAAATTGTTAGCCGTCACACAGGATTCTGCAAGCAAAACGCCAGTGCAAGATGCCAGGAATTTCCCCAAGGTGCTAATACCTGACATCAGAGCTTTTCTTGATAAAATGCATGAGTTTCTCAATGAGAGTTATTCCAAACTCCCCTGAAGCCCAGGAAGAGGCACTGAACCTGAAGAGGCACCCAATACCCAAATCAACAAACAGAAAGATTCAAAGTCTTCTCATCCCAAAGCGGCCAGTGCCAAACCACCAGTGCCAAGTGCCACACTGCCATCTAAGACCCCTGATGCCAAAATTTCTGAGCTCAGAAAACCCAACCAGGAAATGAATCCTGGAAGTGTGGTGTAAATACCTGCCAGGCCAAGATCAATTCCCATTGTCATTTTTAAATAAAGGTTATGAGATATTGGTTTCCACAATTATTGCTGTATTTTATTCTTGTCATCTGCCATTTAACTCAAAGATCATCTGACCCTCCTGCTGATCTGCCAGCCACGTACTGCCTGCCAGGTGCCCCCTTTGATCCTGTTCATTTCACAGAGTACCCCTTAAAGCCTGAGTACAAGGACTACACCGCCTACAACATACTAGCCCGGGATTCCTTGGCCAGAAATACAGAGTTAACCAGATACAACCAAAAAGGCCCTTGGTACATTATCAAACCCTGCCTGTTCAGAGATAAATACATCTTTGTTCCTGCCTATCAATTAGACATGGAACAACCTATCACCTCCAAACCAATGCCTGCCTCTGCCGCCAAGCTCCCCCTGGACCATACTAATAATCTATTTGGGACTGTATATATTACTCTCGCAGGAGTAATAAATACTATTGTCCTGCCGCTGGTATGTGATTGTGGGTGGAAAATTCAATGTCCTACCTCATTAAGTTAGCGCCAATTCTTTGTTGGGCCCTGCTCACCCAGTCTGCAACCTGCCAGTTCTCAAACGCTAGCAAGCTGGTGAATCAGGGTTGGTTCCCTGACAAGGATGGCCCAAGGTCCGCTGGAAGGAACCATAGAATCATGTATAATCGCTCAAGTTGTAGGAGAAATTATTTACATATGTTTTAGTTGGAAGAACTTACCTATTTTTAAGTCCAATAGTGGCTGACAACAAATACAAAGTGCTTAAATTTCAGTTCAGTTTGCTGGATAATGCTGCCAGTTGAAGGAGTTGTTAGACACTTTGAAGTGTCTCACAGCATCACTACCTGTGGCAGTGTTAATAAAAGCAAAAATATATATAAATGGACTTAATTTAGTCCTGTTTGCCTAAAAGGTAGGAGAGTCAAAAATGATATAAATTTTTTTCTAATAATGATTGGAGCTTAGAATGCTTTCATCAACTATTATTGGCCAATCCCATCTATTTCTCTGCCAAACAGATAAGATTAGATTTACTAAGCCAAGGTAAGCCTTCACTAAACACAATACTAACCTTCTCACTTTAAATTCTATAGATTCACTTCAAATTAAAGGTAAGATTCAAAACATACATATAATACTAACTGTTTTAAGAATATATGATCAAGATCATTCAAGGTAAGCTTAGTTTTAAAAATTTCAAAGCTAAATTTGCTTTATAGGGGTAATAATTTAAAAAAAAACTAATCCAATTCAAGATTCAATTTGATTCTGCATTTCAGGGAAGCTTTTCCTTAAAAATACTAAACTTCAAATCCTTTTATATGAGCTTGATCCACAGCAGATCTTGGGGTGGGTAAGTTATCTTTCATCAAGTTTACTAACCTGGATTAAAAGATTAAGATTTCCGCCCTGAAGTTAAATATGAGAATGGTAAGCAAAGTTTTAATCACTAATATTTTTCTTTAACCAAGCTGCATTTCAGGTAACCAATTCCTAATTAACTACTAACCTTCAATCCTTTTAGATAGACTTAGTCTACAGTAGATCTTAGGGTGGTAAGTTTTTTCACTAAATTACCAGCCTAGATTAAAAAACAGACTTTTGCCTACAAGTAGATCTTGATTTAGGTTAGCCATTTTTTCTAAATATACAAAACTTGATTAGGGACTCCCAGATTTTTATCATAAAGCCAATCTTAGGCCAGGTAAGCTTTTTGATAACTTACTAACCTTTATTTTAAAAACCCCATAAACTTTCTCCCCTGCAGCAGATCTTGGGGTTGGTTAGTCATTTTTCACTAATTTTTACTGATGTTGATTTCAACCCCCAGATTTCTTCCAAAAGCAGATCCTGGGGTGTGCAAGGTTTTTTAGTTTAAATAGATATTTTTACAAAAAAACTGTTTGTCTAATTCAGTTTTTTATCCAACTAGCCTTTCAAACCCAAATTTAACTTACTACTTTTTTAGTAATATATCCTGGAATAATTCCTTAAAATTACCTATTAAAAATCTAATTATTTTCTTTTATTTTTTGCATTTTTAGTTTTTAAAAGAAACACTTGGTGTGATACTTTGCAAAGCTTTATTGCCAAAAACTACAGATTATCACTCAAGAACTTTTACATTGTTATAGCAAGACTTATGCTTAGCCTATTTTATACTGTAGATTTGAAAAATCTTTTTGGCATTTGTTTTCAGTTTTTAGATCTGACTAGCATAGTTTCAAAAAATACTTGGCAACTTTAAAAGATCTAAAACAACTGTATTGCTTAAAAAAGAGTATTTTATTATAGGTGTTTTTTATTAATTGTATTTGCCTTATTATTTTTAAAGTTCTCTGTATTAAAGCTACTTTTTTGTTTACCTACCAAAAAATACAACCCCTAAAGAATTAAAATATCATTACTTTTTTTAAAAAAATGGGATGCCTTTTATTTCTGAGCTTTTTGCTATAGATTAAAAGAATAAATATGCTAAAGAAATTAAACCCAGCCAAATGAAGAAAAATGTTTTAGAAATATCCACAACTATCTCAGATACTGCTAAAAAGGTAAAAAGTATAAGCTTATAAGTGGAGTCTAATGGCATAAAAAATACTTATTTTAGAGCTACAATAAAAAAGATGAACATGTCAGAACAAAAATCAAACAAAACAGACTAAACAAAACATTCATATTTCAGTTAAAAATTGTATCATATGATAATGCTTATAGACTACATCAGCTAAGCCAGAGAAAGATATATATTTATATTAAACACTTAAAATTTAAAATAAAGGTATTGATTTGCCCATTGGAATTCAAAAACTTTTATTGAAAATAAAATAAAATTTCAAAAGTATTGTAGTTTCAAAATAATGTAAGAATTATTCAATCTTCCATCTCTTAAATGCCAAAAGTATAATCCATAATAAAAAAAATTGCTAAATAAGACCTTGCTGATAGTTTAATAGAGATAGTTGTATAGCATCTCCTTATACTTCTCTGATGTAAGTTGCGCAATCAAAACAACTATAGTTTTTATAATAAAAAACTGTATTTTTGAGAACTACTAAATCATCTTAGAAAACAAGAATTATGAACAAAATTAGAATTTTTGCTGAAACTATCAAAAAAGCCTTTCTGCTAGACTAACAGAAAGATACCAGTGAGCAGCTGTAAAAAAGAAAGCTAACCATAACACAACTGTTCCCTTTTGTTACTCTGCTCACCACTCATAGCTTTATACTCACTGATTTCTGCTAAGCTTTAACCCTGACTAAAAACATTGTAAATTATATATTATTATCTCTAATTCAAACAAATTTAATTATCAGCTCTGAGACTAGAAACACATCATTAGGCTGCTGTAAAAGAGTAAAGCTAAGTGTAGCAGAGCTGTGCTCTTTTGGCAGCCTACCAACAATAAACACATTTTACAGTTATAGACTAGAAACACATGCCAGCAGCTGCCGTAAAAGAGTGAAGCTGAGTGTAGCACAGCTTTGCTCTTTTGGCAGCCTGCCTGCACATCTTTCCTTTTACCAGCTATAGGCTAGAAATGCATACCAGCAACCATCATCAAATGCTTTTTACCAGATATAACTGGAAACACATATCAGTAGGCTGCAATAAGAGAGTGAAGCTGAGCGTAGCACAGCTTTGCTCTTCTGGCAGCCTGCCTGACACACCTTTCCTTTTACCAACTAGAGTTTAAAAAAATAGTTTTAAAAGGCCACTGATTTAAATAAACAAAAAAGGTGACTCAACTAGGATACCTGTACACGTACCTAGGCGGGATGCTGTAAAAGGGCAAAGCAGGCGTAGCTCAGCTTTGTTCTTTTGGCATCCCACCCGCCACACCACGCTTGTTAATTAAGCCAGTGATGGTGATTTACATGACTCAAAATATCTGGGTAGAGGTGGACTCACTAGTAGCAATATATTATTGCAGGTGGTTGGGCCGTGGGGTCAAAGGAGGGGTCATTGGTACCAAGTACGCAGGCAGGTAGTTATACTTGTTGAAAAATAGCAAAGGCCGTTTGGTGATCCAAGTTCCTTCAAAACCAACAAGATCTGTTTCACTGGTACAGGCTTCTGGGTTGTAAATTAGGATCACCTCTAAGGTAAATTCCAAATAGCTGGGTTTGGAGGATACTCTGTAAAACAGACCAGGCTGTAAGGAGCTCCTGGGGGACAGTATAACTCAGGTGGTTGGTCCGTGTTTTCTTGGGCTTGGTGGGGAGCAGAGGGTGGAACTGGGAAGATTGAATTAAAAATTTTAAAGTGCTAAAAGGATGTAGGGTAAGACCTGCATGAACCAAAGGTTCATAAAACTTTATTGTAAAGATGGCAATTAGAATCTTCCTGGAATCTCCAGGGTATAAATATGCTCATCAAGCTTGGAGAAACTTTTGCAATTTCTTATGGCCCAAGGGGTGACACTTACCAGGGTTTTCACATTCCCAGGAGCACCAAAATTTTCAAGTCTTCATTGGCTGGGTCAGGGCAGGGAATATAAAATTCTTCTTTTGAGGCAGTGGATTTGTCATCTCTTTGCGGGCCTTGGTCTTGGGGTAATGTGGGTAGTGTCTCATTGACAGTGGCCCAGGAGATTGCAGGGATATCATCTGGGTTGTTGATCTCATTGGCTGGGTCAAAGGAATTCTTCAAGGGGCAGGGTTCAAGTGTAGAAAGTGCTATGATGGTGGGTTTTTGGAGGTTTCTTTAAAGTCAAATCTATTTCTGATTCAAGCCCAAAAACGCAGGCTGGCGGCCTGCAGGGGCCTGGGGTTCAAATTTCAAAATTGGGGTTTCCTGTAATTGATTACAGTAACTTGTCACTTTTGACACGCTTTTTCACCTGAAGGGGCAGGGCAGTACTTTTGGTATCCTGCCTGTTTAGGTAGTGAATAATAATTTTTGTATTTGGATTGCACAGGAGCTGTAGAAATGGCAACCACCAGAACTAACTATTTCTGCAAGTCAAATTAATATATTTTGACAGTTGTAATTGAAAATACTCTAAGGTCAACAGGATTAAAAGTCAGAATTAAGTTTTTCTCCATGCAGACTGCTAAATTTTGACCCTTTTTTATAAGCAGAAACATGTTTCCTGAGCATTTCAATTAATAAAAACCAAGCTTAAAAATACTTTTTAGTGTAAGCTGCCTATTTGATTTTTTAAACTATAAAGAGTGATACATGACAACTGAAAAAGATAACAAAAATACACTTTTATTTTGTTCTGCTATAAAATTACCTTTTTCATCTATAAAAGATAAATAAGCCCCATATGCAAAAAATGAATACATAAAATTTTAGATTTTGTGAAAAAAATACCATAACCAGAAACTCTGACATAATTTTTTCTGTATTAAAATGTTGCAACCAAGTTTCCAGCCTCACCTGCTAACGTATCTTACAATACACAGGGGGCGCTCAATGAGCCACCCCTTGACGTATCTAACGTTATGGGTTAAACTGATGGCAGCAGCAAATTGCGGGTACTTCATCCCAATTAGGAGCATTACCAATTTGACCCGCTGACCCCCGCACAAGTTATTCCTTGGCCCCAAACCCTACATAGAACTCCCCACTATGCCACCCCCTTGTGGCCTTGTGGCTTACCCCATATATTATATTAATCACAATATTCTACAATAAACAATACCTTATTCTTATTATTATGTCCTTTCCTATTGGACTGTTGTCTTCCCCAATTCTAAGTACTGAACTCTCATTGGTTCAGTTGCAACAAAAAACTAAAAAAATACATATACTTTATTTAAAAAATACCAACATATCCCATATAATACAGCCTAAGGCACCAAAATTTTAATAAAAAAATTCTTTATAAAGTCTTTATAAATTATTTAGACTATATTTTCATATAAAAATATTATACTGAACAAATTAGAACTATATACAAATTTAGAGAATATTCAATAAACTTAATTAAAAACTAGACTGTGATCACCTGGTTGCCATTAAGAACTGTGGTAGTCTTCTTGATTTATTACTCAAGCTCTGAAAGCTTATATTTAGCCTTGGCAACATCCTTTATCTTATCTTGGTATTGCTTCTCTTTGGTGGCTCTCTTCTTCTTGGATGGGTGATTCTCAATATCTCTGATGGATTCAATAGTCTTCCCTTGTTGAACTTTGAGGTTCTTGTAGAAGTTATTATATCTGGGCTTGATTCCAAAGGAGAACTTTTTATGCTTATACCAGCTCTCCAAAGATGAAGAATTTTTCATCTCATCTTTAAGAACTGCCTGTTAGCAGTTCCAGTTTGATTTTGGCTCTGGGCTTGCTCCAGTGCTTATTAACTTTACAGTTAATACACTGTGGCTTGTAATATTCAATAAAAGGGTAGAAGAAACCATCATGTTTTGTGGCATATGAATCCTGGCAAAGAGTCAAAAGGCTTGCCTAGTATGATCTGGCTTTACAAAGGCTAGTGATACAAATTACTGAATTAAGAGCTTGCACTTTCCTGATTAATCTAGACAGTAGAGCTTCCTGAGCTCAGATTAACCCTTTAGCTGCCTATTAATAGCCTTCCAACAATGGAAAAAAACCGCTAGACTTCTCCATCAAAGATATTTACAAAAGCCTTATACTGGGAAATTTTATAGTATATTATTATAGTTGATAGACCAAGAGCTCTTTCATGAGTTTGTTTTTCTGTAGCAAGAGTGGCTTCATCCTTTTCATCATCATCTGGATTGACTCTAGCTATATAGCTAGGGGGACTCTTTTTTATTACTGGTCAGGGCTTTGATGCCCTCCTGAAAGATTTTAAAGGCCCTTGTGTAGATCTCTTCTGTTGCCCCAGGAAGCAGAAAGTAGGCAAATGGGAGCACATTGCCTTCAATAAGGGAATTTACAGCCCATAGTCAGTAAAAAAGACGGGGACATACTGTAAATGGTACCGTCACATAACCAGGCCTCTGAATCTCTTAACTGCTACAGGTTCTGTTGTGTAGCACAGCATATAATTTTTACCTCTGCTGTAGGCCCATCATCATGTAAAAGGAATACTTCATCTCTATTGAACATCTTTAAATTGTCTGTCAAGACTAACTCTCCTTGGATCATAGCAGACTTATTTTGGAGGCATATATCACGGTGTTTGTCACATATGTACTTCACTAACTGGTTGCGGTCAGGGATGAGCTTCAGGTTCTCATTACTTAGGTGTGTGGTGGCCTTATTTTCCAGATAAGAAGCATTGATATCTTTGGAGACTGGAACCATTTGGTAGAGGTACCACTTTAGAAGCTTTTCAATAAGATTGATTGGAACATTGCATGTGTGCTCTCCTTTTTCACTAGTAACTTTATCCCATCCTTCTGTGTTGATCCTGGCTGAGCAGCTTCTATCTTAACAAACATAATAATTTTCTTTTTCCTACTTCTTTCTGATTGTTGAAATTGAAAACATAGCCATCACAGACTATATTTGCACCTTCTTTGAAAGACATTAGAGGGAAAACCTGAGTAAATTTCTATGGGAGCTTAAACTCTCCTTTAACATTACATATGTTGTGAATCTTGAGGGGATCTTGTGGTCCAATTTGTGCTTGATGGTAATCAGAAAGTTAATTATCAGGGCCTTTTTATTGATACATGTTGAGAAAGATGGCTGTGCAGATTCATTAGGTATCAGAGAGGAATTATCTGCAGTTGAATTATTACACTTCTTGGACTGGGATGAGCTTAATTTCTTTGATCTTGATTCATCTGGGATTGGTTCATATGGGCTTGACTGTGGTTCTGGACTCTTGAGTATCTTTCTTCTTCCTTGCTTGTTTAGTGAGACACTATCTCTTTCTGACTCATACCAGCTTGGAGAAGAGAAGGAATTGGGGGAGGGCTCTTTGCTTTCTGGTTCTGGGTCTTCTCTTTTGTCTTCTTCTTCTTTGAGGACGCCATGTATGATTTTTTGTTGCTGTAGGGACTTTGGACCTTTCCAGAGGCTTTAAGCATTTTCTTGGTTGACTTTAGATTCTTTGATAGTTTCTTGGGGATTTTACCTACAATAACTTGAGTAAAGTTCTCAAAGTAAAAATAATATCAAAAAATATGAATAAAACTAAATATAGAACTCTTTTATTTTTATTTATTAAGTAAATAGTTTATGGGAGTATAAAAAATTGCTTTTAGAGCTATTTTATTAGTAAATAATAGAAAAAATCTATGTTTACAATTAAAGGCAACATTCTTGTCATCAGCAAAATCAAAAATAATTAATTTAGTCTGTCATCATTAAAAATGCTTTAATTTTTACTGCTGACATACTAACAGTCAACATAAAACATGAAAAACACTTAGTAAATCACTTATAAAGATTGGTTAAGATTTTCTGGAGTTAGTTTTTAAGGCCAAAATTAATTATTTTTGAATTTGAAAAATTAAAAATTCACTTATTTAACTTATAAAAATAAATAATAGAGATTTTAAAGGAAATTCTAAAGTAAAGCCCTGGGTTCTTTGGTCTAAATTAGCATACCATTATATGTGTGCTTTTTTGTTAAGAGGAGGTGTTTTACTAATAAACCAGTGGAAATGTTGACATGGAGACAGTTGGCTTTTTTTATAAAGTAGATTTAAAAGCTATGACAAAAACTGAAAATACCTCAGATTTAAACAAAATGATTTCAAATTTAAGCAAATTCTAACTATCAGTTTAAAATATACACTCTGTTAACAGGGATTTTTGGTGTTAATGGACAAAATGGATCAACACAGCAACAAAGTGCTCACACGCCAAACAAAACAATTCAAAATAAAAACCAAAATACATGGATTCACAAAAAAATGATGTGAGTTGACCTTTGGTGTATATATATTTACTATGTAAATTGGTGACAAAATACACCCAAGCGCAGTGAGTCAACACCCAAACCAAAAACAAAACACAATAGCAACTCAACATGTAAACAAAACTACTCAATTGTTGTGTACAATGGATTGTAATCAAGAGTGATACCAAGTTATCTAAAATAAGTGTAAGGGATTCTATCCCTTTAACAAAACCAACTTCAAACCCTGGACAAATAAACATAATCAGTAAGACCAAAAGAGCATTTTTAAATGCAGAAAACAAAATTAAGAGTGAATGTTGTTTTTTAATCAAATTGGTTCAAAAATGCGTTCAAAAATGATTAGTGAATGCACTAATAAGAATAAAACTGAAAACAAAGCTAAGAGCAAAAGCAAAAGCTCTAATCAGAGAAATAATATAAATTCTACATTAATATCAAAAACCCAAGCAATTGATGAAGAATACAATGACAACAGTGAAAGTGCATTTAACCATAGCTCCAAACACTCCCCACTAGCCAATCAAACCAAAAACAAATGTATAAACCAATACAAACAATATACAGGGGAACCCACAAGCCAATCAGTGAATGCCTATCAACCAAGCCTAGGAAATACCATTCATCTAAGTCCCAAAGATTATCAGAAACATAGTGTAGAATAATACTGCAATGCAATAAATCCAATTACTTCTTCTTCCTGCATTGCAGGATGGAGCCTGCTGCAGGCCTGCAAAGCAATACTTTCCACTCTACACTTGCAGGATTGCCTGGTAACCTCTATGATCCCTCCCCCAATTGACTTCAATATTTAAACTGACTATTTTCCCTTGAGCCAATTGCTCCAACAATTTCTCTTATTCCTATCAATCAATAAATCTATATTTTCAACTCTAGACACTTGATTAGTAGATTCTAAAGGTTCTCTTCCAACAGCATGAAGTTCATCTTCCTTGTATGGACTTTTTGAATATTAATTGGTTATGGGCAAGCCAATGTAAACTTCAAAACCCCCAAACCAACTCCTACTGACAAATAATAAGACTCAATTTGGTATAGTTTTGGACCTCATCAAAGACATGCCCCTTAAGTAGAAACAGCATAATTTGCACCTATCATCCACCCCAAGGCCCCCTGGTTGGTCTTGTGTACACCAGCGTCTATTATCTCCTTAATCACTTCACTCCCTTCTTGGGAAGATTCTGCCTATTTGGTCACCTTCTACACATGTTAATGATAGGTATTCCAGTAGGTTCCACTCTAGTCAAATTCAACTTGGGAGCTCTCCTTCATTCAATTGAAGAGAGACTTCCCAATGAGTGGATCCCTGACAATAAGGCACACAATCTGAAAAATAAATTTTAAAATATTGTGTTGGCTGCTTAAATTTGGCTTAAAATCCAGAAAAAAGGGTGGAAATTATTTTGGGTATTCTAAAATAAGCGCTGTAAAACTAAAAACAACTAATTAAGAAATAAAAAATCTATAATCAGGATATTGGGTGAGGAAAACTTTAATTAAATATCTATATTCAGATATAAGCAAAAATTAAAACCAGGGAGTTACTTAATTAATTTTATTTAGTATTTTATTTCAATTTTGAAATGAAAGGAACACAGCAACAGAATAACAAAACCCGTTGTGCACTGTGATTGCCCCACAGGTCAAAAAATTGAGTCAGTGCAACGCAAGTGCCTACTCAGGAAGGAGACAGGAGAGGAGAGTTCAATAGTGAGGTTGCACTGATACAACCAGTTCAAGGAGAACAACATGCAAGGGTGCAGATAATCAAACCTTGGGTTCACAAGCTAACCCAGAAGCCCACCAAGGTTATCATCACCAAAACAGTTAGAAACAAAGAGATCAAACTTACCTCATATGTGTTTGACTCTGTGTACTGGTAGGAGTCAGTCCTGTAAGCCATGATGGAGAAAGTTAATCTTGTGCTTGACACTTCATGTGAGCCCTAAGTCATTGACAGCCACCAGGAAGATGTTAAGGAGTGTTGTGTTCTGAGGCGCGGCACAGACACACAACAGGAAATCCTAACCTTAGTATTGGATTTGTACTAAGTCTTGGTTAGATGACAGGGAAGGCAAATGTGTTTACCTTGCGGCCCTGGAAGAATAATCTCTACTAGTTGTGGCTAGAGAGAGGCGCGGAAGTACAGAAGACACAAAGACAAAAATGTGAATAGATCTTAATTTTATTGGTGAATATGGAAATGGAATATATAGTGGTTGAGAATACCACAAAACACTACCAGGACGGTAGGATCACTTGCCACCAGCATTAGTGGGGCAAGTGAGTTGTGCAAGGATCAGGAAACCAAACAATTGTATTTCCTGAATTGGTCATCAACTCATTTTGAGTAGCAAAAGCAAGAGATTTGTCCTTGAAATGGCCCACCAAAGGCAAAATCAAAATACTGTGAATAGCGGCATTCACAACAAGGAGCCCAAGTATTTTCAAACTGCATATGGGCAGCAGGTGCTAAAAAAGGTATGTGCATTCTATAACAAGGTTCCCATGCCTTGTGTACCTGGCCCTGAGCAGGATCCCAGTTCAATCAAACCCACCAAGGCTTCCAAGAAGCATATTCCCAACATCAAGTGCATCACTCTTCTCAGGCTTATGCAGGAATCTGGGAACTAAAAGACAGCCACAGCCCTTGTTGGGGTGGATCACATGTACTCCAATAAAACATTTAACAAATTTATCAATACTGGCTGAGTTCATGACGCAGAAAAAACTAGTGTGTTTCATCTATGCAGAATGCATATGGCTATATCCCCAAAGGCTCCAATGACGGGGTAGCTTGGTGTGCTGCAGTCCGCGCCACATCCTATTCAATGGTGGCTCTCCTTGGTCCAAAGGGGGTTGAGCTCTATCAAATAATATTAGGATCCCACAACAGCCAGACCTTCATATCATTTCTCTAATTGGTATAGGAGCACCTGAGGTGCACAAGCCCAGGCTTTGCTAATTCTATTGTGCTGGATAACGTTGATCTCCATAAGGTGGCAGATATTCTTGAGGAATTTCCAATGATTGATACAGGTGTAGAAATTGGCTCTCAACAATTGGCCACATCCAATTTGGGCCTGTTATTTCTCCCTGTCTATTCCTCATTCCTAAACCTGATTGAGGAGGTCTTTGGGTGGATCAAGCAAGTTTTCAAGCAGGGTATTTCAACTGGAACCAAGGACTTCTTTGATTTGCTGCAGGCTGGGATCCACACCCTTCCAGCCAAGACAGTGTCCAAGTTATATGGCCACACTGATTCATTTATTCCTGTGTGCTTTGCCAAATAGCCAATCAATTAAAGGCTTAACAATTCCAATTATTTTTATATTATTTAATTTACTCTTTTAGATTTACAGATTTTCCTTTTATATTTAAAAGCTTCCAAGCCTACAATCACATAGAACAGCTCACTTATGCAGATGCTTGATTTTTGTATTGCAATTTATTTATTTTTCTTTTGTATTCTGTGGTGGCTTTCCAAAACAATTAATAACAAAGTATAATAAATATATGTCTATGTTGTTACTGGCACATAAATATAAAAAGGTAATTTAAAAAGTAAAATGTAAGCTATCATGTTATGCATTGATTTTTTATAAATAATTTTATTATTACTGTATAAATATCTGATTTAATATTTTTGTTTTGGTAATAGATCACTAAAATATAAAATTGTTTAAAAATTAATTATAATAAAATATAATCAAAATTGTTGTGAAGTTTACTGGAAAATAGAATTTATTAAAGGTGGCAATAATTTTTTCTATGGAATGAAGACACCTGGCAATGGAGGTGGCGCACAACCTTCACTGCCACACCAAAACAGTGGATACACCTTGATTGAAGAATTTCTGTTGGCTGGTAAAAGACAGGATTGTTAGATGGGAGTGTAGTAATAGCTTCTCTTGCGGGGCTGCAAACCCGCAGATTCCTGCCAGGACCAAGGCATCTTGGATTATGTGGTCAACCAAGCCGTAACCTGGGGGAACCTTTTTTCCATCCAGAAGATCCTGGCCTTGTCAATCCCAAGAAGGACCCTGTCCAGGTCCTCAATGTTGGCCCCCATCCCAAAGTAAAAGAGACCCCCAGGTAAACAACAATATGAAGCCTTTGCCCAGAAAAGGCTTCTGTAAACTCACTCAGTTTTTTAGCCACTGTGCTGATTTTCTTTTCATGTTTTTTCTTTTCAAAAGTGAAATCCATTACCAAAGGGACCCCCGTCTTGTTGGCACTCCAGGCCAGCCCAAAGTCTACAAGGAGAATTTTAGTTTTCTTGACGGCTGTTACATTGGCAATAGCCTATTTCTCCACCACACACCCAAAGTTCTCCAGCAGGTAAGAGAGTATGTGCTCCACCAGAAAGCAGACGCAAGCAGAAGCATGTGCCCAGCCCATCTCTGGTATGTTCCTGGATGAGAGCGTTTCCAGGATGTCCCAAACAAGCTCAATGGAGTTTACACAGTAAATTCTACTGAGGATCACTGGGTCCAGGCGGACCAATTAAGCATCCTTTTAGGCAGTAACTGCCCACTTGGATGTCCCTTCAGCATGCAAAAGCCCTATCAGCGTGTCCCTGGACATTGGGAAGGTACAGTAATTTTCAAACCTGTTGAGATAAACAAAAAAATCTCAGTCTAAAAGCAACATCAAGGTGGATCTAAGTATATTGTAATTTAATATAAATTCCTTAATTTTTGATTTTTTTAGACTGATTTGTATTTATTTTTGGACTGAGATTTTTTGTTTATCTCAACAGGTTTGAAAATTACTGTACTGCGGATCCTATCTTCAAGCTCCTCCAAAAAAGGGGGGATAGAACCAGCTGCCTAGCTACATGATTGGCATAGTTGGAGTAGAAGGTGGCAGGGACATATGGGATCAGGATCTGGCATATCACGCCATTGAGTATTTCTAAAATGAAAGATAAGAACTTAAATATTTTTATTAGGTTTTTATATTACCTTCTTCTGTTTCCTCTTTTCCAGCAGGCTTGGCCATTATTGGCGCAAGCAGTTGTGCGAGCAATTCAGTATCCTCTTCTATGGCGCACTTGACAGGTTTGAGATGTTCATACATCTCTGGGTTGTCAACCCAGACAGACAGTGTGGAAAGGACAAAGGACTTGAGCTGGAGGCCCTCAATCACAGTTTTTTTAATGCTAAAAAGATGCTCAATTGTTTTTTGGAGGTTTCTGGCATCTTGGCCATCAAGGCCTTTGCAGACACCTTGTTGATTTTGTCCCCTGTAAGGATGGCAGACTTCACCTTTGCTTTGACCTTGCAGCCAATTTCCTTGATCTCTGCAATTGCAGAGTTAAGGTCCTTCAATAACTTCTTGAGTTCTCTCATTGATTTTTTACTAACCTTTCCATATGTTTTTAAATCTTTCACCTGAATAAAATCTGTGTTGTTCTGATATTATTACCTCTTTATTTATCCCTGTTTTTTCCAATTTACTACATTATCCCATCTTTTTACCCATTGTGTATATGTTTTACGCTTATCTCAATATGTGTTTTTTGCTTTGTGTTGACATTGCTTCCATAATTGCCATATTATTTTTAGTACATAAACACAGCCCCCCTGTGAAAATATTAACAACAATTTGGTGATATCTAAATTTAAATTAGAAAATTTTAAATTTATTGTGTTTGTAGAAAGTTGTTGCTGATCCAAATTCAAAACCTTAATGATAAACTTTAGGCCAATCAGAAGCCAAGTGATAAAGTAATTGTTGTGTTGAGTTTATACTTCTGGGAAGTATAATAAACAAAATAAGGGGAAGATTTAAGAAGAGAATGATACTTTATTGGATATGAATATAGGGATATATATAGTATCATAATAAGCCATATACTGTCAATATATGTCATGGGTGTCATGGGTGTCATGGGGCTTATCTGAGTAGTGTTCCTCTTAGATCACAAGGCATATTTGAGTTGCGTCCCATTTGGGATCTGGATTAGGTGATCCCTGTAATAGATGGCTGTCTGATAGTGGTGCTACCAATTCACTGGCTGATTGATGAACCACTTGGTGAGGCATTCAGGGATTTACTCAGGCTCTAATTCCCCAAGAGGGAGTAATCAAAGATGTTGCAACATCTCCCCCTGGGGTGCTGGAAGGCAGAGCCTTGGGAATTTTCTTGAGAGTATCTGGTATGCAGGCTTGGTATTGATCCAGTTTGGTGTTGGGTACAGGGATCCTTGAACTTTGCCAGGCTGTTCTTGTTTTACACAAGCGGAGTTGGTTGTGGTGCATACATTTCAGTTTGGTTTGAGTTCCAATTCCTTTGATCATGTAGGTATTGTTGGGTTTAACTTTCATGACAATGCCTGGTCTGAGTAGTCCTGAGTCTAGTTTGTGTTGATTGTGATTGATGACCCAGATCTTTTCCCCAACTTGGAAAATTTCTTGTTGTAATGAGATTGCCTCCTGCTGGACCCTTTGGCGTTCCATCCTATCTTGGTCTTTTCTGGCGTGCAGTACCTTGGGATCATTACTGTATATACTCCTTTGGGAGCAGCAGTTGTGATCCTGTGGCTGTACTGACAAGTGAGGGTTTCTGACCATAGACAAGTTCATAAGGGCTTTTGCCTATATTGCAGTTGGCTTGTGCTCTTCAGACCATAAGGGCTGTTGGTAGCATATCAACCCAGGCTTTTGGATTATTGGCAGATAACTTACTGAGGGCTTCCACTAGAGAGCCGTTTAGTTGTTCTACACGTCCATTTGCTTGTGGGTGATATGGGCTGGCTGTGACGTGTTTTATTCTGTTCTTGGCAAGGTGGATATTGGTTTCAATAGCTTTAAGTTCAGTGCCTCCATCTGTGATCAGGAGGTCAGGTTTCCCAAACTTTGCTATGATCTAATTTGCCAATGAATTGTCTCACGTCATTGTCTTTGTGCTCTTTTGTAGCTTGCGCTATAGGCCATCTGGTTGCATAATTGATAGCTGTTATGATGTACTTCTTGCCTTTGCTTTCACTGGGCATAGATCTCAAGATATCCAACAAGCATACCTTGAAGAGTTGTGTGATGGATATGGGTACTACTGACTTGGGTGACGCTTTGGTTTGGGTGTACTTTTCACAGACTTTGCATTGTTCCAGTACCTCTCTGATATCATCTAGCATGTTGGGCCACCAGTAGCATATCTTGAGGTATTCATGCAAGTTTCTGCTATGGGTGTGTCGCAGGTCTATGTGATATTGGAGGATTGTGTCAATCTTTTGTGTTGACAGGACATAGGGTACAGTGTCACCATTTGGAAGTATTTGGTGAAGAGTACCATATACGTTTTTAACAGGTGGAAGTTCTTGAGGACTTTCTCTTGAATATCCATTGGTGTGCCAGGTGGGAACCCTTCCTGGAGATTCCCCATGATTAACATGGGACAGTTGGGGTCGCCATCAGTGCAGAGGATGTGTTTATTGTATAGCCTTGACAGGGCATCTGGAGTAAGCATCTCCTTGCCTGGCTTGTATTCAGTTTGCATGGGGTATCTCTGTATGAGACTCATTCATTCAGCTTGTCTTCTTGACAGGTGTTGTTGTGGTTTGAAGAGTATCAACAACTTGTGGTTGGTGAGTACTTTGAACTTCTGGTCTCCTTCCAGAAAGCATTGCCATTTCATGAGTCAGTGTATGATGTCAATCAATTCCTTGTTGTGTATGGAGTATCTTTGTTTGCCGTCTGATAGCTTCCTTGACTTATATGCCACAGGAAGGAAGTCCTTTTGGGCTGTTTGGATGCAGATGACTCCTCCTATGGCATAGTCAGAGGCGTCATTTTCTAGCTCATAGATACCCTCACTGTTTGGGTATTGCAAGATGGGCGCGGTAAGCATGTGTTCCTTTAGTTGGCGGAAATGTTGATCTTGTAAGGGTGTCCAGAAAAATTTGGTTGTTTTACCGGTGATGGCTGACAAGGGAGCTGTTAGGGCGCCCCAGTCAGGGATGATACTGCGTACATAGGCTATTATTTCAAGGAAATTGCGGAGTTTGCTCTTGTTTCTTGGGGCTGGCATCTCTTTTATAGCATGTATCTTATCTAGGTCTAGTTTAATACCGTCTTTGCTGATGATATAGTCGAGGAATGAACGTTCAGTTGAGAAGAACTCACATTTGGACGGCTTGGCAATCAATTGGTTTTCTTTAAGGGTACATAGAACTGAGAAGACGTCTTCCCAGTGTTGTTGCAGGTTAGGACTATAAATGATGATGTTGTCCAGGTAGATGATTGCTCTTTTCCCAATGTGTTCCTTGAATACTTCATTCATGAAGGTTACAAAGGTACTGGGAGCGTTTGTCATGCCAAAATTGAGGACAAAACATTCAAAGGATCCATATTTAGTCCAAAATGCAGTCTTTGGAATGTCTTAGGGTTTCACACAAATTTGGTGATATCCTGCTGTCAAATCAATTTTTTTTTGAAGATTTGGGACCCTCCCAGGGCATCAAAAAGGTCATCAATTAGGGGCAGGGGATACCTGCTCTTTATTGTGACCTCAATGAGGGCGCTGTAGTCTGTGACTAGGCAGAGGCCTCCATCTTTCTTTGCCACAAAGAAGACAGCAGCACCAAAGGGTGATTTTGAAGGTCTGACAAGGCCCTTCTTGAGTGCTTTGAAAAGGTAGGCTTTCAGGGCATTGTCTTCTTGCGGTGTGAGGCGGTAGATGGGTTGTGCTTTAGACACACTTCCTTTGAGGTCAATCTCATGCTGTATACCACAATCTGGTGGGAAGCCCGGGTGGTTTCTGGAAGACAGAGAGGAACTCACTAAGTAGCTGGTCTCAGATGTAATTGTTCTTACGTCTGGTTTCTGTATTTTTAAAATGGATGACTTTGTATGTACAGGTGTTCCGATTGATTTTGATAGGGTCAGTTTCCTTTTCTGTTTCTATTATCTTCACAAACACATGGTCTCTCATAAGTGTGTCAATATGTGTTGGGTAGACATGGTGGTGTACCTTGCCTTGTTATAAGTGAGGATAACGCCATCTCAGTTGATATGAGGTTTGGTCTTTCTCATCCAATCCAGGCCAAGTATAATATCATACTTGGGGATTGGTATGATAGGGCCACTGAGTGTGGTTTGCACGTCTCTAATTTGGGTGTAGAAAGGGTTTACCTCTTTGGTGACTGGTGTGCTTATGTTTCTGCCATGATGACCCTCTTGATATTGCTTTGGTCTGTAGGTACTTTCATAAGGTTGACAAATATTTTGTCAACAAGAGATTGGTCTGCTCCAGTGTCAAATAGTGCAGTGCCCTGATATCTGCAAAAACAGAAAGGATAAGTGAGGAGTTTATTTCCAGTTTGGGTGGCAAACAGTTGAGGGTTGCTGGAGGGTACTTGGATCATGGTGATTGAATCCATGTCCTGGTCCCTGTACAAGTCTTGCAGGTTGGGGGAGCGCGGCTTGCCTAAGCACTCCCCTGAGCTTTTCCCTCCTTGTTGGTATCTTTGGTGCTTGCCTGGTTGACCTGGGAAGTACAATTCCTGATTTGAGGATGTGTGTTTTTGGCTTGATTATTTTTTTTGTTTAGTCAAGGATTGTTTCTTGCTGTGAGGCTCTCCTTCTGTTTATTTGTTGCATGTAGGTTGTCAGATTTTTGAGCTGTGCACTTTCCCTCTAGGAACACATCTTTGAGGTTCTTGCAGCAGGTCATATCAAACTGGCATCTAATGTGTGCAAGGAGGCCATTGTAGAAGTCCAATTGTGGCCCAGGCTTATCAAAGTTGATGGTGTTGGGTGCTCGGTCATGTAGTCCTTCATACGCCACAATGTACTCCTCAATGGTTCCTGTCATTTTGAAGTTTTGGAGCTCAGTCATGATTACCACACCAGAATCTTTCATGGAGAAATTTTTAGGGAACACAGCTTTAAACATCTCCCAATTCTCCTTCTGGTCAGGGTGTTGAGCTAGCCATTTGGTTACAAAACCTGAAGCAGTTCCTGTGACGCGGAGGGCAATTTTGCTGACTCAGAGTCTTTGGAGGTACTCCACTTGTTCAAATTTGCTTTGTGTACTGTTAATCCAAAGAGAGGTGTTTTCTTGGCGTAATCCTGTTAAGGCGCCAATTTCAGCTGTGCGCAGGCGCTGGAATACAATATTGGGTATTTCAGGCTGCTGTGGTGCTGTTGTAATTGGAGTTGTGGGTAACAGTCTTAGGGCTTTGAGAGTGTTGTATTGTTTGATGGGTACAAGGACGTTGCTGTAGATAACAAAACCTGCAGGAACGGCTTGTCCTTCTTTGTAGTCTCTCCAGCCGTTAGAGAGTACCATTGCTTGGGTCTTTTTCTTAGGAGGAATTTTTCCTTTAAGTTGGATAGATATGGATAACCTACCTGTGCTACCACTGTTGAGTTTATACTTCTAGTAATTATAAACAAAATAAGGGGGAAATTAAGAAGAGAATGATACTTTATTGAATATGAATATAGAATAATATATAGTATTATGACAAGCCACATACCGTCCATGTACGTCATGGGGGTCATGGGGCTTATCTGAGTAATGTTCCTCTTGAGTCACAAGGCTTAATCAAGTTGTGTTTCATTTAGGACCTGGATTGATTGATCCATGTCATAGATGGTTGACTGATAATGGTGCACCAGTTTATTAACTGGCCGGTGAACCATTTGATGAGCCATTTGTGATCTACTCAGGGCGTTAATTCCCCAAGAGGGAGTAATCAAAGATGTTGGGACATGGCCTCAATTTCCCCGAGGGACATAAGCATCCCTTGCTTTATAACCATTTCAAAAACAATTTCTGGAGTGATCAATTTTCTTCTGCGTCTTTCAGGCTGATTGCCTGGAGGTGGGATGTGTCTGTCTTGGGAACTGGACATTGCCATCTGATTGGCTCTTTCTGGATTCTGGTTTCCTTGATTACCACTTGGCTCAATTGGCTGGTTCTGGATGACATTGTTGATATGTGATTTGGGTTGGCAGCTGCCTGTGCATGATAGGCAAACAGGGCCATGCTTGAGGACGCAGGAGAAAGAACAAACTCCTGGGTAGTGCTTAGGGAGGAGCCTGAGGGTTGGGAATGACCATAGACAGAGGCTTCATTGTGGGAAGACCCAGCGTAGCCCCAGATGATTTTGTCAAGGCCAGGGAACAGCTTGTTGACTTGGTTGTTGTTGAAAGAAGACATAATAAATTTTTATTAAAAATTCTAAACTCAAAAAGAGAAGTGTATATTTTAATCAATTTTATTGTTGAGTATGTTAAGCCAGTGAATATTAGGCTTTAAATTTTAGCCGTCCTAAAATGAAATAGGGTGATTTTTGAGAATGCCTATGATTCCTAAAAGAATTAGCACAAATCCACTCTAGATCTTTTGGCATCCTTTTTGGGATACCCATAAATTATATTTATTTCAAATTCACCTCATTTTTGATTTGAGATTTGGTTCTTGGATTTGACAATCCCGCAATTTCAGATTTGTTAAGTTTTACATGATGTCTATGATTTGTTTGAAATACAGGAAATCTCAAATTGTAAATTAGATTCCTGCATTTCTGATTAATGTATCTCACTTTTGTTTGTCGTGTTTTGTCTTTTGTTAGTTGAGTTATCTGCTCAAGGGATTCAAAATTTGCCAATTTAAATAAATCAAAAAAGTCAAATTAAATGGTTGATTTTATTAAATATTTTTAATTTTCACTCAGCTGAGTTGCCCACAAAAGTGATTTGAAATTTGGACCAAGGATTTGACAATCCCGCATTTTTACGTTCAGGTTCTGAATTTATAGTAAGCTTTATATTTATCTAATAGATTTACCAGAACAATAAATAGCTTAATAATACAATGAATACTATGAAATTTGGCATATGTCTTTGTTCAATGATTATCTTATTATATATATAATAAAAAAGAATTATAAAAAACATATAATAGTTTTTTAGAATAATGTATATTTTATTAAGAACTTTATGGATTTTTATTTGAGGCCAACATTGAGATATTACTTACTGGAGTTGACCTAAATGTAAAAGTACAAAGAAAATAACTTTTCATATTAAATTATATTAGCTTTTGGTTTAAAATTAAGCTTTTGTTTAAGTGGTGTTAACATTATGACTGTTTCTTTTTAATTTTGCAATTATGATTTAATGAATCAATATAAAAAATAGCTTAGTTTAAAGAATGTCTAATTCTGTTGGATAAATGCTAAAATAATATTGACATTCAGTAAATTGACTTGCAGAATGAGTTAATTCTGGCTTGTGACTGTTTTTTTGTTTCTTTGGTTTCTGCTCCTATTTTTTGCTCACCCCACACAGAATTTTGATGAGATTCCAACTATTTTGGTATCTCTCCTGAAATCTGTAGTTTTCTAGTACCTTTCCTGGGAACTTCTGTGATTTATTTCCCCAGTCTTCTGAACCAGCCTGTCTCTTTCTTTGTCCTTCATTACCAGTGATCCTTAGCAGGTTCTGTATGCCTGGGATGATCTCACCATGAAATCCAGAGCTCTTGTGTCTTAAAGAGAGCATTCTTTTTGGAAACATATCCCTGGGGATGTCCTAACTCTATAAGCAACCTTGGAGCATGCACCTGGCCTCAACTTTTCTTTAGATTTGCTGGAGCCCCTAGCCCCTGCAAAGGAATCCAAGGTCTCACACCACCAGGAGGTTAACAACTCTTTGGGGTGTTCTTCATGACTGCTCTCTGAGATTCTTCTAATGAGGTTGAATTCCTTTCACCCTTATCTCTTAGATTTTTCATCTAGTCCCCTTGCAAGCGGTCATCCCAGTTGCCTAATGGATAGCATCCTGGTGGTTTAAACCCCTGGGATGGGAGCCAAACTTAGTTATTCTAGCCCCCTCTCTTGTAAGACCCCTGACCCAATTTATAATGTCCACCAGGCTCACCCTTTGGACCAATAACTTTCATCAAATATCTGTCAAGTCCTGCCTACAAGGTTTCACCCTGGGAAATATCCTCTTTAAGACCTTTTGATCCAAACTAGATGCCGTAATTTCATGCTTACACAAGGCCTATGGGTTGAAACTCCAGCAAGGGTAGAGCCTAACCCTGTTGTCCTGGGACTGACTGACTATTAAGTTAAGACTTGAAATATATATGTAGATAAAGCTTATTTATTAAGAATGGGAATGAGGGGTTTATATATTCACTTATTTCATCTTCAGGATGAACAGAGGGCAACATGAACAGTCATGTAAACATTCAGTAAAGGTTCTATTGATCCTAGTATATCATGTGAAGGATCTACAGAGATCAAGTGATACTGAATAAATATCAGAATAAGGTTCAAGTCCCTAGTTTCAGATATATGAGCTCAACAAGGCAGGCACTGGTTTGGAGCTTGATAAGAGGAACAATTGATTATTATCCATTAATAGAATCATAAACACTGTTGTATCTCTGGAAGTACTGAATATAGGATCAAATTAGAATAAGCATTTATAGGATAGTTTTGCATGAAAAGTGCGATTATGTAATAATATTGATATAATAGAATAACAATTAAGCTCAAATTGATAGCATCAATGGTATTGTATATATGGATCAAATTGGTACTAAGGATATTATAGTGAGATATCTTAATACCAAAATTCAGGACACTAGAGAACCAAGAAGAGTAAATTGAAAATACGTTTGGAATACCTTCCAACCCAGGATATTCAAAGATAAGTACAACTATCTGTCCATCTATCTTTTGCCTATGACTCCACTGCTTGTTTCAGGATACCAATTGTTGGTGGGAACACTGTTTGATGTTGGCAGAGGGACTTCCAGCCCAAAGGGTAATACTCACCATAAAATGGAAGCCAAATTGATAACATAGAATAAGGATCAACTAAACAAGGACCAAGGGCCAGAATTTGGCACCATGAATGTAAATTTACTCCACCTTTAGCCTTGGATAGGACAATCTTCCCTCAACATAAAAAAAACTGCTCATAATCAAGATAGACCTCTTAATTCCCTTGAGGATTTAGCTCCCACAATTAACAAGAGATTTGTACTGGTTTATCTGCTCAGGTGGTAACTGCTGGTGCTCAGATTTTTGTTCCTACTTGGTAAGAATCCCTGATTAATTTGGACTACTTGTTGGCTTGGCATTGTCCCCATTTAAAACAGATGAAGTGCAATCAATCATTTTGTGCTTCTGCCAAATCAACAAGATCCATTCAAAATGGAAATAATGGTATCCTGAAGTATCCCATAGGCACTACTCAATCAGAGGTTAAGTTGGAAATTAATGAGAAACCATCCAATCTCCCTGAAATTCCCTTGTAAAAATTCTCCCTTGGCCAATCAGGCTCACTGCCTGGGTCAAATGACCTTGAAAATTCAGATTTGGTCCTTTAAAGCAAGACAGGGGAATTTCAGTCCCCTGCTTGCTCATTCTTATTCAATAAAATTTTAGCTTTTACAGTCTTTTTAATTTTGAATTTTGAGCCCTGTTTTTGGTCAATTATCTCTTATTAGCTGTTAGTAAAAGCTGTGGTTTCCCCTTATCTTATATGCTTCTCCCTGGATCTGGTGTTGCTTTGGAAGTTCCTACAGTCAATGTTAGTATTGACGTCATGGTGTACTTATTTTGCTTTCAAACCCCAAGTTTGAGCCTAAAAGTTAGTATAGAAATTCCTATATTTTTACTTTGATTTTGAAAATTCTAAGTTTTTGCTTTGGTTTTGGTCTAACTCCTTCTTGGCCACCGTAAAGTTGTTCCTTTTGACTCCAACTGCTTTAAATTAGACTCTAAAGTCTCCTTTGTATTTTGAGCTTGGAAATTACATCTGGTCTGCCTCAGCCAGTTTTTTTGTCTTTACTTCTCCTCTTAAAGAAAAAGCCTTGAATTTTCCTGGCACTTTTAAAAAATGCTAGTGTCAGTTTTCAAATTTGTGGTGTTTACTCTGGCTCCTGTATTAGTGTTTATTTTGACCACCTCCCCATATCTCTGGGGACAAATATTCTCTTCAGCCCACTATACGGGAGACAATCCCACCCATTTCCTATATCTGCTCAACAACCTCCCTGGACGGGCACAAGACCTGCTTGTTACTGAAGATTACCTTTTCAATAGTCTCACTTGTGATGATCTTGAGTTACTTTCCCCTGATTCTGAAATTGCTGACCTTGTGGAGAAAGACAATGTAGTTTGCCATCCTCCCATAGAGCCTGAGACTATTCATCTCAAGGAGAAATCAAACTCTCAGGAGCATACTCCTAGTTGTACTCCATGATTGCTTTCTGGTGTAGGTTTAATAGGCCTGGACTCCTACTTCCCTGGTTTTCTCCTGTGTCCTTGCTCTACACGCCCCTTTGAGCAGCCATACCAGTTCTTCACTGGATGGTGTCCTGGTGGGGGTTCCCCCAGGATGGGAGCCAAACTTAGTCGGTTTAGCCCCCCTCTCTTACAATGGGCTCAACCAACCCTGTGAGAGTAATATAGAGTACTCCAAACATCTGGGTGGAAGTGGCGTTGTTAGTGGTGGCAAATTCTTGTGGGTGGTTGGGCCATGGGGTTATAGGTGGGGTCATTGATACAAGGTAGGCTGGCATTTAATTATGCTTATTGCAGAATAGCTTGGTAGGGGCAGTATACCAATTTCCTTCACAGCCAATTGTTTCTGTGACTCTAGCTCTTGCCAAGGGATCAGAAAGAAATATGTTTTCCAGGGTGAACTCAGAATAGGCTGGGTTTGAAGGGTACTTGGTCAAATTTAATGGTCCAAAGGGTGCTCCAGGTGGACATAATAACACAGGTGATTGGTCTGTGGGGTTATCAGTAGGAGTGGTGGAGGCCTGTGGGACTGGAGTGGAGGTGCTAGAATACTAAAACTAGATACTGTTGAATTTTTGTGAACTAAAGGTTCATTTAAAATTCATTATCAGAATTACACTGCTTCCATTCTCAACAAAGCTTGGTTTTTATACTATTTAAATTTGTACCTCCAAAATTTGCCAGCTTTAGGTCCATGGTTATTCTTCTGACGAGACTTTGGCATTTGGGGGCTTCAAAGGCGGCTAATTCTGGGTTGGCTGGTGTTAGAGAATATATGTGGTGATGCTCTGTTTCTCTGCCTTTATTCTCTGCATCACGCGGCCTGGCCAAATACATCATTGATTTGGTGCTGGGGCCTGATGTTGATGGGTGTTTATTGGAGGGTTTATTTTTAAGTTCAGTCTTAACCTCCTTTTGCAAGCAGCTACCTCAGCATAGGTCTGGGTCTCTTGTGGTGTACATTTGACTATATCCAATGCTCCATTAGGAAAAAATTCTTGGCTTTGTAGGCAGGTCCTCAAACAGCCTTCAGACTCAAGCCCAAAAAACGCAGGCAGCCAGCCCCTTGTAAAACCCATAAAATACAGGAAATTTGGACAATGTGAGTTTAGGTAGCTTCCTGAAGGAGAAGCCTGTCAACTGGAAGGTAACTGGCCATAAAATCATAATGAGTTGTGAAAACTAAGCAATTGGATTTGATCTACTAAAGGAGCCCTCATATATCCAGGAAGTAATAGACAGCGGTGAAGGACAACAGGGCTTTCTTGGAATATGAATTCAAACTAGGGTCCTCAAAGTAGAGCTGATCTTAGTTGAGTGTTAAAAATGGGTCATATTCAAGGTTAATTTCCTGGTAGTGGTGTTTGGAGTAGGAAAATGCAGGGTTCCTCATGAGGGAGGACAAGAAGACAAGAAGCATGAACTTCATCTTCTGGTGTGGGTGTTATAATTGGAATTAAGCTTGAGATGTTGATTTTAGGCTCAATGATGCACAAGGCTATCACTAAATTTTATTGTTTATTTATACTTAGATGATGTGGAAAATAATGGGTGGCCCCAGATAATTTTAGATCTAAAAAATTGTTCAGAATCATGTTTTGTATAATGGTGAAACTTGTTATAACTGTCCATCATTTTGATGTTTAGAACATGCTTGTCTGTTATATTGGGTCCAGAATAAATCCTTGATTCTGGACATTTTTTCTGGTGTGATGGCTTCTAATCCTGTTGTTTGACTTTTTGGGTGGTTTCTAGGTTGTTTTTGAAGTAGTCTTGGGTTTCTAGAGTTGTTGAAGTGTTTGGATTGCTCTTTTGCTCAAGTGCTTCCACATATGTCATTATTTTAGTCTTCTTATTAATTTTAGGACCTTAAAGCATTTTTGGTTCCTCCTCACTTGAAGCTAGGATGTCTTCAGCTTCTGTTCTTGCTTTTAAATTAGAATTTAAAAGTAAGTTTAAGGCTTCTTCTTTAACTTCAAACTTATGTCAAAACCGCAGGCTCAACCCGCCAGCAAGGTTCCAACCAAGCAGGTTTGTGACCCGCAATCCAATTATCTGGTCACCTGAAGCCGGACTGGGAAGTCAACTCAAATTACCAAATCCATCAACACAAACAGATGATGATCCTTCACGGTGGATATCTCAATTTGGCACTTGACTCATTGTCAGGATCAAGCCACCCCTTTCTTCCATCCAGCCGTGTGATCACCAATCTTGTTCCTTCTATCCTTGATTCACATGAACTATATAATCATTATCTCTCAATAAAGATTATTATCTATCCTCTAAATATTTTCCCCATGTAACTCTGCTAAAACAGCACAGTTACAACATTGTAGCACAAGTAGGCTCTCCATCCTACCTTATCTTGAAAAATTCCGCCTGTTGCCCGCACACACTGCAGCTAACAAATCCTTGACAGAATTATGTCTGGCCTCCTGCCCAACTGGACTCTGTATACTCCTGGTACCAAGATACCTGATGGCTTTGTTCTCTACCAAAACACGGTGATCCCGCTACCTGCCTTCAACGCCCTGTCTGCCCAAGGGTTCTTTCAGGCACCTTCCTTGATGCCCCAACCAGCTGACAAAACCACCATGCCCGCCTATGTTGCACAAAGTCTTTGCAGTGCTGCCTTGGAACCCTTTGCCGGGGCCAACAACAACAATGCTGCCGCATGGATCCAGTCCGCTCAAAACAAGCTGGCTCAGATGGAATGCCCATAGCAATTCTGGATTGCGGAGATTTTTTATTTGCCTGACCTTTGACGCTGGCACCTGGTGTGACAAGTGGCACAAAGAGCACACTGACAAGAACTGGGACACCTTCAAACAGGAATTTTTGGCAAGGTTTGTGCTTAAAGATACAGCACTCATGATCATATGTCAAGTAAAGAACCTGACCCAGACAGGCACTGTTAAGGAACTCACCCGCGCCTACGAGGAACTCTGTCTCCGTGCCCCATCCAACATGGCCTTTGACACCCCAGCAACACACCTCATGTACTACGACGCCCTCAAGTCACACGTGAGGAGACATGTGAACCTGGACCAAGTAACCAACCTGCAAAGCCTGTATTGTGAAGCAGAAAAATCAGAACAAACATCCAACGCTCTTCACAAGGCACAGACTGGGAAACAAGAAAGGCCCAAGGACTCTCATCCAAGCAGGCGCTCCTCTTGACCACCTCCTGGAGGCAACGGCAACAGCAAAAACCACAGGTTTGAATGGGAATGGAATGGAAATAACGGCCAGTCAAATTGTACCCATTTCCGTGTCACCGCCACCCAAGGCAACCAAGATGAGGGAAAAGCCCGGGGAGAGCACTAAGCAAGCCAAGCTCTCCCCACGCAACTCCTGACTTGCCCAACAATGAGTACCAACCCAAGGACGTGGACCAATGTCCAATGATCCAAGTACCCTAGGAAGACCTGGTACTATACACTGTTGCCAGACATCCTAATAAATTGATGTCTTACCCTTTCTGTTTTTGCAGTTACACAGGCTCAGCACTCCTGGACTCAGGCGCAGATCAAACCTTAGTCAACAGCAGCTTTGTGGATAAGTTCAAGCTGGCCACTAATCCTTTGCAGATTAAAAACGTGGTCCTGGCTGATGAACACCACATTGCTGTGACAAAGGAAACTTCTCCCTTCTCTGTCATGCTTGAGAACCTCTACTCCACCATCCAAGGTCCCGTCATTGACTTCCCTAAGTTTAACATTGTACTGGGACTAGACTGGTTACAAAAAAACAACCCCCATGTGGACTGGGCAACCTCAGTGTTGACCATCAAGCGTGAAGGTGTCAACCACCAGATCTACCTGGACTCTGTGGACCAACTCCTATGCAACCACGTCTTTGTATGCATCACAGAGACTTTGGACAAGAAGGAAAACCTGAAAGCAATTGACTGGGATTCCTGCCAGTATGAAATCATACACTTCAAGGACCATCATGATACCTCCACACCTCAAGATTGCAACATTGTGGCCCGTCACCCAGAAATCTTTAAGGAAGTGTTACCTGGGCTACCCCCTGAGAAGCACATCCAACACTCAATCCAACTCAAGGGGGCTATACCCAAGGCACGTCCCATCTATTGACTGACCCCAAAAAAAGACAACACCCTGCGCGTCTACCTCAAGAAGGCACTAGGAAAAGGACTTATCCACCCCTCACAGTCTCCCTTTGGGGCCGCCATATTCTTTGTGGCTAAAAAGAGCAGTACCTTACACCTGGTCACGGACTACCGCGCTTTAAACAAAGTCACCATTAGGAATCGCTACCCATTGCCACTGAATGACAATCTCTTTGACGCCTTGGGAGGAGCCACGTCTTCTCTAAGATTGATCTAACTGCAGGCTACAATCAGATTTGTATCAAGGAGGAAGACATCCCCAAGACAGCCTTCTGCACCAAGTACGGCTCCTAAAAATGTGTGATACTCAACTTTGGCATGACCAATGCCCCATCCACCTTTGTAACCTTCATGAACAAAGTGTTTGCGCCACACATAGGCAAAAATGCCCTAGTGTACCTGGACAATATTATTGTCTACAGCCCTTTGGTGAAACAGCACCATAAGGACCTGGAGGAAGTCTTTGCAACCTTGGCACAGCACAAACTGTTGGCCAAGCCCTCTAAATGCCAGTTCTTCTGGGAGCAACTACCCTTCTTGGGACACATAGTCTCAAAGGACGGCATTGAACCTGACAGTCAAAAGATACAAGCCATCTGCAAGATGCCACCCCCCAAGGACAAATCAGAACTCCGCACCTTCTTGGGAATGGTGGCCTATGTACGGCGCTTCATACCTGACTGTGACTCTTGAATGCCCCCCTGTCTGCCATCACAGGCGTCAAGTCCAAGTTTGTATGGACCCCCCAACGTGACCTCTGTTTTAGACGTCTCAAAGAAAAGCTCATAACAGCGCCCATCTTACAATATCCCAAACAAGACAGGGAGTACCAGATGGAAACCGACGCCTCAGATGCATCCATTGAGGGAGTACTACAAATTAAGAATAGTGATGGTAACTTCCTGCCCGTAGCCTACAAGTCGCGCAAACTGACAGATGGCAAGTGTTGATACCCAAATTACGACAAAGAACTGCTGGCCATCATACACTGCCTAGTCAAATGGCGCTGTTACCTGGAACAGCAGGAAGAATTCACAGCACTAACCAATCATAAGTCGCTCATCTATTTCAAGACACAAGCAAACCTGTCACGCCACCAAGTGCAGTGGATGAAAATCTTAGAAAGGTTTAACATGCTCATCCAATATAAGCCCAGGGCCAAGCTCACCATGGCGGACGCCCTGTCCCGTCTGTATGTCCGCGCTTCTAGGGGAGAGAATGGGCTTGACCCAGACTGTCCTCTCCTAGTGCTCTGTACAAAAGACAAAGGGTTCCCTGCAGGCATAACCAATATCACCAAAGAAACGGTCATCAATAATGAACACCTCTTTTCTGACGTATACAGGACTCTTCACAGAAAAATGTCGGATGGCACAACCATTCCCTACATCCCCACACATCAACAAGTTGATACCATTCTTTGCTATCACAGAGATCTTGGACATACTAAGAGCTAAAATCTATACAAATTCCTAAAGCATAAAGCCTGGTGGCCAACCTTATACTGCAATATCCAGGAGGTGTTAGAACAGTGCAAGGTCTGCAAAAAGTTTGCCAAAAGCAAGACCCTGCCTAAGTCTGTACTCCCCATTCAAACCCAACTACCGTTCAAAGTATGGGCTCTTGACATTGTGGGTCCCATGCCAGGAAAGCACAACAACAAAAAATACATCATCACAGCCATTGATTTTGCGACAAGGTGGCCAGTAGCCCAAGCAGTGAAGGCACACACCAGCAACAACGTCTGACAATTCATTGGCAAGAAAATAATCAGCAGGTTTGGAAAGCCAGAACTCCTGATAACTGATGGAGGCAAATAATTGACCTCAAAGACACCAATGTGTACCTCACCAAAAATGGGGTCAAACACATTGTAACAACACCATACCATCCACAGGTCAATGGACGTGTAGAGCAGCTTAATGATAGCCTTGTGCAAGCCCTAGCCAAACTCACTGCCGGGAGACCTGAAGACTGGTATAAGCAGCTACCAACTGCATTACTTGTGTGCCAAACCCAAGTGAACAGATCCACTGGAAAAAGCCTGTTTGAACTGGTATACGGCACACAGCCAAATATCATTAAAGCATTGACAGGACCCAAACTGGAAATTCCAAGTCAGGTTCCCCCTCGCTCAGCTCCTCAAGTAATAGAGGCCAACAGCGAGCAAGCAGCCAAAGAAAGGGAACACTTACAAAAGACTTTTGTCCCCATCCACAATAGACATGAAGTCAGGGACAAAGTCTGGGTCATGAATGTTGACAAAAGCAAACTATAACCTGAGAAAGTAGGGCCAGCAATCATCCTAAAGGTAAACAACAATAACACTTACCTTGTGCAAGGGCTTGGGAAGCGCAAGTAAGACAAGACCTTACACCACAACCGCCTACAACCCTACAAAGCAAGACAAAAACAACAAGAGATTTCCCTGCCTGCCACCAAACAGCAACTGATTCAATATGGCGCCCGGGCTCCTGACAACCTCCCTGACAATCTGCCCTCATAGGAGGCCAACCTTCAGCCGGGGGGGGGGTCTTGAAACTGCAGGCTTGACCCACCAGCAAGGTTCCAACCAAGTAGGTTTGTGACCTGCAATCCAATTACCTGGTCACCCAAAGCCAGACTGGGAAGTCAACTCAAATTACCAAATCCATCAACACGAACAGATGATGATTCTTCACGGTGGATATCTCAATTTGGCGCTTGACTCATTATCAGGATCAAGCCACCCCTTTCTTCCATCCAGCCATGTGATCACCAATCTTGTTCCTTCTATCCTTGATTCACATGAACTATATAATCATTATCTCTCAATAAAGATTATTATCTATCCTCTAAATATTTTTCCTCATGTAACTCTGCTAAAACAGCACAGTTACAACACTTAGTTTTAGATCTGGGTTTAGCTGCAAAAGCGGCTGATTGAGGTTTGGCTGCTTGAGACCCCCCCCCCCACAGGTAATATCATCAGATTACTAACCATTAATTCTTTTCCTGCTTTTGTCTGAGGAGTTTTATCAGGGACAATGGATGTTTTTCTTCATAATTTGTCTTCAATTTGCAATCCAATTTTAAATAAACTTCTGGGAACTGATCTGTAGAATTTCTTGGTTCATGGCTAATACTGTTAGAGTGGTCTGGATTTTGTTGTGTTGTATTGGAAGACCGTGGATTAATAGATATGCTGTTAGGCATGTCAGAAGGAATTCTGGCACCCCTTGGCCCTCTTTGCTAATGGCCTGTATTTCCTGAGGACCAGAGTTTGATTCTCTAATTTGGCTTGTGTTCAATATTAGAATCAAAATGACATCCATGACAGCTTATCCAAAATCCTAATTGCCTGCAAGTTTCTGCTACTACCAATGATACCACTTCCATCCAGATTTTCAGATTATTATACATTACTCTCACTGATTTATTAGACTCAACTTTTTTCTGTCACTGGCCTTTGCTATTTGTTGGGATTTTCACTATCTTATTATTGATTTAGCACCAATACTATGGTGATCCTTGCCCTCTGAAAGAGCCCACACCATCAACTGCTGACCCAACCACATGACTTTGTATCCTGATACCCACTGCAATACCTAACTAGTGGGGGTCAAGATAAAATGCTGTGAAAATCCTAAAGAAGTACCAGAAATTTTTCCTCAGGGCCAGAAATATGAAAAAAAAATCTATCACGTTCACACCTACAGAAAGAAAGTTAAATGACATACAGGGGTTTTCCCAAAGAGCTTAACATCACAATATGCCACTGAGGAAGAGTGATGTGTTCATGTAGGGATTTATCATGATGCACAACCAAATAGAGAAGCTATACAGTTTCTGCAATATGATTACCACTTGACTAACAAAATGGAACCTGATCCCTGATCTTGCATGTGACCACTTCCAGAATACAGTTGCAAACTCACCACCATGGTTGATATCAAATTTATGATTCATACATGCAACTATGGGATCTAATATAATAGTTCAAACAAGGTTGTCTTTCTCCTCTAACTTTGCTGCCCCTAAAACCTCCTATCAACATTATTCCTGATTTGATACTTTAAGTTTTGGTAGTGGGCTCTGGCTTCAGTTTTTTACTGGTATGCATGAAATTGGCATCTTTTTATAGATGGCTGCAACATTTTTGTTCCTGTTACCACAGTTCTTTTTTGTATTACTGGGACACTCTTTATCATATTTATTATAGTGATTACATAACACCCATAGCTGATATCATATACTGGCTTCATCTCCTGTGAAAGGTTTCAAAAGCTGTATCCTGTTAATATGCATATAAATGTACCAAAAGAATACTGTATATTTAGTTGCTATCCACTTTTCTGGTTATAACAATGAGTTAGGTGCCAGGAATGCCTTTTATGTCACTCCTGTCAACAAATTACTCAGTGTACTTGGAGAAGGGCCTTTTCCCACACTGGAGGTGGTTAAAAACCTGGGAAATAAGGATTAGTTGGCAATAACTGTTCTTTATTACCTGAAAATTTAATATCCAGATGGTTATTTAAATCTTTATTTTCCAGAGCAGGGATTAAACCCACGTCTTCTTGTGGACTAGATGGTCACCTAGAAGTTATTAGTACTTTAAAACTTGGTTTGGATCCTCTGTTAGCAAAAAAAATCAAAGCTCCTAGCCAATCAGGAGGCTTGAAACCACTTTGAAACTTACCTTTGGAGCTCATAGATGATATTGAGTGGGTTTTTACAACAGGCTCTGTGTCTGCTGCTCTGTTGTCTTATGTTCCTCTTGTTGTTTTGGTTGGGCGTCCCCCAGCTTTTGTGGGGGACTCTGGGTAATTATCTAGGTTTGGGCGCTCATTTTGCGGAAAGCCAAGGATAAGATTTAAGAAATGTTTTTTTAAAACCTAAGTATGAGGAGGGTTACTCCAGTATTTTGAAATAGCTCACTATAACTGCCCCAAATCTCCAACTCCTCTCAAGATTTCCTCATCTCCTTTATTTTTACTTCTTTAAATTATTTTACTGTCATACTATATAAGGCCAATAAGTTACTTCTTAAGATTTTTTCAATCAATAAAGTCTTACACTCACTCAAGTGATTTCCTTTTTTACCTTGACTTAAAAACCCCAATGAAACCATGAGATTTCCCAATACTTTCTTATGGAAGCCCATTGGGTATAAATGGCTTCTTTGGATAATCTTGCTGCAGGCCTTCAAGGCCAGCATTTTTCTGGGAACCAGAGCCAATTCTTGTACCTCTCCTGATCATCACTACTTAGAGAAATCCTGGTGCCATATGATCTCAGGAGTCTGGTATACAGCTACACCACTATCACATAATCCACCCCTAAAGGAAGAGCCTCAGAACTATCTGTCTCCAAAGAAGCCTGCCAATCCCAAAGTATTTCATCCATTAGCTTAAGCTTTCCTTCTTAGCTATCTGGGGTGTACTTCTTCTTGTGTCAATTCAACTCTCTCTTGGGTTGTTATTGACTATTTGGGGAGTTGTTCCACCTTGTGATGGTATCCCTTCCGGTGGGCTCCTTGGTTACCGGACTAAATCCTTCTGCTATTATTCATCAACTTGAAAGTTTACTTTCAAGTGGCTGGGTGGGTGCCTGACAGTAGGTTTTCTTGAAAATCAGGTTCCCTGGAGTTTTTAACTTGCTTTTATACCATCCTGGGAACCCTGGACTTGCTACTGAGCCAGCACATATATGAAATTGCTTGGATTATTCCCACTGTTATCTCAATCTGATACTTATATTGTGGTCATCCTGTTAGTTTGAACCATAGTACCCTTCACACATAGTGTGCACTGACTACTGTCAGGAATATTCCCGACAATAAACTTTTGCAAGACAAAAGTTTGTGCACTTTTGATATTGCAAGTCAAAACAAAAAATTGCAGTAGTTCCCCCTGATTGGGGAAACTGCCACAAAATAGCTGTTGGATAAAAAAGATTTTAATAATTCTAAAATTTTAAAATTCAGGTTTTATACCCCCGCCGCGGGCTGCACACCTGCCTGCCCCAGCCCGCTCCCACCAGCCAGCAGGGGACAGAGCACCCCCCCCCCCACAGCGGGACTGTCCACCCCTGCTGGATAAGGAAATTACCAAATTGGGAAGCCCAAAAAGGCAATTTCATCAACCCTAAAAAGGGGAAGTGCTGCCCAAATTTGGAATCTACCACTTTGGACGGAGTTGACAGGCTGCCCTGCAAACCATTTAATGCAGAAATTACCAAAGTGGAAGTTGGGTGCATGAAATTACCTAACAAAACTCCAAAGCAATGTAAGTCAGAGATTAACAATTCATTGCTTGCCAAACCCCTCCAATACCAATCCCAAAAGGGAATTCCAGATAACACCAAGTGTTTGGGGTTCCCTGTTCAATGTTTTGCACTATTCATGCCCCATCAAGGATGATAGTATATAATAAAGCTCAATCACTTAATGATAGTTTGTGCTATCATTGAGTGAATTGCCCCTCAATTGTTATCACATAAACAAACCAAGACTTTTACCTCTCAGAAAGTTAAAGACACTAAGCTTTGTCTGTCCTTCCCCAGGACTAGAAGATGAACCATCTTATCTTCTCAGCTGTCCTTACAGCCTGCCTAGGGATTGGGGGCCACCAATATAACCAACTGCATGGGCCATTCAATGATCCAACTGGTGAGTACTTTTACAAGGAGCCAGCGCAGCTCAACTCCTCTGATCAGTACTCCTGGCCCACACTGGTTTTGCCCCACTCCACTCAGTCTGTAGCTATATACACCTTTATATACTAAATACTCACATATTTTGCTGGTAATTTTGGACAATATAACATACACGCAAAGGTCTTTTGATGGATGATGATGGTCTATCCCATTGTGACCACGCTCACTGGGTTCCACGTGGCCAACTTGGTACCTTACTTCACTAAAATACTTCCCCAATTGTTGGGTCTTTACAACTACACTACTGCTTTTTTTGTTGGGTTTCTTCCGTGCTAACTAAAAATAAAAGGCTAATTCAAACTACTTTATACAAGACAGCCAACTTTATAGTATTGCATGCTATCTTTATATGGTTATTAAAGTATCATTCACCACCCCATTCAACCCATTTAATGAGTTTATATCGAAATTAGTGCTTTTAAGTTGTAAATAAACCCTCTTGGGGGTATCTGTTTAATCTTCAGCTAATCTACCACAACTGTGCCCCAAAAATAAACACTGAGACTGTATGATTATGATATTTGCTTCTGATTCCCCATCTTCTTTTAGATGACCTGCCATCATAATTTCACGCATGCAAATTTTCTCAGAGACTGGGTGGTTCTGGTCATGGGTGAGTTGGCATTGTTCTCAGGTTGAGTTTCAACGCACCACAACCAAGTATATGTTATTGCCAGATTCCATAGCAAATCTGGTTAAATCTGACATCAACTAACCTATTTTGGTTTCAGCCCTTCAGTTTTTATATCATGATCCAGATAATTTCTTTGGGTGTATGAGGGATTTCTTGTTAGGTAGGGTCCTTTTGCCTATCAATGCCCAAATCTCTGTTAACAGATTTATGCTTTTCCAATATTTGGATTTATTTTAGACGGAGTTGATCTTTTTATCTATTCACTTTTTGAATTATGGGTTGATAAACTTCCACCCTGCTCTAAGCTCTATTTAGACGAATATTTGGTCACAGTCACACATAATATATACCCTTGGGGTTAATTGGATACCTTGAATATAGAAGCCCTCATTATGAATAAGTCATTTCTTTTGATTTTTATTTCTGATCCTGCAAAGGAGAAGAAATGAAACAGAAAGGTATTATATCTTACAATAGCTAACTCAAAACAGAAAAAATGGTTTAGTTACAATAGAAAAAGGATTTACTTATCGCAGTTAACCCTCAAAGTTTTGATATTGTTGCCTTAAGCGACTTTTGAAGCAGCCTGTTTGAAGCATTCAGTGAAAATATCTGAAAATACATTTACCTTTGCTTCTGTTCCGTACTCAACGATGATTTCATGAGACAGGGCTTTTGAAAGTTCAGCAAGCTCATCAACTTCTTCAATGGCTTTGTGAAGCTGGTGGAAGGCAGCAACTTCGTCCTCTGGCATGAATTCCAGGGGAGCATCAAAAAGATGAACCATTCCTTTGCCCTTCTCAGTGTAATCAACTATCTCAGCAGTGATTTTCTTGCGCTCAACCAGATCCAAAATAATGTTTTCAATAGAAGAATACTTCAAGCCTTTGAGATTATCGCGTATGTCATTAAGGCTGAGCTTCATATAGAAATTCGGAAGCTTCTCGATAATCTGATTTACTCGGCTTCTAATACAACGTTTAGCCAATCCTACATTGACTGCCTAATAGTTTAGTGAATTTTATATGGTGCTGTTACTTGGCCAAAGACACCATCTCCTGTGATCGCAGCTTGGAACTTAAGCAAGTTACCTTCCGCATAAGCTGAAGTAATTTCGTCAAATCGCTTGGTGCACAGAGTGATGTGTTTGCAAGCAGACGAGGGCATAGAAGGCTCCTTGCCTTTTAGGTAGAGACCAATCAGAACATATTTGTAGTAAGCCTCGACTTGGAACATGGAAGGTCGACCATTGCTAGTTTTATCAGGGACAACAAGAACCTTGAGGTGAGAATAGACAAAGCTAAGAAATACCTGTTCAAAAGCCACGGAAGCTTTAAAAAGCTGGCTCAAATTCAAATAAACCAATCCTGAGTAATAATAGTAAAGAATGTAATCAGATAGTTCCAGAGGATACTAGAAATTAAAACAGATAAACCAGAAAGCTTACTCCAAGAACAACAGTTATAGGATCTAGTTCAACAAATGGGAGTGCGTGGCGATACATTTTGGCAAGCATTGCGTGCTAAAAATTAAAAAGAAGAGAGAAAACAAACCTTGAGAGCCAAAGGATGAATTTTAGTTAACCTGTGTCCGAAATTCCCGCGGGAAAGGAAAAGGCATAAAAGCCGGGTTGACTTGATAATCAGAACAACAATTTAGGAAGAAAGTACCTGCATAAGATTTATCTGCTCGGGTTTTCCTCTATTCATGACTATTCTGTCGATACTTAGAGCAACTCTTTGCACTAAAAATCAAAAGCAATTAAACGGTAAGGAAGGCAGTATAAAACCCAGAATGATTAAAATTAACGACAATTGATGAGTCCATCCAAGGAATGTAGTTTAATATAGCAAGAAAATTACTTTTTTTAAGAAATTCATAACCGCCTGAAGGATGAAATCCAGATGCAAAACGGTGCAAAAGAGGAAGAATATCCTGCCAAGCCGAAGCCACATTTTTTGATTCTTCATGGTAACTTAGGAAACATCCCTATGAATAATAAAAGAATTTAAAAATAAGCAATCAAATTAAATAAGAATTATGTTAAAAAGACATTTGGAGAACCAAGAACAAAAAACAGCCATAATTCAAAGGCGAACACTTCTTTAGAAAACGTTGATTACAATAAAAGAAGCATGGTTTCGGTATGCTGACAAGGCTCAAGGGTCTTCAATAGTTGAATCTCGTCCAAACTTATATTTATCTTTGATGGAAAAGTGGTAAAAGCATCCCTGAGGGGCTTGTAGATCTTAATTTTTACATCTTCTGTTACATCCTGTTGTGCAGCAGTACATAACTTGTCGCTTATTTTTATGGAAAGATCGATAAGGGTTTTGACTTTAGAAGCCTCTGCAGATTTCTCCATTTTAACTGAAAAAGAAGAAAGGAAAGCGTGGTGAGCCAGACAAGGTATAAAAAGCTTAGACAAGCTAATTTGCTGCGTAATTGCTCTTAAAATTATTTATTGATATGCTATAAGCCTGCACCCTTTAAAAAATTGCAAGGCTGGTCACAAGGTTTTTGAATTCACGAGCTGGGCAGTATAGACGAATAGTTCAAGCGTCAGCATGAATTTTAAAAAATTGTGACAGCCCTGACGCTTTTGTTTGTTCCAAATGATTTTTTGCCAGCTGATTACTTATAACAATTTCCTGTAACCTAGTAAATAGAATCATTTATAAATCGCTTAGTAGAAAACTTACTATCCTTTCATATATCGTAATATTCTATTTCTACTGCCTTTGAAACCTCTAAAACTCAAAAAATCAATGACTATTAATTTAATAAATTAACATTTTAACCAGAGAGCAAAAAGCATAATAATCTCTTTCTGTAACAAATAAAAGCCTTTCCTAGTTAGAGGTATTAAAAGGCAACCAGGATATAGAATTTTTATGAGAAACCAGTCATTAAACCATTTGGAGACTGCTGTATAAAAAGGGTGGGCCAACAAAAGCCCAATTTTCCCAATACATTTTTATCATAAATCTTAAATCCCAGGGAGTTGGAAGATATATATTCTAGGTGTCTCCTATAAAAGGACAGAAGTTATAGAAAATTAAAATTGCATATAACAGGGATGATATTTATTCTGTGCCAAAGCTAAAAATTAGTAAGCAGTTTGCCTCTATCAAGAATGAGATGCTCTATAAGCTATTTCTTGCCAGGGCTTTGATCCTAGTAGGCCCAAGGATCAATAGACCAGTCTACTGATATTGAATCACTTCTCTATAACAATTTAATTGGTGGTGTAAGTGATATACAGTAGTTTTGCAACCTGTTGAGATGAACAAAAATGCTTCAGTTCAGAACAAACTGGTTCAGTCACATAACAAATATCAACTTTTTTATAGAAATATAAGCTAATTCCACAGAAAATGTGCACTGATTGCCAAAAATGTCCAGCCACACAACAAAGATGTAAACAGAGAACAAGTGAATGATGGTTCAACAGCAAATATTCTAATCACCAGAACAAATTTATTTCAGTTGTTGTAACTGTGCTGTATTAGCAGAGCTACAGAGGGAAATGATTGGAAACTAGATAATTATCTTTATTGAGATATGGGAATCATATGGTTGGGGTGAACCATTATAGGATGAACAAGATTGTGACAATCAATCAGTTGGATTGGGCAGAGCTGGTATGATCCTTGTAATTAGTGAAGCACCAAATTGAGCTGTCTACCAAGCTGGAATTGACACTGGTTCTTGTTGCTGGATTTAGTAATTCAGGTTGACTTTTGCATTTGGCTAAGGGTCATGGGAAAGTCAGTTTGGGGGTCGCAGACCCTCTTGTGCGGAACCTTGCTGGGGGGTCAACCCCACAGTTTCAACCCTCCCTGGCTGAAGGTTGGCCTCCTCAATGGAGAGGTCTGCAAAAGATTGTCAAGGACATGGGCACCATACTATACCAGCTTCTGCTTGGTTGCTGGGATGATGATCTTGCATTGTTTTTGATGGGCCTTGCATGGGTGGAGTCTGCTATGGTGCAGGACTTTGTCTTGTTTTCTCTTGCCCAATCCTTGCACCAGGTAATTATTGTTATCGTATACCTTTAGAAAAATGGTGGGGCTTACTTTCTCTGGTTGTAGTTTACTCTTGTCAGTATTCATTAACCAGACCTTGTCATCAACTTCATGTCTGTCTTTCAGAGAGACACACATATCTTGTAACCTTTTTTTCTCTCTGTTGTCACAAGTGACAAACTCCTATCAACTATACTTATCAAAAAGCCTCTACTACAAAACTCAAACCCTGGCATCTCGTGGGCCGCCAGCCCGCAGGGCCAGCCGCAGTTTTTTGGGCTTGAATCAGAACAGGATTTGACTTAGGAAAATCCTTTAAGCTTGATGGACCAAATGTACCTACGCCAATACTCTCTACACTAAAGGTTCTTGATAAAACAGCCAATCAACAGGCAGGGCCAGCCACAGATTCTAAAATAACTCAGGCCCGCACGGAAGGGGAAACAGAGAATTTTCCCATAGAACACAGGCCACCTGGAGGCGACCAATCCCACAACCTGACTAGGGAATTTGAGCATTCTCAGTTCAAACCAGCCAATGAAATAACCCCCACAATTGATGCCACCAAAGACTGGGAAGACCTGGTAAGCGGGAAACCCCGGGCCAACAGAAATTGTGAAAGTTTTACCATGGCAGATGGGCATACTTATACCCTGGGCTGCCAGGAAGATGCCCATTGCCATCCTTGCAATAAAGTGACAGAACCTTTGGTTCAACCAGATCATACCATACTTGTTATTATTTTTACTTTATTTACAGTCTACTCCTTGCGGCTCTGCACCCTGTGCTCATCTACCCCAAGAAACCGCGGACCAGCTGCCCGAACTTTACCCTCCACCAGGAGCTCCCTTTGACCCAGTACATTTCACTGAGTACCCACCCAACCCGGCATATTTGGAGTTTACTCTGGAGGAGATCCTCATCCACGACCCCAAAGCTAGAACTAGAGAGACAGAAGTCCTTTACAGAGAAGGCATCAAAATCACCCGGCCCCCTCTGCTATTCCGAGACAAGTATAATTTCATGCCCGCATATTTGGTTCCAATGACACCGCCCCTCACCCCGCAGCCCGACCGCCCGCAAGAATCTGTGGCCACTAATGAATCCACTTCCACTAAGATATTTGGGGTGATGTATATCACCCTCACCAGATTGATTGATTCTATGGTGCCTGTAATTGGACCTTGGGCAGTCCTTGGAAAATTGTTATCTTATATTGTAAAGTTAGCCCCAATCTTGTGGTGGGCCCTCCCTGCTGGGCCCGTGGGCCGTCTGCCCGCGAGTTCTCAGGAACCACCCTCAGGTTGGATCCCTGACATCTGTCTGCTAGACCATTGTTGGTGCAGAGTACCTAGGGGTCTGTTCTGTGTGGAACTTGACTTGGTATTACCAGCTTTGGCCTTGTGAAGGCTTGAACAGTGTTTGGCTCTGTACCATAAACTATGTCAAGATTGACAATTCTTCCCCTCTGGAAACCCAGACCCGGGAGCAGGATTTGAACCCCGGCCCTGGATCCCTACAAGCCGCTGGGCCTATAGACCGCTGGGCTACCTGCCTGTGTTTTTTGGGGATTGAACCCCTGCAAGCTGAGGCTCCTGTGAATTCCTGAAGCCAGAATACCGACACCAGCCCAACCATAGTGGCACCCAAAGAGGAGCCTCTTGAATTGCCTAATGAAGGCAGAGATGGCGCCTATGTAAACTTCATGAGTTTGAAGTCCTACCAAGCAACCAATCAGGAGCCTACCCAGGAAAGAGGCACGGGCCCGCGGCCCGGCCCCATGACCACAACGCTAAAGCAAGACAATCAGGTAGCCAAATCAAGATTTTTGACCAATTAAAGAACTCCCAGGCCGAGCGCCATTTTGCTGCTTTCAGACCCGAGTACCCAATTCCCCCGGCCCAGATTTCCCCAATGCCCTGATGAACCCATGGAAAATGTTAAGTTTGGAGGTGGGGTGTTATATAGACCAAAGGACCCCGCGCTTCAAACTTATTGCCATTTTTGAATAAAGGTTATGTTACTTTGGCTCATACAGCTATTACCATATTTTGTATTTGCCATCTATAAGTTAAGTTTGAGATCCCCCAGCCCTCCTGCCCCTCTGCCTGCAGTTTTCTGTCCACCTGGTGCTCCCTTTGGGCCCGTTCATTTTACTGATTACCCATTAAAGCCTGAATATAAGGATTACACACCAGAGAAAATCATTGAACTTGACCCATTAGCCCACATCCAATCTGTCGTCAGATACAACCGCCAAGGCCTGTGGATATTCTCTACCCCCCAAGTTATTTAGAGGAAAATTCAACTACCTCCCGGCCTACAACGTTTATATGGAACCACCCGTAACACCAAAACCAATGCCAGCCTCTTCCCCCAACCTGCCAACCAACCATACCAGCAAGCTTTTTGGTATAGTGTACATCACCCTCACTGGGGTGGTGGACGCCATTGTACCGGCCACCGTCCTGTGGTCTTGGTTAGGAAAGTCTGCTTCTTACCTCTTAAAGTTAGCCCCTCTCTTGTGGTGGGCCCTGCCCGCAAAAAACCTGGCCCAAGTTACCTCCAAAACCAGTGGGCCGGCCACCTGAGAGTGGGTCCCTGACAAACTAGTTCAAAGGGTCTCTTCCCAGTGGATCTGTTCACTGGGTTACAAGACATAATAAGGGTGGTAAATAATTGTTTTGTCCAATCCTCGGGGCTTTCAGTAGTGAGCCTGGCAAGGGCTTACACTAAGCGGTCATTTAGTTGCTTAATTCTGCCATTAGCCTGGGGGTAATAAATAGTAGTTACTGTATGTTTCACACCCTGTTTTGTGAGGTATACATTAGTGTCTTCAGGGGTCAATTCTTTGCCTCCATCTTTAATCAGCAATTCTGGCTTTCCAGATTTGTTGGTGATTTCCTTGCCAATAAAGCGTCAGACGCCATTGGCAGTGTGTGTTTAACTGCTTGCGCCACTGGCCATCACGTGGCAAAGTCTATCATAGCAATGATGTATTTCTTCTCATTGTGCTTTCCTTGCATGTGGCCCACAATGTCTAGAGCCCACACCTTGAAGGGTAGTTGGAAACAAATAGACAAAATGGGCTTTGGGGGTATTTCTTTTTGAAAACTTTTGCATACTTCACATTGTTTGAGGACCTCTTGCACGTCCTGGTACAGGGTCAGCCACCATGCTTTGTATTTTAGGAATTCATAGAGATTGCGGCTTTTTGTGTGACCTAGATCTTGGTGATAAAGAAAGATGGTATCAACCCTTTGATGTGTGGGAATGTACAGGATGGTGCTTCCGTCAGTCATTTTTTTGATGTAATGTTCCATACACATCTGTAAATAAGTGCTCATTCTTAATGACAGTGTCTCTTGTAATGTCATTGGTGCCTGAGGAAAACCCTTATCCTTGGTTTGGAGTACTAGGAGGGGCCAGTCCGGTTCCAGACCCTTTTTACCTCTTGTGGCCCTGATGTATAAGCAGGAAAGGGTGTCAGCCATGACTAGCTCCGGTCCTGACTTGTACTGGATATTAATGTTGAATCTCTCCAGGAATTTCATCTAGCGTGCTTGATTTCTAGATAGATTGGCCTGGGTCTTAAAATAGGTAATATATTTGTGATCATTCAGAGCGTTGAATTCTTCCTGGCACTTTAGGTAACAGTGTAACTTCACTAGACAATGAATGATGGCCAGCAGTTCCTTATCATGGATAGTATAGCAATATTTATCATCTGTCAGATTGTGTGACTCATAGGCTACCAGTAGGAAGTTGCTATTGTCTGTTTTGATTTGTAACACCCCTCCAATAGAGGCATCCAAAGAATCAGTTTCTATTTGGTAGTATCTGTCCCGCTTTGGATATTGAAGGATGGGAGCAGATATCAGCTTTTCCTTCAGGCGGTGGAAAAAGAGGTTGTGCTGGGGCGTCCATAAAAACTTGGACTTAAACCTGTAATGGAAAACAGAAGTGCAGTGAGAATTCCAAAGTCTTGAATGAAGTGGTATACATAAGCAACCATGCCAATCAAGGCTTTAAGTTTGATTTTTCCTTGTGAGATAGCATGTTGAAAATGACTTGTATCTTCTATTTGTTGAGTTCAATTCCATTTTTAGATGCTATGTGTCCTAAGAATGGTGTTTTCTCCCTGTATAACTGACATTTGGAGGGTTTTTCTAAAAGCTTATGCTGGGCTAAGGTGGCAAACACCACTTTCATATTATTGTGATGTTGTTCTATGTTTGGGCTGTACACAATGATACAATCTAGGTACATAAGTGCTTGTTTTTAAATATGAGGTGTGAAAACTTAATTTATGAATGTAAAAAAGTGAACAGCATGTTGATCATCCCAAAGTTGATGACCATACACTCATAGGACCCATATTTGATAAAGAATGAGGTCTTAAGAATGTCCACTTCTAATGCTCTGATCTGGCTGTAGTCAGATGTGAGGTCAATCTTAAAAAACATAGTGGTGCCTCCAAGCGCATCAAAGAGGTCATTTATTAGAGGTAATAGATATTAATTCTGTATGATGACCTTGTTTAGAGCTCTGTAATTGGTGATTGATTATAGGTATGCATCTTTCTTGGCTACAAAGAACACAGATGCTCCAAAAGGCAATTGTGGTGGTCTGATGAACCCTTTTTCTAAGGCCTCCTTAAGGTAAGCCTGAAGGTTGTCATCTTCATTTGGAGTGAGGCAGTAGATGGGTTGTTTTTCAGGTACAACATCTTTAATTGTATTGAGTTATGGATGTGTTTTTTGGGTGGTAAGCCTGGCAACTGACTTCTCAAAGATCTCTGGGTGCTTAGGGACTATTTTCTGAGCTTGGGGGTGATAGTTTCATGCTTTTCTTTAAATTGAATAACCTTGTACAGGAAGGAGTCCCAGACAATGGCCTTGAGGTTCTTCTTTTCTTCCTGGGTCTCAGTTATATGTACAAACACATGATCCCTTAGTAGTTGGTACACTGTGTCTGGGTATATCTGATGGCTGACTCCTCCACGTTTAATGGTTAACACAGAAGTTATCCAATCTATGTAGGGTTTTTTAACCTATCCAGAAAAAGTACCACATCAAATCTTGAAAAGTCAATCTTGGGTCCTTGAATAGTGGGATTAAGATTTTCCAGGGCAATGAAGAAGGGGGAAGTCTCCCAGGTTACAGCAATGTGATGTTCATCAGCTAAAAATATATTCTTAATCTGCAAAGGAGTAGTAGCTAACTTGAACTTAAGCACAGATTTTACCCTAGTTGAAACCAAATTTGTGATTGGGTCCAAGAGCGCTGAACCAGTGTATCTTCAAAAATGAAAGGGATATAATATCAATTATTTGGGTGTCTGGCAATTGTGTAGAGTACCAGTCATTTGAAATACCTGAATTATTGGGAATTGGACAATGTCCTCAAGGTCAATACTAATCATTTGGATGAGGCTAATGATTGTTTGGAAGAGCTTGGTTTGCTTATTGCTCTTCCTGGGCTTTTTCATTGTCCTGTTAACCTTGGGTGGTAGTAACTCTAAAATGAGTACAATTAGACTGGTCATTGTTCCCATTGTTATGTCCATTGTAAACCTGAGGTTTATTGTTGTTGATAGGTGGAGGGTGGGTGGAACAACCTGGGGAAGAGAGTCCTTGGGTCTCTCTCTCTTTCAAGTTTGTGTGTTGTGAATCACACTAGAGGTATGTTCTGCTTTTTATGATTCACAGTACAAACTTTGGAGGTTGACCACTTGATCCAAGCCTACATTTTTAGATTCAAACAGTAAGCTGCATTATTCAAAGAGAGGCAATGTGGATAAAATAAACAAATTTTCAATTGTTTGAGGAGCAGGAGACCAAATTGAGAGAACAGCTTAATCATCTTTTTGCCAGTGATAGTATAGCAGAAGATGGAGGTAACAATTTTCAGAATGCAAGTGATTTGCGGGGGTAAATTAGAGAAAGAATCCTAAGGCGTCAGCATGTAAAAAGAGGGCCAGGCCGCGGCCATGGAATCAATGGCGGCCTTGAAAACAATGAACACTAATCTTTCAAAGATGGGGGCAAACAGCCCCAGATGATCCCACATTTTTGAAAAACTTTCTTTTTATTTGAGTGAAAATAAGCTATCTAGAAACAAGTTTCTAGAGAGAAATGGGAAAGTCTTAAGATAGTTCAGGATGGGAGAGGGGATTCCAAGGCATCTGATTGGTTGGCAAGAATATTTTCAGCAGTTGGAGGTCCTGCATTAAAATTTGAGACAATGGCATCACAACTTGAAAAATTCCGGCAACCAGCAGGTTGAGTGCTGCCATCACCAAATAGTGTATAACATGTGACTTTCTTGTCATGATTATTTGGGAAAAAATATGGCAAGTCCAGATTTACCAGGGCTATTTAAGTGGCCCCAGCTTTGACCCATTTTTTTGTCAATGAGGGCATTTAACTCATCTATTTCTCTCAAGGGTTTGACAGTGGTTCTTTGCTGATTTCTGGTCTTGCAGGGATGCACTATTCCTTCCTTTTGGTTTTCTACTGTAACATACATGTCTCATTACATGAAGTTTGAGGGTGCTGTAGTACATGGGTGTAAGAGAGGGGGATAGACTAACAAAGTCTGGCTCCCATCCTGGTGGGACCAATCACCAGGATGCCATCCAGTGCAAGACTGGGATAGCCGCTCAAAGGGGCCTCCCAAAGGAGACCGGATGTGAAATGAGAGGGAAGTATGCATCCAAAGCCATGACCATGGCTCCAGTAAGTAACCATAGAGAGTGATCCCAAGTGAAAGAGACCTCTTTATTTGACTCAGGGATTTGGCACAAGGGGGAAGGATTGACCAAGTCAGAAGGAGTTTCAGTAGTCACAGATTCCAAAGGTGGCAACAACTCTTCAAGATGAGAAGACAACCAAGAAAACAACCCATAGGATCCCGGTTTGAAGGGAATCTGGGTGAGATGCTCAATTACATTTGTAAAATGACTAGGAATAAACTCAGAAGATTGAGAAATCAAGGAAAGTTTGCTCCAAAAGACTGGGTTTGAGGACCAGAACAAGAGGGAAATGGGCACCAGTATTCACACAGCCATCTTGTACCAAGGTGACAACATGATTTCAGCAGGTGCCCTTCTTTTGCTAAAACTACTGGGCGGACGGACCAGGTGCACAGGTAAATAATAGGAAATGATCCAAATTAATATACTTGGAACAATTCCCAACAAAAAACGACGGGCAGATGGGCAGGCGGGTCAGAGAAAGCGGGAGGCGGGGACAACAGCGGGAGTTGGGATAAATACCTTTATTGTTAAACAAACTTTAAAATACAAAAGATTTGCAAAGTCAGGAGTTTATTCAACAATTGGAATTGGTAAGCAAGGGACCTGAAAGCCCATGCTTCCATTTTATGCAAGGGGGGTGATAGGACGGGAGGGGTTATGAAAGGGGCTATTGGAGTGCAATCTAAAGGGGAGCCTATTAAAGAGTACTAGCCAATCTTATCTTGGTTTGAGACCCAGAAAATAGGGGCCGCGGAGCCAAATGTAAGACTCAGTCCCCTTTATTGACTAGGAGCCTTCCAAGGACTCAGGGTGTGCATTTCCCCTAATGCCTTCCTCTGACGTCTCCATTGGAGAGCTCCAGAACCCAATTATTTTGGGTCAAGGGACTCCCGGGCCGGAGGAACTAGCTACCTGGGACACCTCTGGTCGCGGGTTTTGGTACCCAATTTTCCCGGGCCGCAGATTTGACCTTTCCAACTTCATGTGGCCCGCATTTTTTTGTTGGTTTGCTAATTTTTTCAGGACCGGGCGACACTAGGACAACAAGCAATCCAACCAAATTAATGCCTCTTCCGCAGTTGGAGGGGACTCCAAAGGGGAAATGAGAACTTCGGCCGGGAAGACCAACACAAAGCGTTCATCTACCGTGTGAGCCAAGTCCTCCAGGTTTTGGAGGGGTTTTGCCTGCACGCAGGCCACCTTTTTTGATGGTCTGGGAAATACATCCTGATCTAGGGCCAAAGGTGGGCCACGGAACTTTACAATGGGGTGTGTGGCAGAGCTATTAAAGGCCATCTAAGAGAGAGAGCACAGGCCCAACTCCTCATAGGCTTTTGTTAACTCCTTCACCGTATCAGATTGTGTCAAGTTTTTCACCTGGCAGAACATCATGAGTGCTGTGTTTTTCATCACAAGTCTGGCCAAGAAGTCCACTTTGAAGGTCCCCCAGACATTTTTGCATGGTTCTCATGACATTTGTTGTATCAGGTGCCCGCATCATGGGTCAGGTAAATGAAGATATCTGCAATCCAGAAGAGTTCTGGGCATTCTATCTGTGTCAGCTTGTTTTGGGTGGAGTGAACCATATTGTGGTGTTCTGGTGTTGTTGCTGTTGGCTTCTGTGAAAAAAATCCAAGGCGGCACTGAGATTTGCTGGACCACATGTGCAGGCATGATGCTTTAATCATTAGCTCACGGTGTAGACAAAGGTGTCTGGAAGAACACTTGCGCTGACAGGGCATTGAAGGTGGGAACTGGAATTACCATGTTCTGGTAAAAGATATATCCTTCAGGTATTTCAGCCCTGTCATAGGGCATCCAATTCAAGGAGAGTCCTAGCATTATTCTTTTGTATATTTGTTGGCCACAGCAATTATGGGCAACAGGAGGAATTTTGAAAAGAAAAGTAGGATAGAAAACCTACCTGTGCTTCCACTGTTGTTTATATACTTCTGGGGAGTATAATAAACGAGATAAAGGGGGAGATTAAGAAGAGAATGATAATTTATTGATATGAGTTTAGAGTATTATATAGTATCATGAGAAGCCATATACTGTCCATGTATGTCATGTCGGTCATGAGGCTTGTCCAAGGAGTGTTCCGCTTAGGACTTGAAAGGGTTGATCCCCATAATAGATGGGCAATTGATAAGAGTGCCACCAACTTAATGATTAGTCTGGGAATCACTCAGGGAATTACTTTCCTGAGAGGGAAAAATTGAAGTTATTGTGACACTTGTTTCTCAGGGTGGTGGGTTGATGTTGTAGCTGTACTGTTGCTGAAACAGTTGTAGGAGGAAGAGAGGAGTTATCTTATTGGGAAGGGGATGGTCTGTGTACCCTAAATGAGGGTACCTATTGTGGTATTGAGTGAGCATGGTGACTCATCTGGGACCTTGGGGTTGATGCTACCTGTACTGCATAAGTGGAAGTGTTTTTGATCCTGCTGGGTCTGATGAAAGAGATGTGGATATTGGCTGGTACCTATTTTGGGGTTTAATCTGATCCAAGGTCAGGGAGATGTGGGTGGGCAACTGCTTCATGCAGCGATTGAGTGTGTCAAAGTGCAAGTCCTTGGGTTACATCCTGTTGAGTGGTGCATACTCAATATTCCCTTTGGGGGGTGAAACAAAAACTCAAAAGATCAGGGAAACCTGTCATGGCATTGATTTTAACTTTTAAATGTCAAAAACTTGCTTAAGGAAGCAGAAAAAGGTAATTTCCTTAAACATCTCAACCAGGATGAGTATAAGGTTTAATTAGTTATTTGCTATATAATGAAACAATGAGGTGGGCAGCAATCAGATGTGAAACTTTAGGTGGGGAAGCGGGGACTTGGATAGGAGACCCTTGAGTAAATCCCGAGAGGCAGCAGGAAGCGCTTGGAAAGCAGGGTCTTGGGTAAGATCGATGGTGTTAGTATGGACCAGCTGGGATAGGTATAGAGAGGAGACTGCGTTTTCAATCCGGGAGATGAGAGAATCAAGCAGCGCAACGAGCTCTTGGTCTGAGCTCTGGTCCTTCACGTCAAAAGTTATAAACCCATTGAGACAGTCGATTCGGGAGGCCCGGCGGGATTGGGCGTTTCCTGCCACGATGCGTTCAAGCCGCATGCTTTGATAGCCAAGCGAGCGAATCATACCCGGGTCTACAATCTTGGGAGCGGGCTGCTTAAGTGGAGCAGTCTGAGAGAACTCGAAGCGGGCTGCAAGCGAGGTTGGGAAAACAAGCGAGAGATGCTCTGGTGCCTCCAGGCCTTTAAGTTTAATCTCGCCCATATCGAAAAGCGTGTACCCTATTTTGCGAAGCATCCGTACATCGCGGGGCAAAGATGTAGCATCGGTGCCGGGGTATTGGGCTTCAAGCCGCTCCAACTCGTTGACAACATCACGAGATACTGAAATCTGACCGCCATCGGCAAAGTTGCACACAGAGTCTGAGCGCTTGACCATGTGGCCAAGATAGTCCATACGCTGCGTCACTGGGTCAGGCTCGCAGACGGGTGTTCCCCAATGAATACCCATGCGTACAGAGATCCCACGGAAGAGGAGTTGATTAGACAGGCCAGGCTTGAATACTTCGGCGCATTCGGCGCAGTCAAGAATTTCCTGCGGCCAGTCCAGCTGCAGGAGTTGCACTTGCATTGTCAAGCACCAAAGCAACGCTGCTGCAACCGTTGGGAAGGCTGCGCGAAACGCATCTCCTTCTGTCTTGACTTCATAACCCCCCAGACTCATAAGCCAGCGTCTCATGGATAGATTATGTGACTTGACGGCAAAACGCATCGCTGTCGGCAGTGTCTCCCACAGAAAGGTAGAGTTCTTGATGTCAGTAAAGACCAAAGCGACCCAGCCAGTAGGTGCCTCGGCGTTCTTGGACCCGAGACGCGCAAGTTTGGATGACCCGGGGCCCTGGTTTCGCCACCGATTACGCTTGTATACCCCGACACTTGCAGGGTCCTCTATAGCTCGCGGTATTCCAAGCGCATCCGGCTTAGGGATTGGAGGAACATCCTGCTCCGCAAACAGATCACCAACACCAATTATCATAACCGCAAGGCTGGTATCGGCGCCATAAGTAATGGCAAAATCCCGGACCTTTTGGGCAGCAACCATGAGGTTGTCTAAATCCATGCGAGCCACATCAACTGCTGTTTGATATGACATGTGATCCCACATGGAACGCGTGCCCAGGATCACAAATTCATCGTTCTCGGTAAGTTCAATCTCTTCGATCGATGGGTTCGCGTTGACGAGTGGAAGAAGAGAAAAGTGGCCAAACCCACGCGACACTTCCAGCTCAGCGTTCAACAAACCCTGGGGAGAAATGTACCCCTTGTTGTTGCGGATGCGTACAATCTCTTCAGTGGCCCATGGTGTGTGCCGCATGGAGATGAGATGCGCAGTACCTGCATTGCGACAGATGACAGCGACAGTGTCACCAGCATTGGCAACATAAAGTGTCGTACCAACCACGTAGGCCACAACCCCAGTCGCCCCGAGCTTGGCTGTCTCATCAGCTGATTCGGTACCAAGCTCCTTATTGAGGCTAAGGAATGTTCGTCTTAGCGCAGTGACGACAGGAGATTCGTCCTGAGCAGCACGATCCAACTCATCGGCCAACTGGTATTCGAGAGAATCAGCAAGCTGCCGAGCGACGCGAGCTCCCGTAGAGGAGCCCGAGGTATGGCCATCAAACAGAGCGAACAGCGAGGCATCAGGCTTATTCCGAAAGCAAGGCACCATTTTGTCCCACACCCACAACGAATCTCCGTGGTCAGATTTGCGCAGGGTATCAGCAATACCAACCCGCATGCGGCCTGGTGGCAAGGAGAGACGCACGCGCCGTCCAGGAGTCTCCACGGGGGCCTCTAGCATCAAAGTGACGTCCATAAGGCCAAGTACTCGCAGTTGGCGCAAGTTAGCAAAGTCAGGGAGATTAAGATGGGATGCAGAGTTTTCGGAGAGATTATGGCGAATCTGTAGGCGCTTGTTTCCTGACAAGTTGAGAGAGCGCAGGCCAGTATTCCAGTTCCAATTCCAGTCGTACGGGAAGTTACAGATGTTATATTTGAGAGCATTGCTGGCCACATCTAGAGTATGGAGCTGACCCAATTTACCAAGCTCAGCAGGCAGAGTCTGAAGGCGATTTCCGTTCAGCTGCAAAATACGTAGCCGGCGCAGCTTTTCGACATCTTCTCCGGGTAGCGTTGACAGTTGATTTCCGGAAAGATACAACTCTGCCAAGTTGGATAAATTACTAAGGGTGTGGGCGGGAATCTCATCTAGGATGTTGTAGCTCAAGTTCAGAACGCGCAGTTCAGAGATGAGGGATACCGGCGAGAATACATCGTCCGTTAGGCGGTTATCGCCTAGGTATAGCTCCTGAAGGCATAGAGCGAGCGGTGGTTGGAATAGCTCATCTGACGTGGCGGAAGCAGTGCGAGAGACTCCAGCACGACTTTGAAGGGTGATGGGGCGGGGGAATTCTTTAAGCAGATTGGAACTTGCGTTAAAGGTGGAAAGGGAGGATAGCTCCCAGATCTCGGGAGGTAGTACAGAAATGTTGTTGTCGTGCAAGTCAAGGACCTTCAGACTTGACAAGTTTGAGACTTCAGAAGCGAGAGCACTGAGTTCGTTGTTGGAACAGTTAAGAATTCTAAGACGAGTCAATGTCCCAATAGATGATGGCAAGGCTACAAGTCGATTGCTGTCCAGTACCACTTCCTCCAAGTTGGGGAGGACATCAAACAAGCCCTCAGGAAGACTCACCAGCTTACTAAACGATAAATTAAGAGTAGCCAAGGAGGGGAGAGCACTCTGTGGAGGCAGCAGCTGGGTTATGGAATTTTTCGAAATGTGCAGATCACGCAAATACTGGAAGTTTAAGGCCAACGAAGAAAGCGAGTTATAGTCACACAGCAGGAACTCCAAGTTGGGAAGGCTATGCAGCACATCGAGATTGTTGATTTGATTCTTGCGCAAATCCAGCTCGCGTAGCTGCGTCAAATGCAACATGGCAGGAGGCAAGGCACCAGCGATGCGATTAGAAATCAGCAGCAGCTGGCGGAGATGCTTCAGCTGCCCAATACTTGGCGGTAAATGGCGAATTTCATTAAAAGAGATATCGAGATGTACAAGCTGCACCAACTGACAGATGGCAACAGGAAACAACGAGAACCGATTGTTGCTTAAATTTAGAGATGTGAGCATTGAGAGCTCAGCAAAGTGTAACGGCAACACCTCGATGCGATTGTTGCCCAGCATCAGCGTCTTGAGGCGCCGCAGCCCCTCGATTTTAGTGTTACCGATAGTCTTTATGCGGTTGCTTGAAAGATCCAATGCCTCCAGAGCAGGTAGTACCTTGACGCAATCAGGGATCGCGTGCAGTTCACATCGCGACAATCGCAGCTCACGCAGAAGTACACAGCCGCCAAAAAAATCAGAAGCAGATTCTATCATAAGATTGTTGGATAGATCCAAGGCTTGCACTCGGTCTGCGTGCCGTATAAGGACTGCGGGCAGCTTACGCAAGTTGTTGGATCGCAAATCCACATGAGTTGCACTTGGGAGCTCACTGACCTTGTCCACACTGTGCTCACGACTAAGATCAAACAAAAATCGAAAGTAGTATGAGTTATCTTCACGCCCCAAGTTTGGCAATCCATCCACTGCCAAGTATCCTATTTTTTCCAAGAGTCGCTTGAGGATCACAAGCGGTCGCTCGTCATCAGCCAGCACACGCTCTATTCCACTTAAATAACGAAAGGCTGATTTTTCTTACCAACATTCTGCCGTTGTAAATACAGAGAATATTGACTCACGTCAGACAGGAAAAATTTACGCCCAAGGAGCGAACAGAGTTCAAAGGCCTTGATGCGTAGTGGACAAGATATAGTAGAGAAGGAAGAATCTGGCCTGAAGATCCGCAGCCGGTACTATTTACTTGAGACTTTTTTATCATTTAGCTGTTACCTGGTGGCGATCATCGCTGTCGCAATCATAAAGTGTGTCTTCGGTTAGCCATCCTCGATCATAATCGGTGATGTTGTATTCTGGAACTGCAACCATTTCTGCGGCTACAGCAAGTGAGGTTGTGGGTGAAACCAATACGCCATTGCGCCTGGGGCCTCGAATAGACTCAGCACTCGATTTCCGATGAGGAGCCGAATGGGTCGCTCCTCCGCTTAAAAGATCAAGGGCTTCATCACGTCGTAACTCTAATATTTAAATTTCGATAGCATCATAGCCCATACCTGTCTCATATTTGCTATGCTAAAGAAAATAGAATTAGACTTTGCTAAGCACCTTTTTAAATACCACATCAGCTGCTGTTGGTGACAACGAACCGTCGGGTCCAGCGCTGTAGTCTGCGTCTGACCCCCGTCTCCGGTGTTTTTTTACTTCAATGACTAAGCCTGAGCTTGGACGGAACTCCCTCTCCGCTTCGGTATCAGAGCAATAGCTGAGACTTTTATTAGCTCTTCCATCCACAGTTGAATTAAGATCTAGCGATGCCAAAGAATTAACTATATATATTCGAGGTCGGTTTTATAGAACAAACAAGGTATAATAAAAACAGCTTTGGATAAAGGATTTGAAAACCCCTAAATATTTCCAAGCCAAGAAGTTAACGGCGAATCAGATCCACAAACTTGCCAACACCGACGGGGAAATATCTTAGAAAACTTACCAATGGTATCAGTGCTCTTTTCTTTGGGCTTACGCCGCCCAAAAGGAAACTTCATACGATTTAAAGTAAAGCTTCAACTGATTTTTTTCTAGAAAATGTAGGGCTGAAGCAGGGTTAGCAGGGGAAAGGATATCGATTAAGCTCCAAAGAAAATACAACTCGATCAAAGACGGGAAAATAAGATTAAAAAAGGAGTTATATCATTATGACAGATTCACCTAAAGCTTAAAATGTTTGGAGCCAAAGTTGTGAAAGTAGAACAGGAACAGTTAAAGTGATCAAAGCAATAAGTCCTAGTCATATCAATAGTTTTATCCAGGTGTGGCTTTAAAAACAACAAACCGGATAAATTGTTGAGGGGCGGCTAATTATTTATAAAAGTAAATACATTTAGCAAAACTCTAAACCCTTATCAAGGAATAAGAAATTATTACGTTCTAACTCAACGCGGAAAGCTGAAGTTTTTAAAACGTACCAATTACGCGCGAAATAAGCTAGCTTGTATGAAAAGTGCGCAGACTCTGGCGGGTTAAAGTAGTTGTGGTGTAGTTTTGTGATAAAATCAGCCCAAAGAAAAGGGTGATGTATGGTGATCCAGTCTGGTGTCAGTCTGCTTGCAAAGGAAATTGTGGCTACCAACAAACGCATGAATGTTTCTGGAATCGTGGCAACTCCCAAGACCGCCATTAACCCTGGGCAGTTCGGGTTTGTCGAGCCACATGAATGCCATGATGAGATTGCGGATTCCATGCTGCACTTAGATTGCATTGCATCTTTCACATGACATCAAAATAAATGGTATGCTAAATTAACGCACAACCCATCGCTGGAACGACTGCCCTCCGATCAGCAAGTCAGTTTGACATTCAGATCAGCAGAACACCAGCCAATTAACATGAAATGCAGCCAGTGTAAATTGCAGCATTCGCCTTATTGAGTCAAAACCAATTACAAGGCTTGCTAATATTAGATAATGTCTACTTGGAAATAGGCAGATTTTAATTTAAAAGTTGACGATAAGTTTATACAAGTGATCAATAAGGATCAACTTAAAAACGACTCTGTAAACATGGAACACATTTACCCTGATTAGGGGTGGGAGGGTCTCTATTGTTAAATTTAAATTTAAAATTAAATTTAAACAGCATCGATTTAAAACTGTAGCTTATCAGTCCTTTCTCAGTGAACTGGTTTTTCACACAATCATTTATAAATACTCATGCATTGCTATTGTATCTTACATCAACTAACACTTAAATATAGTCCTACCTGTACCTATTTAACTATACATTTAAAAACAAACTTGTACAATTTAATAGCAAATAATAACCCAGAACCTCTTTGTCTAGGGGACAGATTTTTTAACTAGTTTACTAATTTACATGGCATCATCACTATCAACCAGGGTAGTTTTCTGGGGAAATATCCCAGGAATACTCTTTCCCAATCTGGGGCAGGTACCTATCCTGCCAATAATTTTCTGTTGTTTACATATCATTTATCCAGCTATAAGTTCCCCATATAAATTGTCATGTTCAGCTCTTGGGGACAACATCCAAAAGGACACGGCGGGAAACCTTTATTACAAAAGGATTGAAGTTTGAAGCTAGCCTTGGGTTAGCCTTCAGGGCAAAATTAAGGGTACATACCTTAATTTCCTGGACTGCAAGATGAGGAGTTCCCTTTGGCAAAAAGGAAAGGAAAAAGCTTGAAGATTATAAAAGCCAACACAAATGTGGATAAACTTGTCTACATTAAGAGAAATGATTATACTTAAATAGTAGACTGGGCATTTTGATCATTCATTAAGTAGGCAGTGTGGCTGATGAGGTCATCCCAAGCTGAACTTGTATCAGGATCAGTCAGGTGCAGGTAGGATAATCTGAAATGGGTGGGCATTGATGTCAACCCATTTAAGGAAGGTGAACAATTGCCAAAGTCAAAGGCAAAACCAACCAAATCTTTGCATGTATCAATATTTGAAAGCCATATCAAAATAGTGTCAAGAAGCTGGATGTACAGGTGTTCTGGCTACCGTCAACCCACTTAACATCCAGTAATTGCCCAATTTGGTGCCCTCTCAATATACAGTTCAACATACCATAAATGACAACCAAGCAATATCACATGAGTGTCCAATTATCCAGTGACTTGAACCCATCCTGCACATGACCAACCCCTAGGTTCAATCCAACTAAATCTCCGCCACAGCTAAAGCTATATAAGTCTAAAGTATTATCAAATAAAATATACTTCTTCTCTTCTTAAATTTCATATTTGAAGCTTTCCTACAAGTTGCTCTTCATCACTGGTAGAAGCTATGGTTTTTCAACAACACCCATGAAAGAGGAAATGACTGAACAGAACCCGCCCACTGTCAGGGACCCAGTCTTGGGTAGCTGGCCCATTGTTTTCAGGGGTAACTTGGGCCAGGTTTTTTGCGGACAATGCCCACCACAAGAGGGGGGCTAACTTTAAAAGGTAGGGAGGCAGACTTCCCCACCCAAGACCAAGGGCCAGCGGCCGGGATTATAGTGTCAATCACCCCTATGAGGGTGATGTACACAATCCCAAACAGCTTTCCAGAATAGTCAGTTGGGAGGTCAGGCAAAGAAGCGGGCATAGGTTTTGGGGTCACAGGCGGTTCCATGGATAGGTTGTAAGCAGGGAGATAGTTGAATTTCCCTCTGAACAACTGGGGTGTTAAAAATATCCACAGGCCTTGTCAGTTGTATCTAACTGTGGATTGTATGTGGGCCAGGGGATCAAGTTTGAGCATCTTTTCCAGGGTGTATTCCTTGTATTCAGACTTCAGAGGGTAGTTGGTAAAGTGGACAGGTCCAAAGGGTACACCAGGAGGACGGAAAACTGCAGGCGGAGGGGCAGGAGGGCCGGGGGATCTCGAACTTAACTTATAGATGGCAAATACAAAATATGGTAATAGCTGTATGAGCCAAAGTAACATAACCTTTATTCAAAAATGGCAATAAGTTTGGAGCGCGGGGTCCTTTAGTCTATATAGCACCCCACCTCCAAACTTAAAATTTTCCATGGGTTCATCAAGGCATTGGGAAGGACAGGGCCAGGGAAAATGAGTGCTTGGGTCCAAAGGCAGCAAAATGGCACTCAGCCTGGGAGTTCTTTCATTGGTCAAGAATCTTGATTTGGCTACCTGATTATCTTGCTTTAGTGTCAAGGTCATGGGACCGGGCTGTGGGCCTGTGCCTCTTTCCTGGGTTGGCTCTTGATTGGTTGCTGGTGTAGACTTCAAGTTTATGAAGCTAATAGTTGCCAAATCAGTACCTCCTTTAGGTGCTGTGATTAATCCTCCATTTGGTGCAATGATTTCTTTTGTTTGGCTCTTTTTACCTCATGATTCAACCTTCTCAAATTCAGCTTGTGGGGACTCAATTCCAGAAAAACGCAGGCAGGCGGTCCCGCAGTCCACAGGCCCGGCGGCCCAAAGGAATCCAGGTTTGGGAATCAATTCCTGCTCCCAGGCCTGGGTTTCCAGAAAGGAAGAATTGTCAATCCTGACACCATCTGTAAGAGAGGGGGGCTAGACTAACAAACTCTGGCTCCCATCCTGGTGGGACCAATCACCAGGATGCCATCCAGTGCAAGACTGGGATAGCCGCTCAAAGGGGCCTCCCAAAGGAGACCGGATGTGAAAGGGGAGAGCAGTATGCATCCAAAGCCATGACCATGGCTCCAGTAAGTAACCACAGAGAGTGATTCCAAGTGAAAGGGGCTTCTGCATTTGACTCAGGGATTTGGCGCAAGAGGGAAGGATTGACCAAGTCAGAAGGAGTTTCAGTAGTCACAGATTCCAAAGGTGGCAACAATTCTTTAAGATTAGAAGACAACCAAGAGTACAAACCATATGATCCCGGTTTGATGGGAATCTGGGTGAGATGTTCAATTTCATTTACAAAAAGACCAGGAATAAACTCAGAAGATTGAGAAATCAAGGAAATTTTGCTCCAAAAGACAGGGTTTGAGGATCAGAACAAGAGGGAAATAGGCACCAGTATTCATATAGCCATCTTGTACCAAGGTGACAACATGATTTCAGCGGGTGTTCTTTTTGCTAAAACTACCAGGTGGACGGACCAGGTGCACGGGTAAATAATAGAAAATGGTCCAAATTAATATACTTGGAACAATTCCCAACAAAAAACGATGGGCAGACAGGCCAGGGAAAATGGGGCAGGGACAACAGCGGGGTTTGAACCAATTACCTTTATTATTAAACAAAATTTAATAATACAAAAAGATTTGCAAAGTCAGGAGTTTATTCAAAAATTGGAATTGTTAAGCAAGGGACCTGACGGCTCATGCTTCCATTTTATGCAAAGAGGGGGGGTGATAGGACAGGAGGGGTTATGAAAGGGGCTATTGGAGTACAATCTAAAGGGGAGCCTATTAAAGAGTACTAGGCAATCTTATCTTGGTTTGAGACCAAGAAAAATAGGGGCCACGGGCCTGGATGTAAAACTCAGTCCCCCAATTGGCTAGGAGCCTTCCAAGGACTCAGGGTACGCATTTCCCCTAATGCCTTCCTCTGATGTCTCCATTGGAGAGCTCTGGAACCCAATTATTTTGGGCCGAGGGACTTCCAGGCCGGGGAAATTGGCTGCCTGGGACACCACTGATTGCAGGATTTGATACCCAATTTCCCTGGGCGCAGGTTGGGCTTTTCTGGATTCATGTGGCCCGCATTTTTCTGTTGGCCTGCTAGTTATTTCAGGACCGGGCGACACCAGGACAACAAACAATCTAGCTGAATTAATGTATCCTCCACAATTGGAGGGGACTCCAAAGGAGAAATGGGAACTTCAGCCGGAAAAGCCAACATAAAGCGTTCATCCACTGTGTGGGCCAAGTCCTCCAGGTTTTGGAGGGGTTTTGCCTGCACGCGGGCCACTTTTTTTGATGGTCTGGGAAATATATCCTGATCCAGGGCCAAAGGTGGGCCACATAACTTTACACCATCCCCTTCTTCCCCTGAGGGCCCTCCCTTCTAATTCTTCTTGTTCAGGTAGAGTTGGATGGCTTCTTGGGAATTAGTCAGGTTGCTCAGTGGTTCCCAAGTACTTTCTTCTAGTGGGTATCCTTTCCACTTGACGTAATACTGGGGTTTTTGGTAATGAGTTTGATTGCTGTGTATGTATTCAACTTCATATTCCTCAGCACGGCCTGTTTGGATGGGTGGGGGGGCTGCCTTAATCCGTTGGTGGGGGAGCAAATTCCCATCATTTTTGGACAACAGGGAGCGGTGGAACACATCATGAATCTTCCAGGAGGGGGTAGGTCTAGCTTGAAGGCAACCTCGCCAACTAGTTTGGTGATTTTTTGGTGGTTGCTTCTTCTGTGAGCTAACTTCCTGCAGGGCACATGAAGGGGTACGTTCCAGGAGTCTAGGTATACTTTGTCTCCAACTTGTAAGGGTTGGCCTGGGTTTTTTTTGTGGTCAGCAAAGGCTTTGTATGTCTGCACTGCGCAGTTCAGGTTGGTCAAGCATGTTTTTTTGTGTTGTGAATCTGTTCAATCCAGGAGCACCCAGTGGTGTTTGATTCCTTCTCGCCAATCTGGGGGTCCCAGGTGGGGTCAACCCCATAGTTGGCTTTGAATAGGGACATGCCTGTGGAGGCGTGATCTTTACTTTTGTAGGCAAACTGGGCCATGGGGAGCATTTTGGCCCAATTGTCCTGATCAGCGTTGGCATAGCATTGAAGGAATTGTTCAAGGATTTGGTTTACTTGTTTAGTTTGGCCGTCTGTCTGTGGGTGGTAAGAGGTAGATACACATCACTTGATTCCCAAGTCTTTTATCACCTGTGACCAGTAGTTTGGCATGAATTGGGGCCCTCTGTCTGTGATGATTTCCTCAGGTGTTCCGTGTTGCGTGAGGATGTGATCATGGAAGTGTTGGGCTGTCTCTGCTGCTGTACAGTTGGTGGTGGTTTGTACAAAGTATGCCATCTTGGTGAAGCAGTCTACCATGACCAGGATTGCATTGAATGAGAGGGATTGAGGCAGTTTCACAATTTAGTCTATGGAAACAGATCTCCAAGGTCCATGGGGTATATTCAAGGGTCTTAGAAGTCCTTCAGGGTTGTTTCTGCAATTTTTGGTCCACCCACAGGTCTCACACCCCTTCAGGTACACACTTACGTCTTGATCCATTTTTGGCCAAGCAAAGTTCCTTCTGATGCTCCAGAGGGTCTTGAGCCTACCCAGGTGTCCAGCCATCTCAGAATTGTGGTAGTCTCTCAAGACGTTGGTTCTGATGTCCCCTTCTGGTACAAAGATCCTGTTGTGGAGCATTAGCGTTGTTCCCTTCAATGGGTAGCCTTTTTGGTAGAGGGTGCTATCCAAGGATTTGGAAAATCAGATATCATGATCTTGGTGAACTCCTCTAGTGTTTGGGCTCTTAGTACTTCTGGTTTGCTGGCTCTGATTTTCATCAATCCCAGGTGAATGCCTAGACTTGCTGTGTCCAAGAGGACTTGGGTGTTGTGGTTGTGAGTTTCTAGGTGATTAGGCACCAGGTCAGTTCTTCTACTTAGGGCATCAGGTACCATGTTCACCTTCCCTGGCTTGTAGTATATGGTCAGAGTGTATTGAGCCAGTTATAAGGCTCATCTTGCTTGTTGTTGGTTAAGCTGGCATGGTTTGAAGAAGTAAACCAAGTTCTTGTGGTCTGTCAGGACCTTTACTGGGTATTCAGCACCACATAGGTACCGGCGCCAATGTTTCAGGGTCTTCATTATGGCTAGCATCTCCTTGTCATATATCAGGTAGTTCCCTTCTGCGGGTAGCATCTTCTTGGAGTAATATGCTACAGGATGTAGTATACTATCCCCTCCTTCCTGAAGAAGGACCCTACCTACTGCAAAGTCTGATACGTTGGTTTCCAGAACAAAAGTTTTGGAGGGATCTGGCATGGCCAGGACGGGGGTAGAGGTGAAGGCAAGTTTCAAGGTTTCAAAGGCGGTGGTACATTCCGGAGTCCAAGCAAAGGCGTGTCAGGAGGAGGGTAATGTCAAAACCGCAGGCTCAACCCGCCAGCAAGGTTCCAACCAAGCGGGTTTGTGACCCGCAATCTGATTACCTGGCCACTCAAAGCCAAACCCAGAAGTCAAAGCGGATTACCAAATCAGTCAACATGAGCAAATGATGATCCCTCACAGTGGATACCTTGATTTGGCGCTTGACTCATTAACAGGATCAAGCCACCCCCTCTTCCATCCAGCCGTGTGATCACCAATCATGTTCCTTCTATCCATTGATTCACAATAGCTATATAATCACTATCTCACAATAAAGATTATTATCTATCCTCTAAATCTTTTTTCCCTTATAACTCTGCTAAAACAGCACAGTTACAACATTGTAGCACAGATAGGATCTCCATCCTACCTTATCTTGAAAAAATTCTGCCTGTTGCCCGCACACGCCACGGCCAACAAAACCTTGACAGAATTATGTCTGGCCTCCTGCCTGACTGGACTCCGTATACGCCTGGTACCGCAATACCTGATGGTTTTGTCCTCTACCAAAACACGGTGATCCCCCTACCCGCCTTCAACACCATGTCTGCACAAGGTTTCTTTCAGGCACCTCCCAAAATACCGCAACCAGCTGACAAAACCACCATGCCTGCCTATGTAGCACAAAGTCTTCACAGCGCCGCCTTGGAACCCTTTGCGGGGGCCAACAACAACAATGCTGCTGCATGGATTCAGTCCGCCCAAAGCAAGCTGGCTCAGATGGAATGCCCACAGCGTTTTTGGATTGCAGAGGTTTCCATTTGCCTGACCCATGATACTGGCACTTGGTGCAACAAGTGGCACAAAGAGCACACCAACAAGAACTGGGACACTTTTAAACAGGACTTCTTGCCAAGATTTGTGCTTAAGGATACAGCACTCATGATCATATGCCAAGTAAAGAACCTAACCCAGACAGGCACTGTCAAGGAACTCACCCGCGCCTATGAGGAACTCTGTCTCTGCGCCCCATCTGACATGGCTTTTGACACTCCAGCAACACACCTCATGTACTACAACACTCTCAAGTTGCACGTAATGAGACACGTGAACCTGGACCAAGTTACCAACCTGCAAAGTCTGTACTGTGAAGCAGAAAAAGCAGAGCAAACATCCAACGCTCTGCACAAGGCACAGACTGGGAAACAAGAGAGACCCAAGGACTCACATTCAAGTGGGCGTTCCTCTCAACCACCCCCTGGAGGTAATGGTAGCAACAACAACCACAAACCCTCAGGATTGAATGGGAATGAGAATGGAAATAACGGCCAATCAAATTGTACCCATTTCTGTGTTACTGCCACCCAAGGCAACCAAGATGAGGAAAAACCCGGGGAGAGCACTAAGCAAGCCAAGCTCTCCCCACGCAACTCCTGACTCGCCCAACAATGAATACCAACCCAAGGACGTGGACCAATGCCCAATGATCCAAGTGCCCTCGGAAGACCCGGTGCTATACACCATTGCCAGACTCCCAATAAATTGATGACTTACCCTTTCCGCTTTTGCAGTTACACAGGCTCAGCTCTCTTGGACTTGGGCGCAGATTGAACCTTAGTCAACAGCAGCTTTGTGGATAAATTCAGGCTGGCCACTAATCCTTTGCGGATTAAAAACGTGGTCCTGGCTGATGAACATCACATTGCTATGACAAAAGAAACTGCCCCCTTCTCTGTCATGCTTGAGAACCTCCACTCCACCATCCAAGGTCCCGTCATTGACTTCCCCAAGTTTGACATTGTACTGGGACTAGACTGGTTACGGAAAAACAACCCCCACATGGACTGGGCAACCTCAGTGTTGAACATCAAGCGTGAAGGTGTCAACCACCAAATCTACCCAGACTCTGTAGACCAACTCCTACAAGACCACGTCTTCGTACATATCACAGAGACCTCGGATGAGAAGGAAAACCTGAAAGCTATTGACTGGGACTCCTGCCAGTATGAAATCATACACTTCAAGGATCACCAAGACACCTCCACGCCACAAGATTGCAACATTGTGGCTGTCACCCAGAAATCTTTAAGGAAGCATTACCTGGTCTACCCCCTGAGAAGCACATCCAACACTCCATCCAACTCAAGGGGGCTGTACCCAAGGCACACCTCATTTATAGGCTGACCCCAAACAAGGACGACGCCCTGCGCACCTATCTCAAGGAAGCACTGGAAAAAGGACTTATCCACCCCTCACAGTCTCCCTTTGGGGCCGCCGTATTCTTTGTGGCCAAGAAGGACGGTACCTTACGCCTGTTCACAGACTACTGCGCCTTGAACAAAGTTGCCATCAAGAATTGTTACCCCTTACCACTAATTGACAATCTCTTTGATTCCTTGGGAGGAGCCTCTGTCTTCTCCAAGATTGACCTAACTGCAGGATACAATCAGATTTGTATCAAGGAGGAAGACATCCCCAAGACAGCCTTCCGCACCAAGTACAGTTCCTACAAATGTGTGGTACTCAACTTTGGCATGACCAATGCCCCGTCCACCTTTGTAACCTTCATAAACAAAGTGTTTGCACCACACATAGGCAGACACGCCCTTGTGTACCTGGACAATATCATTGTCTACAGCCCCTCAGTGGAACAGCATAACAAGGACCTGGAGGAAGTCTTTGCGACCCTGGCACAACACAAACTGTTGGCCAAGCCCTCCAAATGCCAGTTCTTCTGAGAGCAACTACCCTTCTTGGGACACATAGTCTCAAAGGATGGCATCAAACCTAACAGTCAGAAGATACAAGCCATCTGCAAGATGCCACCCCAAGGACAAGTCAGAACTACCCACCTTCTTGGGAATGGTGGCCTATGTACGACAATTAATACCCAACTGTGACGTCTTGACCGCCCCCTTGTCTGCCATAACAGGCGCCAAGTCCAAGTTTATATGGACCCCCCAATGTGACCTCTGTTTTAGACGTCTCAAAGAAAAGCTCACAACAGCGCCCATCTTACAATATCCCAAACAAGACAGGGAGTACCAGATGGAAACCGGCAATTCAGATGCATCCATTGGGGGAGTACTACAAATCAAGAATAGTGATGGTGATTTCCTGCCCGTAGCCTACAAATTGCGCAAGCTGACAGATGGCAAGTGTAGATACCCTATCCACAACAAAGAACTACTGGCCATTGTACACTGCCTAGTCAAATGGCGCTGTTACCTAGAAAGGTAGGAAGAATTCACAGCATTAACCGATCATAAGTTGCTCATCTATTTCAAGACACAGGCAAACTTGTCACGCCACCAAGCGCGGTGGATGGAAATCCTAGAAAGGTTTAAAATGCTAATCCAATATAAGCCCGGGGGCAACTGTGGTAAGTTTGACTCCCTTAAACTCAACTCCCTGGTACTTGACTCCCTTGAACTTGACACTATAGTAAAGTGAGAATCCAGCTTTTGCCCTGATCAACTCCCTGGTACTTGACACTTTTTAATTAACGGATCTTGATGTACTGAAAACTTTTAATATAAAAAATTAAGCTATACAGGTATGGTATACTAAAGTAACCCCAAGATCTCAAAAATGCAATAAAAACAGTACCTTAATTAATAAAAATAAGGAGGAATAAGCAATTATTTCTCATTTTACTATGTAATTTACACTCTTCATTATAAAAATATTTTTTATTACCATAAAAATTAAAATTCCAATGAGACAAAAATAAACAAAAACAACAACAAATAAGGTTATGCAAAATATAAAGAAATATTAATATTTATTTGATATAGTTCATATAAGCACAACTGTGAATATCATATGTTTTATTTGGAAATTAACAAAAATTAAGATATTTCACTTACTTCCAACTATAAATATTCATCTCAAACTTACCATGTATACATAAAACAATTACTGCTATCTAATTAAGTTAAAAAAACTTAAAATTAAAACTAAAAACTAAATGATCAAAGCTAATAAGTAAAAATTAAAGTTAAAAAGTTAAAAGTTAAAAGTAAAAATCATATAGCTGAGCAAGCAAGCAAGTTTATTCCTCCGCCTTCTTTTCCTGTTTCATTTTGGCCCCTTCCAGGAGGGCAGTGGCAATAAGCTCAAGCTGCTTCTTAAGCTCAGAGGCCTTGTATTTGTTCTTAGCCGTACCCTGGATTGCCTTGGTGAAGAGGGTGCAGCGGGTGGTTGGCTTGGTGGGGGGGAAGCGGTTGGCCAAGTCACGCAGCTTGGAGATGGTCTTCTCCTGCTTGTGCTGCAAGAGGGAAAAGAACTTATTGAATTTGGGGTGGAGTCCAAAGTTGGCCTTGAGGTGTTTGTGGTAAGCCTCTAGCGCTGAGGTGATCTTGAGCTCACCATTCACTGCCGCCTGGTACACATTCCAGCTGGCCTTGGCACAGGCCTTGCCTCGCCTCTGCGTGACAACCTTCCCAATCCACTGGGGCTCAAAGTACTCAAGGAAAGGCTTGAACTCTGGGTGCTTCACTATGTAGGGATCCTTTGAGAGCACCTTGAACCCCATTGCAGTGTTCTCTGGCTTTAAAAAAGCCAAGGCACTAAATTGTGCCAGCACAAATCTGCAGGTGTCCAAAGTATCCCTCTGGCTCAACCTACTAAGCTCTGCGTGGGCCTGCACATTACAAGCAGCTGCTTGGCAGAAGTGGAAGTGGCACCCCTGCACCTCCCTGCTAAACAGCTGCTCAAATGCATTGAACTGAGCAGGCTCAAAGTCCATAATGCATATGCAAGGCCCAAGAGCTCTTAGCCTCGCCTTTTCCTCTGAGTCCAGGGTGGCCTGGTCCTTGTCAGAGGCAGGTGGGTTGGCACGGGTGTGGGGGGGAGTCTTCTTGGATTCATCATCATTGGCAGGAGGAAGGAGGGCAAGTTCTTGGTGGAGGATGTAGAATGCGCGGGTATAAATGGCCTCAGTGGCCCCGGGAAGAAGGAAGAACGCGAGTGGAATCACCCGGATGTCAATCTGGGCATGAACCATCCAGAGCTGCTTGAACATCCGGGGGCAAGTGGCAAAGGTACCATCAACTAGCCAGGTTGACGCCCTTTTTAACTCCATCAGGTTCTGCTGAGTTGAGTAGCAGATTATATGGTCCTTGGCTGCAGGCCCGTCATCATGAAGCAGGAAGCGCTCCCCACTAGGAAGCTGCTTAAGCTCATGAGTGAGTGTGAGCTCAGAGAGGACATCAGAAGCCTTAGGGGGAGGGGGATTTGCAGCAATACACTTATTGCTGATGAATTTGACCAAGTTCTCCTGTGTTGTTACCAACTTGAGATTGTTGGGTTTGAGATGCTGGAGGGCCTTGATGGCCAGATCAGAAGCGTGGAGGTTGGCGGTGGTGGGAATGACCTGAACAAGGTACCATTTAAGCATGTAAGTGATTAGATGATTGGGGGGCTCACAAGTGTGCTCCCCCTTCTCCAACGTTACTTGCTCCCAGCCCTTGGTGTTCAACCGGCCCCCGCAAGTCTTATCCTTGCAGACAAAGTGCTTGCTTTTGGTCTGCTGCTTTTGATTGTTGCAATTAAAGATATAATTGTTGGCAACATAACCAGGGCCGCCCTTTACGGACATGATTGGAAAGTACTGGGGGAAGCGCTTAGGAACTTTGAACTCTCCGTCCACATTGCAAATGTTGTGGATGGCCAGTGGATCCCAAGCCACATGACCAGAAGCTTTAAACTTCTTGGAGTAATCCTCCGGCTCATCTTGGGGGTCAGATGAAGAAGGAGGGGAAGAGCCATTGGGAGGGGGAGGGGAAGGATTCTTTGAGGCCTGCTTGGATGCCTCCTTTTTCTTACCAGAAGAAGAAGTGGGCTCCTTAGCAGCCTTTGCCTTCTTGGTCTGGCGCTCCTTGGTAGGCTCGGAGTTGGGCTCTGAGTGATAAAATGTGTAGTCAGTAAGATCACCATCTGATTTATTGGGGGAGGAATTTTGGGGGGAAGGTGAAGGGGATGTAGAAAATGAGGGTAGAGGGGGGGAGGAGTGGGAGGAGATGGAGTGGGAGGTGATGGGGTTGGAGACTTTGCCTTTGCAGGCTTCTTGGCACGCTTGGAGGTGGAGGCAGTTTCTTTGGAGCCTTTGGAGGCTTGGCGCTTAGGCTGCTGGCTGTTCTTGCTTGATTTTGTCTAAAGAAAAGTTTAGAATTATAAATAAAATGATTGAGAAGATATTGCAAACACAAAGAGGTAGAGCAAAGCAAAAGTTGAATGAAAAGTGTGCAAATAAAGTTTTATTTATAAAAAAAACATAAAAAAGTAAATAGAAGCAAAATAGAAACTCAAAGTATAGATATAAAGGTTAAAACATAGAAAGTAAGTGATTTTGTGATGAAGCATCAAAGATGTTAGGTTCAGCATAACATCTTAGTGTTAAATCAATGTAAAAGTTTAATTGAAAATCAAAAAAATATATGAAAATTATATGGAGAGCAGCAGAAAAAGTAGTAGATTATAATAGCAAAAAATTATTATGTGGAATTTTTTTCTTGAGAGTTGAAAATTCAAAACATAGTAAAGTATCAAGTTTGGCACTGTCAAACAGCCAGAAAAAGCTGAATTCTCACTGTCAAGTATGCCAGAGCCGAGCAGAAACATCAAGTTTACTATGTTTTTTACATATAAACCTTGCTTAAATTTAAACCAGGTTTGAAAGTTAACCCAAAACCAAGGCAGTTTTGTATGCTCAAAAATAAAAAAATACAACATATGTTAAAAAAGTAAATGAGTGGAAATGCGTTTATTAGTGATTAGGGTATGCCGTGAGGAGCTGGGAGTGAATTATTTACCATAGTGTTGGTTAAAACGTTAAGAAGCTCTCTGTACTAATCCCCAAGTTAAAGTGTCAAGTGGGTGAGTGTCAAGTGGCGCTCATAGTACGTCACATATTAATTTAGCCTTAATTCTGAGCCTTTGATTAGTTAAATTCAGAACCAATCAGGTGTCAAGTGGATAGAGTTGAACAAAGAAAGTGTCAAGTTTCAGTTTTTTATAAATTACATATGAAATCTCTTAATAAATTGGGCTTAATTTATGTGGCACCACTTAATCCAAAAACCCGGGAATGACATAATGTAAATTAAGTGGGGTATTTGATTAATGTCTATGCCACTAAATCCAGTATAGTGGTGCTTGGGTGCCTAATCAACGACTATGGACACTAATAATAAAAATATAATATTAAATAGCAAATTTTATATAAGCGCATATGTATTTTATTAATAAAATTAAAATTTGGCTTAAAAAGTGTCAAACTGGTCACTTTTGGGTTTAGAGTGTCAAACACAGGTTTTTTCTTTTATATTAGTAAATTTACTTATAAATTGCCCCTTAAATTGGTATTTTAGCTAACTGATTTATTAAACAGAGTCAAGTTTGAGTAAATCCAACCTTGGTTTTTGGGTTTGAACCCCTAAATTACTAGTAAAAATTAGCTTAAAATTGGTTAAGCCAAAAATACTAATAGATGCACATATGCAGCACTTGACTCCCTGGTACTCAACAAAGTGTTGAGTACCAGGGAGTTGAACTTACCACAGTTGCTGCCTGGGGCCAAACTTGCCATGGCAGACGCCCTGTCCCACCTGTATGTCCGCGCTTCTAGGGGAGAGAATGGGCTCAACCCAGACTGGCCTCTCCTAGTACTCCATACAAAAGACAAAGTGTTCCCCGCAGGCACAACCAATATCACCAAAGAAACAGTCATCAAGAATGAGCACCTCTTTGCTGACGTATACAGGACTCTTCACAGAAAAATGTCGGATGGCACAACCATTCCCTACATTCCCACACATCAACAAGTTGATACCATTCTTTGCTACCACAGAGATCTTGGACATACCAAGAGCCAAAATCTGTACAAATTCCTAAAACATAAAGCCTGGTGGCCAACCTTATACCGCAATGTCCAAGAAGTGTTAGAACAGTGCAAGGTCTGCAAAAAGTTTGCCAGAAGCAAAACCCCGCCTAAGTCTGTACTTCCCATTCAACCCCAACTACCATTCAAAGTATGGGCTCTGGACATTGTGGGCCCCATGCCAGGAAAGCACAACAACAAAAAATACATCATTACAGCCATTAATTTTGCAACAAGGTGGCCAGTAGCCCAAGCAGTGAAATCACACACCGGTAACAACATCCAACAATTCATTGGCAAGGAAATCATCAGTAAGTTTGGAAAGCCAGAACTACTGATAACCGATGGGGGCAAAGAATTGACCTCCAAGAACACCAACATGTACCTCGCCAAAAATGGGGCAAACACACCATCACAACACCATATCATCCACAGGCCAATAGACAAGTAGAGCGGCTTAATGGTAGCCTCGTGCAAGCCCTAGCCAAACTGACCGCCGGGAGACCTGAAGACTGGTATAAGCAGCTACTGTCTGCGTTACTTGTGTGCCAAACCCAAGTGAACAGATCCACAGGGAAAAGCCCGTTTGAGCTGGTATACGGCACACAGCCTAATATCATTCAAGCATTGACAGGACCCAAACTGGAAATTCCAAGTCAAGTCCCTCCTTGTTCTGATCCTAAAGTAATAGAAGCCAACAGAAAACAAGCAGCCAAAGAAAAGGAACACTTACAAAAGGCCTTCATTCCCATCTGTCAAAGACATGAAGTCAGGGACAAAGTCTGGGTCATGAATGTCAACAAAAGCAAACTACAACCCAAAAAAGTAGGGCCAGCAATAATCCTAAAGGTAAACGACAATAACACTTACCTTGTGCAAGGGCTCGGGAAACATAAGCAAGACAAGACACTACACCACAACTGCCTACAACCTTGAAAAGCAAGACAGAAGCAACGAGAAACCGCCCTGCCTGTCACCAAGCAACAACTGGTTCAATATGGCGCCTGGGCTCCTGACAACCTCCCCAACAACCTGCCCCCTGAGGAGGCCAACTTTCAGCCGGGGGGGGTGTCAAAACCGCAGGCTCAACCCGCCAGCAAGGTTCCAACCAAGCGGGTTTGTGACCTGCAATCCAATTTCCCGGCCACTTGAAGCAAAACCCGGAAGTCAACTCGGATTACCAAATCAGTCAACATGAGCAAATGATGATCCCTCACAGTGGATACCTTGATTTGGCGCTTGACTCATTAACAGGATCAAGCCACCCCCTCTTCCATCCAGCCGTGTGATCACCAATCATGTTCCTTCTATCCATTGATTCACAATAGCTATATAATCACTATCTCACAATAAAGATTATTATCTATCCTCTAAATCTTTTTCCCCTTGTAACTCTGCTAAAACAGAACAGTTACAACAGTAATGTGAGAAAAATTCTGGATGAAATCCCTGCAATAATTTTCCAGGCCCAAAAAACTTCTCACATCTTTCCTGCTCTTGGGCACCAGCCAAGATGTTATTGCTTCTACTTTATCCTGTGCCATGGCAAAGACGCCATTCTTTGTTATGTAACCCAGGAATTAAACTTCAGACTGAAAGAACTTGAATTTCTTAAGCTTAGTGTGTAAGTTTGGTTGGGAGAGTTTTTCTAGTATAAAGTCCAGGTGGCACAGGTGTTCCTTATGAGTCTTGATGTAAATGAGAATGTTGTCCATATATGCCACACAAAAACGGTCAAGGTATTCCCCTAAGACAGTGTTGATCATCCTCTGGAAAGTGCTGGGGGAGTTGCAGAGGCCAAAGGGCATTATCAGGTACTTGTACAGCCCATATTAGGCTTTGAAGGCTGTCTTGTACTTGTCTCTGTCCTTGATTTGGATTTGGTTGAACAAATCTCTAAGGTCAATTTTTTAGTACACCTGGGCTCCAGTCAGTACATCACAGAGGTTGTCAGCGTTAGGGATGGGATAGCGGTTCTTCACCGTAATGTCATTCAGTTTTGTTAATTCACGCATGGACACATCCCACCATCTTTTTTTCCTACAAACAGCATGGGTGACAAGCAGGGGGCTTTTGACACTCAAATGAACCCTTTTTTATCATATCCTTGAGGTATGCTTTCAATGCTACTTGCTTGCGGTGGTTACAGCTGTAGATGGGGCTGTGGTGTGGTTGGGTCCCTGGTAACAGGTCTATGGTGTAGCCGTAGATTGAATGGCTGGGTAGTTTGGTGGCTTCTTCTTTGCTAACCACATGGTTCCATCTCTGTAGGGGGTAGGCAGTATCCTAACACTGGGTTCTATCTTTTTGGTCAAGATTTTGTTGGTAGGGGGTTGGCCATGGCTCATGCAAAACGGAACAGTGTCACAGGATTCTGGTTGGCCCAATGTGGCAGTTTGCTTGCAGTAGTTCAGGATCAGGCCATGTTTGTTGGACCAGGAGTTGCCCAGTATAAGGGGGTGGGGTAGTCCTGGCAAGAGGATCAGGGACAAGGGTGTGAGAGAGGGGGCTAAACTAACTAAGTTTGGCTCCCATCCTGGAGGGAGGATCCACCAGGACGCCATCCAGTACAGGACTGGCATGACTGCTCAAAGAGGTGTCCATAGGGAGGACGCGGCAGACACCCAGGGAAAGTAGGAGTCCAAACCCATCAAAACCATTCCGCTAAGCAACCAGGATGCACACTTAGGAGTGAGCTCTGGGGTGCCCAAGCCTTCCTCTGAGACCAGGACAGGCAGGTCCTCAGAGGGAAGGAGCGTAGGGTGGCCCAGACTGGGGGGAGTAGTGGAGGCTGTCTTGGCAGTAGAAAACTCTAAGTCATTGCAGGTCAGGCTCCTCACCACATTTTCACTAGTGGTGTATATGCCCTGAGCGCATGTGGGGATATCTTTGAACATATTCAGGAACTGATTGGGGTTGGTGCTAACACTGAGGAAAGAATCAGAAATATGTCCCCAAAGGTCTGGAGAAGTAGACTAAATCATTATCAGAGCTGGTGCCAAGGTAAAGATCACAAATTTGACTAGAGGAACCAGCATTTTTTGGGTCTGAGAGTATAGACCAACAAAAAGAAGATAGTTCTTGGTGTTTTGGGTCTAGAACTCAGAGCAGGGGGGTCAAGGGTGAGCATAAGGTCTATTAAACTTAGCAGGAGAACAAAGAGCAACGGCTGCGGACCAAATTGGCACAAAAGCATATATGAAAGCTTTAGAAGATGTATCCAAAGTCAAATTATAAGCAAACACAAACCGTGAATGAAATTGAACTTAAAATAGGCAATTATACTAATTTTAAAAATCAAAGTGTTATCTTCAAAGCAAAAGCAATAAGCTTCAACTTTGACGTTAACAACGTCTTTAAAGGCTTTAAGGAGAGGCAAGAAAGCCCAAAGGACAGGGAAATAGGTAAGGATAAAGAAAACCAATGCTAACACTTTAGCTGATCAAAAAAGGGCCAAGTAAGGGACCCAAGAAAACCAAATTCCTAACTGAAAAGAAGGTTCAAACTTTAATTGTAATAATGAGCAAGCAGGTGACCAAAAGTCACCTGTCTTGCTTTTAGAGACAGGCTTCAAATTTGAAAGGACACTTGACCCAGGAAATGGGTCTGATTGGGCAGAAGAGAAATTTTGTAAGGGCTTATCCATTGAGTTGGAGGGTTTTGCAATAATTTATGGCTTCAACTCTGATTGGCTGGCATCACTGGAGTGATTTAGATCAGCATTCAATCCAGTTGGATTGGAATTTGATGGTTTAGCAGTAGTGCAACCTGGTTGTTTGGACTTAATTAAGTTTAAATGTGGTCAAGCCCAAGCCAGAAAATAGTCCAAATTAATTAGGGATTCCTCCCAAGTGGGGAAAGAATCCAAAGCGCCATTATTTACCACTTGGGAAGGGTATGCCAACACAAATCTCTCATCAATTGTGTGGGCTAAATCTTCAAGGGAATTGAGGGGCTTGGCCGGCTTCTGAGCAGATTTTTTTGTGCGGCGCGGGAAGATTGTCCTATCCAGGGCTAAAGGGGGAAGTGACTTTACAGACGGGTATACATTGTGTCCAATGGTCAACAGGATTTCTTGTTCACACTAATAGCCAGTGTCCAAGGAGCTGTTTCCCATGATTACTTGTAGACTGCGCTCTGAGGCTATCAAGCCTAATTTCTCTGCTAGGCTGGAGTTAATAAAACTTTCATCCGCCCCTGTATCAATAAAAGCTTCAATCTTACGCTTGTTCCCCACTACTTCTATGGGCACTTGGATGAATTTGTAAGTCTGAGAAGAATTGTTTATTTGCGCCAGTGAGATTGGGGAAGTGTCCTTCTTAGGGCAGGCTCTGGTCAAGTGGCCCACCTCATGGTAGTGGAAGCAGAGTCCTTTGCAGTAGTGTCATTGGAGCTCTTCAGGGGTCATCCCTGTTCTGTTGGGGGTCGGTATTTGGGGTTGGCGGGCCTGGGAGGAGCCAGCGTTCTCTTGGTTCATGCTAAGACCCTTGCACAGGGGAATTAGCTTGTCTAGGCTGAGGGTGGGCGGATGGTGCTTCAACAGGTCCTTTATTGCTAGGTTGACGCCCTTTTGGAAGATAATGGCTGCCAGTTTGTCCTCAAGTTGGGTGCAGGTTTTCAGTTTGAGGAATTTGTCAATATACGCTTGGATGGGTTGGGGACCTTGTCAAATTTCTAGCAGGGAGTTCAGGGCATAGTATCTAGTGTTGCAATCTTCATCTGTGGACAATAACTCAGCCTCAAACTTGGAATAGTCTAAGGAGAATTCTATGTCCTCAGCCATGGCCTTGTCAAACCAGTCCAAGGCGTCCCCTGATAGCATTAAAGCAACCCCAAGGATCTTCTCAGTGTCACTGGCATAAGAGGGGGTGTTGGTATGGAAATGCAGGCAGAGGACCGGCATGGCACATCTAGCTTCCTCAAGCGTGAGATTCCCCATTTGAGGCATCTCCACCTTTGCGAGGGACTGGTTCACAATCACGTTTTGCACTTGGGAGGAAAGAGCTTTGTTGGCGTCAGCGGTATTAGCGTTTGTTCTCTTTGGGTCATTCAGGTCCACATTTTTTCACATGGAAGAGATCAGGTTTGTGATCATCTTATAGGTGCAACAAGTGATTATCAATAGCAAAAGCATACAAGATGCCCCAAGAAATAACAACATCTTGAGGCTCAGGGTACCAGGTTTAATAAAAATTGCCATAATATCAGGGATCCAGTCTTGGGCAGCCAGCCTGTTGTTTTCAGGAGTAACTTGGGCCAGGTTTTTTGTGGGCAATGTCCACCACAACAGGGGAGCTAACTTTTAAAGGTAGGAGGCAGACTTCCCCACACAAGACCACAGGCTGGTGGCCGGGATTATAGTGTCAATCACCCCTATGAGGGTGATGTACACAATCCCAAACAGCTTGCCAGAATGGTTGGTTGGGAGGTTGGGCAAAGAAGCAGGCATAGGTTTTGGGGTCACAGGCGGTTCCATGGACAGATCATAAGAAGAGAGGTAGTTCAAATTCCTTCTGAAAACTGGGGTGTTGAAAATATCCACGGGCCTTGTTGGTTGTATCTAACTGCAGATTGTATGCCGGCCAGGGGATCAAGTTCAAGTATATTTTCCAGGGTGTATTCCTTGTATTCAGACTTCAGAGGGTAGTTTTAAAAGTGGACAGGTCCAAAGGGTACACCAGGAGGACGGAAAACAGCAGGCGGTGGGGCAAGCAGGCCAGGAGATCTTGAACTGAATTGATAGACAGCAAAAGAAAATACGGCAATAGCTTTATGAGACAAATTAACATAACCTTTATTTAAAAATGGCAAACAGTTTAGAGTGCAGGGTCTTTGGGTCTAGTTAGTACCCCACCTCCAAACTTAACATTTTTCATGGGGGGTTCATCAAGGCATTGGGAAAGGCAGGGCCAGTGGAAATGGGTGCTTGGGTCCAAAGGCGGCAAAATGGCACTTGGCCTGGGAGTCCTTTCATTGTCAAGAATCTCAATTTGGCTACCTGATTATCTTGCTTTAGTGCCAAGGTCATGGGACCAGGTTGCGGGCCCATGCCTCTTTCCTGGGTTGGGTCTTGATTGGCTGCTGGTGTAGACTTCAAGTTTATGAAGCTAATAGTTGCCAAATCAGTACCTCCATTAGGTGCTGTGATTAATCTTCCATTTGGTGTGATGATTTTTTTGGTTTGGCTCTTTTTACTGCATGGGTCAACATTCTCAGTATCAGCTTGTGGAGGCTCAATCCCAGAAAAATGTGGGCAGGCGGTCCTGCAGTCCACAGGCCCAGCGGTCCAAAGGAATCCAGGGCTGGGGTTTGATTCCTGCTCCCGGGCCCAGGTTTCTAGAGAGGAAGAATTGTCAATCCTGACACCCACCTTTGCTCACATACTAAACCAGGCTACATCCCAGGATACCTAGAAGACGTACTTCTGCGCCCAAACATTGATAAATATATACCTAGTGGATGCACCATATTTGAAGGACTGGTCATGCCCAAAGCATGTACTAAGATAATTCAATACAGTCTCTCTCTCCAACTACAAACAAACACACAACTGCCTATCACAGGCGAAGTCACCAACACCAAGTACATTATTATTGACAAGTTATTTGATAAAAACAAAGGAAATATCATCAACTGGCTGGACCACTCAGCCGCTAAACTCTGTGACAGCCACATCCCTCACAAAAAAGGGTCCAGGAAGCCAGCAAGCGCTTATACAAGGCCACAGATAACTGGTTTGCCACCTGGTTTGGCTCACAATTTGACAACCAGCTTGACAACTGGGAAGAGTTCAAAGCTGACATCACTCACAACTTTTTCATCACTGAATCCCTCCAAGACATTGCAATACAGCTCAGCAATCTTCCTCAGAAGACCACTATCACAGTTTTTGCCAATGAATTTGAAGAGATACATTGCAAAATCCAAAATCCAGCACAAGCTGACAACATACATACCAGAGCCTCATTCATCAACAGAATCAAACCCTCTGTTGCTGCCCTCATCCTTCCAGAAGCCAACACCTCCATGCCTACGCTCATTGCAGAAGCCAAGCATGCGGAAAAACATGCAAACATGGAATATGCTGCACGCAACAGCAATTGCTCCTCAAACGGCAATGGCAGAGAAAGCTCCAATGGCAATAAACACCAAAACACCAATCATAGCAATGGCAACTCCAATTGCAACAATGGCAATTGCAGCCAAAGCGCAAACTGCTCCTGTCCCAAGAAAGTGGACACCACCAAAGTAAACAATGCTGAAATAGCAACCTGCTATGAATCTGACCCCACATTCTCTGTTCTCAAAGGTCTCAAAACAGAGGAACAGGGAAAAGAGGAGGAGGAACAGGCTTAAGTGCCCTCTTCTCCCCCCAACTTGACAAGAAACTGTACCAAGGCACAAACTTTGCTGCTTGCATCCCATGTGTCCTGCAATCCTCCATTTTTATGAACGTAAAAATTAAAGATCACTCAAAACTTCTTGTCTACCCATGTACTTATAAATCACATACACATAAAATTTTATTTTACTCTGGTGCACAACACACCATGGTTAGCAAACCTTTTGTAACCAAGTACAAAATACCAGTTGTCAAATCCAACTTCAAATACACCAGAATGGCAGGCAAATCAAAGGTTCTACTTGAAGGAAAAATAACTCCCTTCATAATTAACCTCCAAGGTATACAAACATCCATCAAAGGACTTGTCATGAACAACATAAACTATGGCATTATAGAAGGCATGGACTGGTTCACCCAAGTGAACCCCAGTGTATGTTGGAAAATAAAACCATGACCATCAAACACAACAGAGTCAGTTTTAATATCCTCAAAGAACCCAACAACCTCATTCTAAGAGACAAAGTGTTTGTCCAGGTCATAAACCAAGACAACTCTGAACGCCTAACCAAAGACAGTACCCTCCACATAATGAGATACACCAAATTCAATAATATACAAACAACCAAGATTCAATACACAGAACTGGCGGCACTCCTAAACAAATATGCACATGTATTCAAGGAAGAGCTCACAGGATTAACCCCCAAACAGGAGGTCAAATATGGCATTTATCTATGCAAAGCCATGCCTAAGCCTGCACCCCTTTACAGACTCTTGCCCATGGAGATACAAACCCTCAAAACACATATTGAGGACAATCTAGCAAAAGGCTTCATCCGCCCGTCTCAATCCCCATGGGGGGGCAGCAGTATTCTTTGTGAAGAAAAAGGAAGGCTCACTTTGTCTAGTAACAGACTATAGAGCTATTAATGCAAGCCTAATAAAAAATAAATATCTCCTCCCACTCATAGAAGACCTGCTTGCAAGACTCTCAGGAGCCAAATATTTCTCCAAAATTGACCTTACCTCAGGTTAAAACCAAGTTGAAGCAAAGGAAAAAGATATACCAAAAACTGTGTTCTGTACACAATTTGGATTGTTTGAATGTAGGGTGATGAACTTTAGGATGACTGACACTACCACAATGTTTGTCACAATGATAAACCAAGCACTAAATGGTCTCTCAAATACGTTATGCTACCTTGACAATATCATCATATTTTCAAAAACAAAAATGAACACCTCACACAATTCCACAAGACACTCAATCAACTTGCAAAGCACAAACTTTATGCAAAACCAAGTAAGTGCCAATTTATGGAAAAGCAACTCCTGTTCTTGGGCCACATTATCTCTGACAGTGGCATCAAAGCAGATCCAGACAAAATAAAAGCCATAAATAACATGCAACACCCACCTCCATTAAACAAGTTAGATGCTTTCTTGGAATGGTAGCTTACCTAAGGGAATACATCAAAAACTGCAGAAAACCAACCACATCAATAAATGACCTAACCAAGGGTAATGCCAAAAAAAATTCATCTGTACACCAGAATGTGACAAGAATTTTCAACTATTAAAACAAGCTCTGATTGAAGCGCCAATCTTGCAATACTCAAATAACAACAGGTGCTACAAGCTTGAGTTGGATGCCAGTGACATTGCCATTGGTGCAGTCCTACTCATCTGCAAGCCAGGACAGCAAGACTTCCTATCAGTATGTTATGAAATTAGAAAACTAACTAATATTGTAACTGTTCTGTTTTAGCAGAGTTGCAAAGGGAAAAATATTTAGAAACTAGGTAATACTGTAAATTCAGAACCTAAACATAAAAACGCGGAATTTTCAAATTCTTGGTCCAAATTTTGAATCACTTTTGCAGGATGGCCTTTTTTTAATTAAATTGATTTTTTGAGTATTTATTTGAATATTTGAAAATGCGGGAACTCATAGACACTTTGCAAAGCTCAAGTTGAACTGCATATTTACAATGGATGAAATGAATTAACTGGAATCAGATTTGAAGCGTTTAAATCCATAAACCATTTTCATTAAGTTTACTATATTTTTGAAATTGCAGGATTGTCAAATCCATGAACCAAATTTCAAATCACTTTTTAATGCCACTAGTAAGCTCAAATATTAATTGCAGGAACTGGAATCCAAATTAAATGTACAGTAAGCACACTAGGACAAATCAACCCAAAACAAGAAGCTCCACCACAACTAAAATCAAACTAAAATTCAAGCTTGATAACCATTTTTAGACATAAAAAGTGATTAAACTTTAAAATTATCCAAACCTGGAAAGTATACAATATTATACACTTCAAATTATGGATATAGAAATTCTGTTACTATTCAAGGCAAAATAAAAAACTACACACAGCTGAACAAATAAATCCAAATAAATACATATTTAATCTAAAATATATTTTTATTTTATTTTTATGGACCATCAATTGCATTCTCAACCAGCTTCTGCACCAGCCCGCGGGGCAGCCTGTCCACAAGGGCATCCCAGAGGGTCTAAGAACAGACCCAGAACCCAACTCAAGGGGAGTCATGTCAACACACAGGCCTCCCAAGGCGTCATAGCCAGCCAACCACCTCCTGCATCTCAAGCCAGGAGCAGTAGCCTGAATCCAATACAGAAGCCGCTCTCAAGGCCTGCCACAAAAGTCTTCTATACAAAGATCATCAGGAATAATGAGGTTACATACACCTTCACCGTGTACCCAGTTGTCACCTGGCCACGCACTCTTGATCCAAGAGTTGCTACTTCCTGTCCCTGCGTCTTTGATACATCATATGAGCCATTGGCAGCCACTGTTGAGCCATCTGGGCCTATGATCCATTCCACCATTGACAGCGCCAGTGCAACCAAGCGTGATCTCACCTTCTACACAAAGGTTCCCGTCCCCTGTGTTGAGCCTGCTAGCCAGGATGCCGTGGTACTTGCCAAGGGCCAGCGTCAGTTGACGGATAGTGAGCGTGAAGCTCTCCTCAACTGCTTGAACAGGGGAATGGCAGTTTGGGATATTGCTTCCCAATCTGGTGTCACAGCCAGATACATTGTCAACATCAACACCAAGTATGGCAACACCGGGCAAATTGGAAAATCTGCCAAGGCTAAGAAACAGCCCAAACTCTTGCAGCCCTTGCATATTTACACAATAAAACAGTGGGTTACCAAGGATTGCCACCCAGACTCACTTGCTGTCCAATCAATGCTTGCTCTAGATTTTGGACTTTCTGTTTCTAAAATCCTTGTATATGAAGCAATGGTCAAATTGGGCTTCTTGTGGAAGGTGCTTGGAGTTTCTTTGTACAACAGAAATAATGAGAAGACCATCAAAGATTGACACATTTATGCCAAGACATATCAGGCCCTAAAAGAGACTGGGAATGTCCAGTTCTTCTACATTAAAAAATTGTTGTTTTCCTCCTCACTCAGGTCTAGGCATGGGTGGGTTGAGAAGGGGTCCAAGGACAGCATAGCCCATTGTGCAGCTGTTTGTTCCCAGACATATTCAATGGTTGCACTTCTGGGTCCTCACGGCTTAGATCAATACCAGATGATTAAAGGCTCCCATAACAGTGGGACATTTCTTGATTTTCTCTGAACTGTCAAGGAGTATCTCCAGATCAATTACCACAGTACAACCAACATTGCTGTGTTAGATAATGTCAGGCTCCACAAAGTGGATCTGGTTGTATCCAAGTTCCCCCCATTGACAAAAACAGCCATTCTGCCAGCCACCGCCTTGCAGACTGCCCAACGAGACTCCTCTTCCTTCTGCCCTATTTTCCATTCCTTAACCCAATTGAGGAAGTGTTTGGTTGTATCAAGAATAAGGTGAAGAAAGGCCTCCCCCAGGACACCAAGGATCTCTTAAACATTCTCAAGATCAGTCAATTTGAGATGCCATCCAATGTGGTGGCAGCTTTTTACAAGCACTCAGAATCCTTCCTCCCCAAAGCCCTGGCCTGCAAGCCAATCAGATAAATGGGCGCTCTGGGTTTTATTTTTTATTTTGTTTTTATTAGGACTCAAAAATTATTATTTATATATAGTGACATGACATTTGATTGTATTATAGACATATAAGAATATGTAGAAAAGGTAAGTAAAATTAATCATACTAGGTAAGAGGACATAAATTTTTATTCTAATGCACTGAATATTATATTGACTGTTGCACTAACAAATAAATAGATTAAAAAAGATAGAAATAGATTAATTTTATTTAAATAATTGTGAATCCTTGTTGGTACTTTGGCTTTTTTAAGCCAAAAATTGGACCTTGCATGTCATCATCTTATCCTTAATATTTCAGTGCCACTATAGCCACACAACATGGAAACCAATGATTTTCATGTATTGCTTCCTAATTACTACTTAGGATGCAGGTAAAGCATAACAAATATATTTATCAAATCATATTACAAGGGAAAGTTAATTCAAGTTCTAAACAATCACTTGTTTAGAACAATAGTGGAGTGGGCCACATGATGCAAATAAATTCAATTATTGTTGTTTGCCTATGTAATACAATAGTTTTAAAAGCTATGGCAACAACCAAAAATACCTCAGATTTAAACAAAATGGTTTCAGATTTAAACAAAATCCAAGTCGCGCAAGATTCAGGATTCAATTAATTTATAAAATTTCAGTTAATAAATGGACTTTCAAACAAAAAACAAAATTTCACTAGCCCATTATATGAAATTATATCAAACATCAAGTGGTGTAGTTCAAACCACAAACAAAATGAACTGGCACAACAAGTGAGATGGATGGATGCCATCCCGGAGTATATTATAATCCAATCAGGATTCATATGAGGCACCAACAGAAGAACTAAAATGAAACAAAACTTGAGCAATCTAGAAGCAAGATTACACAAGCACAAAACAAAATGAACTCACACAAAATGTGTAGTATGAGCAGCCTAAAATAGAAAAATATCAGTTTAACAGCCAATCAACAGCTATCCAATTTAGGAACAGAGGCATTTTATCCATTTTCATGGCTTCAGATTTTCATGAAAATGTTTTGAGAACCTTCCAAATATGGACTCAAGATTATAACAAAAATATATCATTAAATTTTAAAATTTCTACTTTTAGTGATTTTATCCTAGGTTTTTTACAATGGTTTTTACAAGCAATATCTTTGACGGCGCCAGAAGCCAAGCCAAGCCAGCAGCAGCCAGACCAGCTTCAATGGAGGCAAGGCTCAGAATGTGGAGGCACCTGTTGACACCCAAGCCTTTGAGGCAGGTAACAAGGAATACTGCCTGTACCTGACCACCAACCCCTATGGCTTTGACTTGTTCAGTAGTCACATAGTGTCTAGCTCTGCCCCTGCTCCCGTACCCACCCCCGCACAAACTGCCCACTAACCAACCAATCAGGATGGCAACCTTGATTTGGAACAACTTCCTGTGACAAAATCACTGGATAGTATGAAGCTGCTTCTAAGTGATGGGGAATTACCACCCAAATCCACATAGAATTGATGATTAACCACCAACGTGGCATCAGATTTTTTTTTGTGAAATTTCAAATTGTAACTCCAGGATTAAGTAGAAAAATTAGTCCTAACCAAAGTAATCCAAGATAAATGACCTGGGAAAGCATCAATGCATCTTCAATGTAAAATTATGGGCATTGGGAAGTAACACAATTTTCAGTTTCAAGAATGGGGGGAGGAGCTACAAATTGGCTGGCATGAAATTGACATTTGGCAGCACCAACAACAAAGTTCCAGCTGAAGGACTCCATCTTCCTGAAATGATTTGGTTCAAAATCAAATTGTACAGAATATACTGCAACAACCTGAGCACAGGATGCATTTTAAAATTTAAAATTAGAACTTGGGATAATTGATTTTTATTGAGTAAATTTAGGAGGACTCAACTCTTAGAGTTGAAACAGGGAAAGTTATTCAATATATATCAGAAAAATTGACTAAGCAATACCACCTGAGTCTTGACCTCCTATTCCTTCCACATTGTCAAGTAAGTATCTAGTACAGGTTGCAAAGAACCCTTGCATGACCAGTTTCTGACAACCATGCTGATTAACAAGCTCATATCAGGTGACCCTCATATTACGTCAATTTATCAACATCAGTTTGAAAGGGGGAGATGATTTCAGCTGGCAGACTGGAGCAGCTGTGACCCATTTTTGATTGACCGTTTGGTTTAAATCTGTTAACTTGGTCAGTTTTGATACAGGTTTTCCAGCCTTCTGTGCCTTTTTACTTGGATGGACAATACCCGGCATTATGGAACCTACCGTGAAATTACCCTCTGCTTTAGCCCTGGGCACAATACCACCATCTGGGAGATGAGATAAAGAGAAATTCTTATGGGCAGATGAGAGTTTCATTGCGGCAAGGGTAAGTTCAGGGTGACCAATAGCAGTGGGATTGCGCTTGTAGAACTCATGGATCAGATCTGAGGAATTTGAACAATTGTAGCAGGGAACCCAGGAGTTTTCAGAATCAGGATAACCTTTCCAAGACACTAAATATTCCAAACGGCGGCAATTCTTGTGGGAAGCCAGAATACAATTTAACTCATACTCAGGTTCACCTTCCACAAGAATGGGTTGGGAAGAGGGAGTCTCTGTTCCTTTGAAGGGAGTAAGAAGACATTCATGGAAGGTGTGAAAAATCTTGAAAGCAGGAGGTAAATCTAGCCAATAGGTAGAGGGACCAATCTGACATTCTACCTTGAAGGGACCAACTTGATTGGGACCTAATTTACAACAGGGAACCTTAAGTTTCATATTGCAAGCATCAACCATGACTAGATCACCTGGCCTGTAAGTTGGACCCTCCTGGCGCTTACAATCTGCATATTCCTTGTAAGTTGTCACGGCGGCAGCAAGAGTAACTTGGAGCTCCTGATGGACCTGTTTCAATGCAGCGGCTTGATCAGTTGCAGCTTCCACGTTGCTAACCAAACAAGGACCCATATTGAAAGAATGATTGTAAACTGCATTGGCATAAAATGGCAACACTTGAGTTGACGTGTGCGGGGCATTATTATATGTGAACTCTGCCATGGGTAGATTATCACACCAGTCATCTTGTTGCGCATTAGTGTAGCAACGTAGGTAGACCTCCAAACTTTGGTTTACCCTCTCTGTTTGTCCATCAGATTGGGGGTAGAAAGCAGTAGAGCGGCACAATTTGATACCAAGGATTCCAGTAAAAGCTTCCCAGAACTGAACAATAAATTGAAAACCACAGTCAGTTACAATCTCCATTGGGATGCCATGTAGGGAGAAGATTCTGTAGAAATTAACATAGCAGTTTCCACCAAAGTAATTGTGGTTGAGCAAGGTACAAAGTGTGCTATATTTGTGAAACAATTGACTACCACCATGATTGTGTTAAACCCATTAAAATTGGGAAGCTCACCAATGAAATCCACCAGCACAGACATCCAGGGTCCCGCAGTAGGCTGTAGTGGAACCAGTAAACCAGTTGTCTTATTCTGACTGGCTTTGGATCAAACACATACCAGGCAATCTCAAACAAAAGCTGCTACCTGCATAGTCAAACCTTTCCAGGAAAACTGGTGGCGGATTAGTTCCACTGTTTTGTTTTTCCCTGGATGACCAGTCATTGGACAGGTATGATTAGCCTCCATGATTTCATCCCAAATAGTGCCCTCTGGGACCCAAAAGCAACCTTGATGGTATAACATTGGTCCTATCTTATGATAACCCTGTGGCTGGCCTACTGGATGTGCACATGCTAGTTCCAGTAACCTATCATAACCCTTAAACAAAGGCTGCAAGGACTTAACTTTAGAATATAAGTCTAAGTCTGCACCCTATGTTAAAGACATGATAGCAAGCGTAGCAGAAGGGCTAATACAAATGTCAAAACCGCAGGCTCGACCCGCCAGCAAGGTTCCAACCAAGCGGGTTTGTGACCCGCAATACAATTACCCAGCCACTTGAAGCCAGACTAGGAAGTCAACTCAGATTACCAAATCCATCAACATGAACAGATGATGATCCTTCACGGTGGATACCTCAATTTGGCGCTTGACTCATTAGCAGGATCAAGCCACTCCCTCTTCCATCCAGCTGTGTGATCACCAATAATGTTCCT
>QTSX02002183.1:360915-430663 GCA_014839935.2 Entomophthora muscae | reverse complement strand
CTACATCACTGTATTGGGGCTGGCCAACCAGGTCGTGCCCCATACTGGGAGTTGGCACCCCCTGGCTACTGCCCTCAACTACCTGGTACGGATTGCGCCTATTGTGTACATGGCCTTTCAGGCCCAGCCTGCCTCTCCTGTGGGAGCCCAACCGGACTCTGATATGGGCCGTGACAACTTGGTAGTATGCAGTGTAAGGTGCCATATACCTTTTTAAACATGGATTTGTCCTTGTGGGGGGTTTTCTTGTGCATCTATTGGTGTACCAGGTGGGAACCCCTCTTGGATATGCCTTATAATCAACATATGCCAATCAGGGTCCTCTTTGTTAGTGTAGAGTAGGTGCTTATGATATACCTTGAAATGATGGCTGCCATAAGTAGCTCCTTGCCTGGTTTGTATCCAATTATCATGGGGTACCTCTTTATGGGGCTCATTCATCCAGCTTGTTATCTAGATAGGTGTTGTTGAGTCTTAAAGAACACCAATGACTTGTGGTTGGTTAGTACTTCAAATATATGTGCATCTTCCAGATAAAATTTTCACTTCATTAGACAGTGATCAATAGCTAATAATTCCTTGGCATTAATAGGGTATCTCTGATCACCTTCAGACAATTTCCTTGATTCATACACAACAGGGAGTAAGCATTATTCTGTTGTTTGAATCCTGATTACTCCTCTAATTGCATAATCTGATGTGTCTGTCTCCAGTTCATAGACCCCTTCATAGTTAGGGTACTGTAGGATGGGGGCCATGACCATTTGCTCATTTAGTTTTCTTGCCAGTAATTTCAGACAGGGGGCAGTCAGAGCTCCCCAGTTGGGAATGCACCTTCTGATATCTACAACCATTTCCAAGAAGATATGAACCTTGCTCTTATTGTGTGGTGTTGGCATATCAGTTATGGCCCTTACCTTCTCCAGGCCAGGTTTAATCCCATCTTTGCTAATGATGGGTCCCAGGGATGGTAGCGCTGTTAATAAGAGCTCACATTTGGATGGTTCAGCTGCCAGTTGGTTGGCTTTAATTGTGGCGGATAACATTTGAACGTCTGTGGTGACAATCATTTGTCCCTTGTATGACCTTCTTTGAGCTTCCAATACACGGAAAGTCCCTCTAAGTTCTTATTGGTCATTTGCGCTCCTAAAAAGCTTCTGGAATTTGATTTGATCATTGAGTCATCTCTCTATGATGACATACCTATATTAGGAATGGTAACATGTGGGTTGACAAAGAGATGGAGATCAGTTCAAGCTTGTGGTTATCAGTTTGACTGTTTGAGAACAGATAGGTGTTACCCCAACATCTTTTAAATGCCCAAATTGACCCTGGAGTCAGTTGTGGTGTTTGTTTAATGCAACCTCTCAACTCTATGATAATCACTAGTCATGCAATCAAGTTGTATCTATATAAACCCTGTCTTCTTTCAATAAACAATATATTATCAGCACCATACTTTAAGCGTACCTTTTTTTATTACTTTGAAGATCCAAATAGCTTTAACTTGAAAGCTATTTACCCCTCTAAAGGGCTAGTAAAAGCCCACCCTCCTTTGTACATCCTTTACTAGCAGCCACCCACCCACTCCCAATACCACTTGCCTTCAAGGTTCAAAGCTCAACCTTTGAACACTTCCTGTTGAGCACCACAAGGTCTTTTCAGTGCTGTTCTTTATTAGGAATATTGATGATTATATCATCCAGGTAGACTATGACATGTTTACCATATGGTTTTTAAATCCTTCATTCATGAATGTAACAAAAGTACTGGGGGTGTTTGCCATGCCAAAGCTTGGTACAAGGTATTCAAACTGCCTGTATTTGGTCCCAAAGGCCGTCTTTGGGATATCCCCAGGGTTAACTTCAACCTGATAGTACCCTTCAGTTAAGCCAACCTTTGTGAAGATCTAAGACCTCCCAGGCATCAAAGGGGGCAATGATAAGAGCCAGGGGATACCCGCTCTTAATCATGGCCTGATTAAGAGCTCTGTGATCAGCAACAAGGTGTAACCATCCACCTTTCTTTGCCGCAAAGAATACCGCTCCCCCAAAGAGGGGTTCAGAAGGCCAAACATACTCTTTTTTAAAGCCTGACCCAGGGATTCCTTTAGTGCATTGCCTTCTTGGGATGTCAATTGGTAGATGGGCCAAGCTTTAGGGGAACCCCTTCCAGGCCAGCTCCAGGTTAAATACCATGTTGGGTGACATCCATGCCGCATCTCCTGGAACACCCAGGGGCTCTTGGACAGGCTGCTGGCCTGAAGAGTACTGTTTGCCCCAGACGCCATATCTCTGAAGTGACTGATCTTAAAGTGCCGGTGCTCCAGCCAATATTAACAACATCCTTCTCCTCCTCCATTTTGGTAATCTTAACAGATATGTTATCTCTCAGGAGGGTGTTAAGGTGGGTTGGATACACGTGATGGTGCACTTCTCCTGGCTGTATGGTGAGGGTAGCACTGTCCCAGTCAATGTGAGGGTTGGTCTTTCTCATCTAATCCGGACCAGTTATTACATTGCATTTAAGGTGTTGGAATGATGGGGCCAAAGGGTAGTTTGTACATCCCCTATTTGGGCCCAGAAGGGGTTTTCTTCTCTGGTGACAGGTGTGCTCCTGTTGTCTTCCATGACAGCTCTCTTGACGTTACTTTGGACCCTGGGTAGTTATATGTGGTTGGCAAATCCTTTGTTAATGAGGGATCAGTCCGCTCTAGTGTTGAATAGCGCTGTGCCTGGATATATGCAAAGCATAGATGATAATCAAGAAGTTCATTTCCAGTTTGGGCAGAAAACTTTATAGGATCACTGGATAGTACTTGGATCATGGTAATTGAGTCCACATCTTGGTCCCTGTAAAAGTCTTGTGTGTTGGGGGAGGGTGGCTCACGCAAGCGCTCCCTCAAGCTTTTCCCTCCTCGTTGTTATCTTTAGTTCTTGCCTGGTTATCTTGAGCAGTACAATTTCTGCTTTGAGGATGGGGGTTATTAACTTGGTTGTTCTTCTTGTTAGGTCAAGGGTCCTTCTTTGCTGTGGTGATCTCCTTCTGTTTATTTGTTTTGTGTAATTTATCAGATTTTTGAGCTGCATGTTTTCTGTCAGGGCCCAGAATGGGTCAGACAAAACCCTATGTTACATAGGTTGAACACCTGCAATTGAGCAATTGCACAACCAATTGATTGTGTCGTCAATTACACAGATTTACCAAAGAAAACCTTAATTCCAAGTGGGGAATTAAACCCTGGTCAAGGCCAAGCCTGGAGGCAATTGGAAACCGTCCTAAAGCCAAGCAAAAAAGATTTTAATTGGCCCACACCCTCTGAAACCCAGAATTGGGAACTTGGGTTGCCAAATGGCCCAAAATTTCCCTACCAGCTTCCCCAGGGCAAAAATAATGAAAGGATCCATCTAACTGACAAATAAGGAGTCACCGGTGGGGACCAGCTTGAGAATAACCCATTGACAGCCAATAAGAAGTTGCCAGTAATTCTAATTGCAGTTTTCCAGCAGGATATAGCTGGGAACACTGACATCCCCTTTCTTTGTTGACATCTTCATCTAATAAACTTTGTTGGTTAATGCACACTGAGCATTTATACTTTTCAGGGGTTTATTACATTATTACAAATTTTATACTGCTGGTGCTTTCAAACAGAGAGTCCTCCAGTACCAACGCCAGCGCTGGGAAACGGAGCAACTTCTAGCTGCCTCCAACCAACCACCGCCAGCCTTTACCCCATCTCCTAGAGTGCTGGACCAAGAATTAATTCCTACTTCTGCACCACGCCCCTTCTTTCCTGGTGTTTCTCTGCTCTAAAAACTTTCCCAGCCAAGCCTGACCATGAGCGCTGCCACAGGAGAACTTCCTCTCATTCCTTCTGCTTCATCATATGACTACAGTAAGCTTGGATTTGCCTATTGAACCATGCTGGGGCTCACTGAGCAAGTGATACCCCACATGAGAGTGTGGCGTTCTTGGGCTACTGCTGCCAATTATGTGATGTGGATGGCCCCTGTCATCTACTGGGCCTTCCAGGCTTGACCCTTTCCCTCGACCAAAGCTTCCCCTGGGAGTCACCCAGGCCATGCCATTTTCCTTCCAAGAATACATCTTTGAGGTTCTTGTAGCAGTTTATGTCAAACTGATGTCTAATGTGTGGAGGGAGGCCATTTTAGAAGTCTAGTTGTGGTCTAGGCTTGTTGAAGTTGATGGTATTGGAAGCTTGGTACTGTAAGTCTTTGCACGCTGCAATGTACTCCTAAGTTGTTCCTGTCATTTTAAAGGTTCTGAGTTTGGTCATGATCACTGCATCAGAGTCATTTATGATAAACTTTTCCAGGGCAGCATTTTTAGACATTTCCCAGTATTTGTTATGATCTGGGTGTTTTTTGAACCATTTGCTCAAAAAGCAGATAGCAGCTCTAGTAACTGGTAAGAGAATTTCACTTGCCCAGAGTTTGTGAGGATAGCCTACTTGTGTAAACTTGTTTTGGGTGCTTTTATCCAGAGGTTAGGGTTTTCTTGGTGTAGTCCTGAGAATGTTCCAATTTATGCAGAGTGTAGGTGTTGGAATACAATGTTGGGTATTTGGGGCATGCCAAGGATCTGGGGTGGGTTCAGGGCTCCCTATGTGGTGATGAAGTTGTACTGCTTGGTGGGTGCAAGGGTATTGTTGAAGACAGTGTATCCTGTGGAGATATCCTGACTTTCTTTGTATCTTCTCCAGCGAGTGGGGAGTGCCATCTGTGGGGCTCTTTTCTTTGGAGAATTTTTCCTTTATGCTGTGTAGGGGTGGATAGCCTACCTTTGCTACTGCTGTTGAGTATATACGTCTGGGAAGTATATAAAAGGGAATAAAGGGGGAAATTGAGAAGAGAATGATGCTTTATTTGATATATTGGTAAAGATTATAGTGTCATGGTTGTCATGGGGCTTTTCTAGGTAATGTTTTATTTAGGACTTGAAAGGGTTGATCCCAGTATAATATGGGCAAATGATAAGAATGCCATTGACTTAATTATTAATTGGGGGATCACTTGGGAATTGATTTCTTGAGAGGGAGTAGTTGTGGTATTATTTATTTAAATGAATGTCACAAGTAGGGATTTATGTATAAAATTAAGGAAGCAAGGCTTTAAAGTGAAAATTAAATGCGATAATGAGTTTATTTATGAATGGTAGCAGAATGGAGGGGTGGGCATGGGTCGGTTGAAGGGGAAGAAATGGTTAGCAATGGCGAATTCGGTATCCTTCATCCCGCAGTTGCTGTCTTGCACAAAGTTGGGGGAGCACTGTTTTAGCTGTGACCTGACAAATGGGGTTAACTCCGAGTCGTAATACTCTTGCCCCACTTGGCTGTAGCCCATGTACTGGTCAGGGAGATGGGGGACAACGTCTCCCTTCTTGGCATAGCGGACGAGAGGAGCATCTAGCGTCTCGAGGTACTTGGCAAATGCAACGTTTCCTGGGCGGGGCCCGGAGTAGTCAAAGAACCTAGCCTTGTTCTTGAGACCCTGGGCTTCCAGGAGACTAAGCCAGGCGGGCATGGAGATGGCAGTGACGGAGCCTCCAAGGCTGTACCCGGTGACGTGAAGGGTAAAGTTTTGGTAGCGGCTTGTGTTGAAAAGCTCAATAACTTTCCTTTCGGTTGGCTTCTTGAGAGCCAAGTACCATTTGAGATGCCCTCGGTGGACCTTCTCTTCGCCACCAGGAAAAGGGTAACTGACCAATTCCCGATCGGCATTGGTTTCCCAGTTCTTCAGCCCCACAGTAAGGCGGTAAGAGACGACGATAAGCTTGTGGGTGAGATCAACCGCAACAGCAGTGCGTGCCTCAATCTCGCTGTCATCAAAGATAGTCGCCTCTTCAAATTTCCCTTTGCAGTAGCAAAGCTGAGTATCCACCATCTCCTGGGTACATCCCGAGATGAGTGAATGATACAAAAAGTCATCCAACTCTTCCCCCGTAAAGCCATAGTTGACGCGAGGTGGCTTCAGTGGCACCTGACTCTGCCCAACCTGCCCTCTCCTTCTTCTTTCGCCAAGATCATCAATAAGCTCCTGTAGCTTGGCAAACCCCTGGGGAGCATTTAAATTAATGGTAATTATTTCTGCCAAGGTGTTGTCACCCCAGACACCTGCTGCCAAGAAAAGAGCAAATCGAATTACCCACTCGAGTCTAAACATGCCTAGCATCCTTCATCTTCCAGACTTTTATACTTATTCATTATCCTTGCTAACCAATCATCATACCCGCAACGAATCTGTTGTTATCCTCAACTCTCCAAACCAATCATATTTAATAAACTCGCTTTACTTGTGGCAATCAACCCAAATAAATATGTAATCTAAACCACTATTAGTAGATGGCAACGACCATCCACTATCAACAACAAAGCCGAAGATCAATCATTCTACAATAAAAAGTATTTTAAATCAATTCTTCCCAAAACAAATCACTTAATACTCAAACCTATATTTAACCTCACAAATATAAATACCAAACCAAATTGTCTCAACGCCATGAAATCATACTCTCTACTGATAGCATCCCAGTTATAAGAATGGATCAATTAAATCCCGCCATGGAATTTAAATCGAACATCCAAAATACATAAACCAACTATCTTTAACTTCCCACTAATCAATAACTCCTGCTTTCCAGTATAACCAACTTACCCATAAATCTCAAGAGGCAATCCATACCTTGACCAAATCACTTCATAACTAGGCTGACAAGGTTGCAGCGACTATAAATCACAAGCCCGATGCTTGGAACATATCAGACCAGATAAAACCAACATGTATTTGTGATATCACTTCTACTAGAATATGCATCACACTGTTTCAACTGAGTTACCGATATCAGTTACAGAAGAATATTTTTTATTGAAAATAAGATTTTTATACCATTATGAATAGCACCATGACATGGCCCTAAATTTAACCCTCAAGGTTAAATTACATAAATTATCAGGGCCCAGGATACCCCTAAAAAATTATTGACACAGCCATTTTACCTCAACATGCATAGAAGCTTTTAAACAATGATCCCCATGATGCAAAACTATCTGCCAACAACTTCAAATGGCCACTAAGTTGCAAGCCCCACATGCTGCAGGCCCCAAATATTAGCCCCATGAGAAAAATTGCATTTGAAAACCATCCAGAAATGGTTGGGCAGGGAAGTGAGTGTCTGCTTTCACAACCACTTAAGTGTTTGTGTCAGGATACCAAGAGTACTGCAGAGCTCCAGCAGGTGAGGGAGGAGTTGAAGCAGGTACTGGCATGGCCCACCAGATGATGGGACCTAACTTTACCAGATAGGAAATGGCCTTCCCAGCCATAGCCCAAGGCCCAGCCGCCAGCAAGGCAGAGCCAATCAATCCTGTGAGCGCCAGGTAAAGCACTCCTAGGAATTGACTACTCTGGCCAGTGGCATCAGAGGTAGGTGGGGTTGAGATGGTTGGTTTGGGTGTTGGGGGTGGTTCCATGAGGACCAGGTAGGTAGCAGGATTGTTGTACTTCCCGTTGAAGATCAAAGGGTAGATAGTGATTGCCTTGCCGTCACGGACAATTTGGTAAGGTTCCTTGGGTGCGTTTGGGCAGGTGTACCACTGCAAGTCTTCTGAGGTCCAGGGTTTGTGGTCAGGATTTGGGGGATACTCAGTGAAATGCACAGGGCCAAATAGTGTGTTGGGTGGACAGTAGTAGTCAAAGGCTTCAGTTTTGTCAACTGAAGTCTGGCTATCTATCCCAGTGAGTGGGTACTGACGCTTGGGTGTATGCAGATGGAAGGGTATCAAAAATATGTATGGAAACAGATTGGTGAACCAAAGGTCCATAACAACTTTATTTGGTAAGGATGACAATACAGAACTTTTTCAAGTGCTTCTGATTTATATACTTACTCACATGCAGGTGCCTCTGGGCATTCTTCTGGTGCTATCTTTGTGGCAAGGCTTGGCATCTCAGGTTCTGCTGTTTGGTTGGATGTGTGGTTTTTTTAGGGTTTTCAGGAACAGTTGTTGGTTTTGGTGGTTTATCTTGGCCAGCTTGGCCATTGGTTCTGGCAGGTTTGGCTTCTGAGGTTATGGGGTTTTTTCTTATTTGATCACCATTTTTTGGACTGGCTTGACAGGCTTTTCTGAGCCAAGCTTGACTTTTTTTGAGGTCCCCAATTGAAATTCCCAAATTACTTAACGGAGGGTGGGCTTGATCTGGGCTTAATGGGCAGCTAAAAATAGCCTGCCCAGGCCCAGCCAAACCCACCAAGGCTTGGGTGTAGCTTTTGGGGCCCAGAACGGGCCCCTTAGCTGCCACCAGAGCAGGCATGATTCCCACACCTGGATTTGCTTCAAAAGAAAAAATCCAGGTGTGGGCAAATCCCCCCACCCGCTAGCCCCGCCTGGTGGCTAGGAGCGGGTTTGATTCCCGCCCCGGGGTTCAAAGCTGTTACTTTTGTAATGGTTTGGGCACAAGAAGTTATAGTTGATGTGGCACCTCATCAAATGAGAGCCAATAATGCCACAGCATAGCTACAGTTAATGTGCTGCCCCCTGAGCACACAAATACACAAACATCCCAATAATGCCTTTGAAGAGAATGTCACTAACCTACTGATGGCACATAAATTAGATGCCCTTCAAGTATAAAGATTAGGAAGGAGAAACTTCCTCACTGTTGACACCTTTTTAATAAAAATAAAATGCAGCAGGAGCATTTATTGTTTGCAGGGATTTACTACTTTTGTACCAGTCAACATCCACTATTTGCATTGCTAAGGGGATCCTAACAACAATATCCCTTGTTACACCAGCAACCACCAGAGCTCCCAGCACCCCTGCTGATTTCAACTTACCACATCTCTGACCAGGAATCATTCCACCCTCACCACCTGGATATGAATCCCTGGGGCTAATTTGCTAACACCCCAGTAGGCCAACATCCCTGCCAAATGAAGGAAGCTCCAACCATCTCTCATACCCTGGAAGCCCTTTCAAACCAAAACTTCAGCAAGCTAGGGGTTTTCTATATCATTGTCATGAATGGCATTTCAATACTTGTATTGAAAACCTGGTCATCAAATCCAGGGTCTCAGAAAAAGTCTTGTTACAATCAGGATAGACGGTAGCCAGCCAGACTGCCAGTTGGGAAAACCTTGGACCGCCAGAGATATCTTGCCCCAACCAGGAGGAACAGAAACCTGCCAACCTGACAAGTTTCAAGACTAAAGGTTCAAACTCAACATTGGAAACCCCGGAATCAAACCCTGATCCTCCAAAGGCTACTTGAGTCACACAAAAAAGACAAAAAACCGTCAACTTGCTAAGTTGCAGACCCAAGTTGTCAAATTACCCCGAGACCTGTCAGACTCTTAAAGACAATTCCCCAAATAGACATCAGATTGCTATTAGACATGTGTCACTAAAGATCCAAACCTATGCTGAAGTTGTAGCTTCCCTAAAGTAGGTTACAACAAGGCCTCCTGCCAGTCCTGCCAATGATTACCAGCTAATGTCAGCCTCCAGCCCAGAATGGGTAATACAATTTGACTTCTCAGGTGATGTGGTGAACAGTATAGGTGGAACAAAGCATCAGCACTTCTGTTCACCAGAGCAAGCACAACTAGGATCCGCTGCCGGCAAAACAAAAAGCCAAGGACCAAGCCCTTCCAGTGAACTGTCCCCAGACCTGAAGTACGCAAAAAGCAAAGAAGCAAAACCGCCTGGTATAAGAACCCTGGCGGTATGGTGATGACCATATGGTCATTTTTGATAATAAAGTTTTATGAACCTTTGGTTTGAAAAAATTCTACCTTATCTAGTATTAGTGCTCTTTCATCTCAACTCCAGCCAAGTAGACCATGAGGCAACTGCCCTCTCCAGAGACCAACCTGACAACCCGCATCAGGCACTATACTGTCCCCCTGGAGCCCCCTTTGAACCTGTGCATTTTACCAAATACACACCCAGCCCTGCCTACTTGGAGTATGACTTGGAGACCATTCTCATTGCCGACCTCTTGGCCAGAACTAGAGAGACTGAATACATAGGACGTGAAGGAAAGAGGATCAAGGTGCTGCCCTTATTGTTCAAAGACAAGTACAATTATCTGGCTGCCTACTTTGTTCCCATGACTCCACCCTTAACCCCGCGGTTGACCGCCCAATGGATCCCCCACTGCTGCTGAGACCACATCCACTCAACTGTTTGGAGTACTTTATATTATTTTGACGGGAATGGTAGACACTATGGTTCCTAACTCCAGGCCCTGGTCTTTGCTTGGGCAATCTATGTCCTATATTATCAAGTTAGCACCCATCCTATGGTGGGCACTACCCATTGGCCTGGCTGTACTCCGTCCTGAGTCAACCAATGCCTCTACCTATGTCTGGCTTCCTGACAATCATAGTGTTAGGTTTAGCCAACCAGATTGCACCCCACCCTGGGAATTGGTGCCCTTGGGTCACCCCTTCAAACAACATGTTACAGATCACCTCTACAGTACACATGGCCTTCCAGGCCCAACCCTCTTCTCCCCAAGAAGAACAACCAATAACCAGTATAAGCCATAAAAATGAATAATGCTCTTGATTTAAAGTGAGAGAAAAGACATTATTGATAGATGCTGTATATTGTTGTTATAAAGGTTGGGTAACCAGTCAAGCTGGGTCAAGGGTTGACCCTGAAAATAGACAACTGTGGTAAAATCATCTCCCTGGCAATTGGCTATTAAGTAAAGTGAGGATTCAGCCTTTTCCCCAATTGACAACTGGAAATTGACACTTTTTTAATTAAAAGATCTCAATATACTAAACTCTTTTAATAAAATTAGGCTATACAGCTATGGTACACTAAAGTGACCTCAGAGAGCTCAAAAATGCACTAAAAACTGTTTCTCAATCAATGAGAGTAAGGATAAATAAGCAATTATTTCTCATTTTACTATGTAATTTATGCTCACCACTATATAAATATTTTTATTCCCATATAAATTAAAGCTCTAATGAACCAAAAATAACTTAAGCACAATGATATAAGCTATGCAAGATATAAATAAATAAAGATATCTATTTGATATAAATCATATAAGTACAACTGTGTTTATCTTATGTTTTACTAGTAAGTTAACAAAAATTAAGATATTGCAATTGATTTCAGCTATAACTATTCATCTCAAACTTGCCATATTTACATAAAAGATCAGTAATATCTAGTTAAATCATTAAATAGAAGAATTAAAACAAAAAACTAATTTATCAAAGCTAAAAAGTAAAAATTAACGCTAGAAAGTTAAAAGTTAAACCATAGAAGCAAGCAAGTTTACTCTTCGCCCTTCTTTCCCTTTTCCATTCTAGCCCCTTCCAGGAGGGCAGTGGCAATAATCTCAAGCTGCTGCTTAAGCTCAGAGGCCTTGTATTTGTGCTTAGCTGCACCCTGGATGGCCTTGGTGAAGAGGGTGGATTGGGTGGTAGGCTTGGTGGGGGGACGCGGTTGGCAAGATCTCTGAGCTTAGGGATGGTTTTCCTGCTCATGCTGCAGGAGGGAGAAGAACTTGATAAACTTTGGGTGCAGCCCAAAGTTAGCCTTGAGATGCTTGTGGTAAGCCTCAAGAGCCAAAGTGGTCTTCAGCTTGCCATTTACCACAGCCTGTTACACAAACCAGCTGGCCTTGGCACGGGCCTTGCCTCTGTGTGATAACCTTCCCAATCTACTGGGGCTCAAAGTAATCAAGAAAAGGCCTGAGATTTGGATGCTTCACTATGAAGGAATCTTTTGAGAGAACCTCAAACCCCTGGGCAGTGTGATTTGGCTTTAAAGAAGCCAAGGCACTAAATTGTGCCAGCACAAATTTGTGGGTGTCCAAGGTATCCCTCCGGATCAACCTACTAAGCTCAGCATGGGCCTGCACATTGCAAGCAACTGATTGGTGAAAGTGGAAGTGGAAGTGGCACCCCTGAACCTCTCCTCTAAGCAGTTGTTCAAATGCATTGAACTGAGCAGGCGCAAAGTCCATAATGCATATATGAGGCCCCAGAGCTCTCAGTCTTATCTTTCCCCCAAGTCCAGGGTGACCTGGTCTTTATCAGCATCAGGAGGGTTGGTGCAGGTGTGAGAGGGGTCTTTTTGGGGTCATTGGTGGTGGGAAAGAGGGAAAGATTGCAGCAAAAAATGGGTGTAGATGGCCTTGATGGCCCCAAGAAAAAGAAAAAACATGAGTGGAATCACCCAGGTGTCTATCTGGGCTAGAGTTGGGATGGGCACCAAAATCTACACAATTGGTTTTGTGACTTTGTCAGTTTATCACAATTCATTTTGTGACCTTTATGTCACATCACAATTCATGCAGATTGGTTTTGTGTTTTTAAGGAGCAGTACACAATTTCAACTGCCACATTTGTGCCCTGCTCCAAAAGTCACAAAAAATCTGCATGAATTGTGATGTGACCAAGCACAATCTCATGTGGTTTTGTGTTGTGTCCAATCATAAGTATTTAAGCTATTCCTTTCAATTGAAGTAGATATTTATAATATTTTGATTGGTGTTTTAATATAATTATCTAAAAAAACTGTGGTACAATCAAATCTATCATTGTGAGGTCATGGAAGGTAAAGATTTAATAAATTCAATTTAAAAAATAAAGTACCACAACTGAACTTCCTCTAATTTTACATCCTGTGCCTTGCACAAAATGACACCATCTGTTTTACCCTTGAGAACCATTCTAATTTTACATCATGTGTCCCTTCACAAAATGAAATCATCAGTTTCATCCATGAAAACCACCTTCCTTTTATATTTTGTGATCTACACAATGGAGTGAGGCACAAATTATGGCCTACTCCAAAAGTTGTGACACAAAATCACATGGAATGTTTTTTAACCAATCCAAAACTTCCAAAAAATGGTTTTGTGACACTGTGTTTGCACAATTGCTGTTTCTGTCCCTTCCCTAATCTGGGCATGGATCATCTGGAGCTGGTAGAAAATCCATGGGCAAGTGGCAAAGGTACTTTCAACTTGCCAGGTTGACGCCCTTTTTAACTCCATCAGGTTCTGCTGAGTTGAGTAGCAGATTATATAATCCTAGAACCCTGGGCTGTCATTGTGAATCAGGGAGCGCTCCCCACTTGGGAGCTGCTTAAGCTCGTGGGTGAGCATGAGCTCCAAGAGGACGTCTAAGGCCTTGAGGGAGGGGGATTAGCAGTGATTATTTTATTGCTGATAAACTTAACCAGCGGTAATGCATGGAAAGCAACTTGAGAATATTGGGCTTCAGGTGCTGGAGGGCCTTAATAGCCAGATCTGAAGCACAGAGGTTGGCAGAGGTGAGAATGGCATGAACAAGGTACCACTTCAGCATACAAGTGATCAGGTGATTGGGGGGGGGCTCACAGGTGTGCTCCCCTTTCTCAGCAGTAACCAACTCCCAACCCTCAGTGCTCAGCCGGGCCCCACAAGTCTTATCCTCACATACAAAGTGCTTGCTCTTGGTGGCGCGCTTTTGATTATTACAGTTGAAAATGTAATTTTCAGCAACGTAACCAGGGCCGCCTTTTACAGACATAATTGGAAGTACCAGGGGAAGCACTTAGGAACTTTGAACTCTCCGTTCACATTACAAATGTTGTGGATGGCCAGTGGATCCCAAGCCACGTGACCAGAAGCTTTGAACTTCTTGGAATATTCCTCAGGCTCATCCTGGGGGTCAGATGAGGGAGAGGGGAAGAGCCATCAGGAGGAGGAGGGAAAGGGTTCTTTGGGGCCTTCTTGAAAGCCTCCCTTTTTCTTATCAGAAGAAGAGGTGGGCTCCTTGAAAGCCTTTGCCTTTGTAGTATGGCGCTCCTTGGTGGGCTCAGAGTTGGCCTCTGACTTGTAAAATGATTGATCAGTTAGATTGTCATCACTTTTATTAGGTGAGGACTTGTGGGGGAAGATGAGGGTGGTGGGTGGGTGGGTGGATGGGTGAGAGGAGATGAAGTTGGGTGAGAGGGGAGAGGAAATATTTGCCTTTGCAGGCTTCTTGGCACACTTGGGGGTGGTGGCAGGGTCCTTTGAGTCCTCTGAGTCCTTTGAGGCTTAGAGCTTAGGCTAGTTGCTTGCTTTGGATGATATTAGCTAAAAGAGTTTAGTATTGTAAAAAATTGAAAAGATATATTAAGTAAAAAAGGTAAAGAAAAGCAAAATATAAGTGAAAAGTATACAAAGAAAGTTTTATTTATCAATAAAAGAACATAACAAAGTAAATAAAAGCAAAATAGGGCCTCAAAGTATAGATCAAAAGGGTAAACCATAGATAATAAGTGATATTTGATATAGCATCAAAGATTTTAGGTTCAGCATAACATCTTAGGGCTAAATCAATGAAAAAGTATATTTAAAAATGGAATAAATAGACAGAAGTTATATGGGGAGTAATAGGGAGAGTAGTAGAACATACTTGCAAAAAAATAAGTTAATATGTGGAATTTTTTGTTGGAGGTTGAATATTCAAAAATTAGTAAAGTGTCAAGTTTGGCACTGTCAATCAGCTGAAAAAAAACCTAATTCTCACTATTGAGTAAAAAAAGCTGAATTCTCACTGCTGAGCTTCTTAGAGTTGAGCAAAAAATCAAATTTACTATATTTTTTACATATAAAACATGCTTATGTTGCAACATTTTTGATTACTCCCTCTCTGAAAAATAATTCCCTGAGTGATTCCCCAACTAATCATTAAGTTGGTGAAACTCTTATCAACTGCCCATCTATTATGGGGATCAAACATTTAGAGTCCTAAGAGGAATATTGCTTATACAAACCTCATGACCTAAGAGGAACAATTATTTAGATAGGCCCCATGACTACTATGACGTACATGGACAGTATGTAGCTTTTCATGATACTATATAATAATCCAAACTCATACTCAATAAAGTATACTTTTCTTCTTAATTTTTCCCTTTTTTGTTTTATATACTTCTCAGAAGTATATACGACAATCCCTTCATTGTAAAATAATTTTCTGGAGAGAGCATTAGAAAAAGCTACAACAGTTGTGTATGTGTTTGTGAGTATATTGCTTTGACTAAGGATTCTGATGAGGCAGGATTTTCCAATTTAGGTGATAAATGCTTGTTTAGGCGAATTTATATTCTACTGTGTTGGTATATATTTAGCTTGGTTAGCACATGGGAGGGAGGGGGAAAGGCTTGTTAAAGGGGAGGAGGTGGTGTGGGGAGATGAAGAAGGTATCCTTTAAGCTGCAGTTGATGTCCTGGACGTAGTTGGGGGAGCATTTCTTAAGGTGGGTAGGGACTAGGGAGGTCATCTCTGGGTCGTAGAATTCCTGCCCCACATGGCTGAATCCGTCGCTTTGTTCGGGAAGGTGAGGTACAATGTCGCCCTTCTTGGCATAGCGAACAAGCGGCAGGTCTAGTGCCTCGAGGTAGTTGGCAAAGGCAAGGTTCCCAGGGCGTGGGTTGGAGTAGGCAAAGAACCTTGCCTTATTCTTGAAGCCATTGCGGTCTAGGAAGTCAAGCCATGCCGGAACGGAGATGAATGTGACAGATCCACCTAGGCTGTAGCCAGTGACGTGCAGAGTATAGTCCTTGTGGCGCGGGTCAGAGAGATACTCAAATGCCTTCTTTTCAGTCTGCTTCTGAATGGATCGAAAGTAGTTGAGGTGGCCATGGTGAACCTTTTCTTCACCGTCAGGGAAGGGGTAGCTGACAAGATCCTTCTCTTCATTGGTAGACCAGTTGTTTGGAGCCACACTCAGCCGATACGAGACAACAATTAGTTGGTTGAGAGAATCCACTGCAACTGTGGCGCGTGATTCAAGGTTTAAGTCTTGGGCTACGGATGCATTCTCAAACTTGTTTGAGCAAAAGCAGAGACCAGCGTCAATATGGCCTTGGGAGCAGAAGCTGAGCAAGGAGTGTTCCAAGTAGTAGATGATGGAGGTTTCAGAGATGTTATGATCACGGCGAGGCTGGGAAAGGGGATATACAAGAATAGGATCAAGATCCTTATCCTTGTTCCTTTGTACGGTGTCTATGTAGCCTTGAATCTTGACAAAAGATTCTGGAACTGAATAGACAACTCGGGATAGTTCCCCGACATCACTTGAATCCAAGCCAAGCACTACCACCAGGGCAGATAATTTAATTGCAAGTTTTCCTAAAAGCATAATTTACTTGATATACCAGATCTTTATTTATACCTCCTTACACTAGCATTAAATATTATAAATTAAATTTGATTAATTAATTAACAGTTTTATTAAATTAAATCACTTTGCCACAATTCGATTCGTTGTGAATACTAAAAGCAACAGCACTTATATTGCTTTTAGCTCCTTTCCCTTGTCATTAATCCAAAAACAAAATAGTTTAAACCAAAAATAATACCTACTAATCAAAGAAAAACGATGAATTTACTATAGCTCATCCTAACTTCAGCCACAAATTCCTTTAATAGCAAGAATATTTGCTTTTAATAATGCCACATAAAATTTCCTCGTCCCAATAGCCATCTCTATTACTCTTTGGTTGGTTGCAAAGGCTTGAAACTGCTGGCTGAAAATACATTTGTAGCTACAGTTCTTTCTTTAAATTTTAATTTATAAATATATATTTTATTTCGATTCAAAAGCTGAGACTTACATTAATGGATCAACTTGATCGTTTAACTGATGGGCAGCTGTAAATCGGAGCATCCCAAGCTGCCACAAATCTCCCAGCTGCTTGGTTAATTTCGCATAACCTCATATTAATCAACCATAAGCTTTTCGCGGGTAGTAGTTCCTTACAAAAATACAAGCTTTCAACCAAAGCCAAGATTAAGATTTGTGAGATTTACTCTGAAGTCCGACTTTGTCTGATCCAATTCTTAAAATATTGAGCCCCCATCGTGCTATAGCGATGATTTCATTACTAACTACAATATCTGAAAGAAAAAACCTATCAATGAGCTTTAAAACAGGCCAGCTGCCTCTTTACAATAAAGTAAAATTTTATTATGTAGCCTTTTTATTTTAGTTCTAGCCTATTTGCTATTATTGCCTTGGGTTCTATTTGACTAGTATTAATATTGTTATTGGTCTGATTTGCCTAAGCTCCTGTAGGCCAAGTATCCAATATTTGTCACCCGTCATTGTGGTGCTTTTGCAGTATTGAGGGAGTAAATTTGAATCCCCACATCTATCATTTTGATGATCCTGACATCTCCTTTACCAGATCAATAATGCAGTCATATGGCAATAAGTCACACTAAGTCCACTCATATTTGATCCATAAATATTACTAGTATCAATCCACATTAATTTTAGCTTAAAGGTCAAATATATTTTTCATAAAATTCTTCTTCTCTCATTTTCTTCTTATCGGGAAAAAGTGTAGCCACGTTGTCAGAGACCCTCTTTAAAAAGGCAAACAGCCTTAAAATTAAAAAGGGTATATTAGTCTCTACAACAGAGAGTATTTTCTCAAGATTTATAGTTGTCAGAACTGAGAATTCAAGTCTCAACTGATAACTCCTATTTTGTTGATATTTAAGCCAAGCCTTCTGTTTTGATTGTTTGTTTCTCTTTTATCATCTTTGGTTACCTATATTTCCGCAAATACTGAGCCATTTCAGCTCAAAATTGTCACAGTAGAACATCAAATGATGGGGATAACATGACCTTGCAAGAATATAAGCTAATATTAAAATGCTGCTAAACCCTTAAAAATATTAGACAATTTAAATGTCGTCATAGGCAAAATATAGGTTGAAGCTGGGGTCACTCAGATGCCCCTCAAAATTCTAGATATCCTCTTTTCCTGCCAGCTAACTGAAAAAATTAGTTATGTGCTATTCATTGTCAAAGGAGTGTGGTGCTTGACCCGCTGGGCGCAATTTTTTAGATTATGACATCATTCAGCCAAGTCCCAAGAAAGAACCATCAACTGATGAAAATATTCACATCAACCAATCAGAAACCAACAATTCTCCTTCTTCCCCAACCTGAATTACCTTAAAACTCTCCTAGCCCCCACACTAGAAACTTGTTTTTAGATAGCTATATTTCCCTGAAGAATAAAACAAGTAATTCAAAACCTTATGTTTTAGTATCTCAGCCTCCTGGCCCCCTGTAGTTGAAAGTTGGTCCCCTGCTGTTTTCCAGTACATCATAGACTCCTTGACAGCGCTGTGGGCTAACTTTTAAGCCTATGTTCTATTGGCTTTGTCCTCAAATTTACCTCTTTAGATAATATTCCTCATTTTGGTTCTACTATATGTGATTTGTTACACTTGTGAAAGCGCAAAATTAGCAACCTCCTCTTCCCAATTTGGTTTAGTGTTGTTGGAGCAATTAAAAATTTGTTTATTTAATCATTATTATTTTTCATTGCATCTTACTGCACATCACTTAATTCTTAAAAAACTGATGTCAGCAAAAAGCCCTCAATTCCAGCTTTCAGAATCTTACTTTTGACAGTATATTTCTGACTTGAAATTATGAGTTAATTTTGCTTAAGCATAGTTCTCCTATCATCTTGTAAGAGAGGGGTGCTAGACTAACAAAGTCTGGCTCTCATCCTGGTGGGAACAACCACCAAGATGCCATCCAGTGCAAGACTCGGATGGCCGCTCAAAGGGGCCTCCCAAAGGAGACTGGCTGAGAAAAAGGGTGGAAATAGGCATCCAGGACCATAACCAAAGCCCCAGAGAGCAACCACAGAGATTGATCCCGGGTGGGAGGGATACCTGGATCCATTGTGGGGACCTGGTGCAAGGAGGGGAGGGAGTGACCTGAGACTGTTGTGGGGTGGAGGTTGTACAAGTCAGAGGAAGGGGGTTCATTAGTTCCTAATTCAGGAGAGGATAAAAGCCCTCAGGGTAAGGACCTGACCAAGGCAACCAGACAAGTGTAGTTAGGATGGCAGGGACCTGAGTTAAATGGCAGAAGGCATTGGAAAGAAGACCAGGAATAGGAACAGAAGTTTGAGCAACCAGGGAAATTATGCTCCAAATACCTGGTCTAGTGGTCCAAAGCAATAGGAAGATAGTGTTGTAAATGTGCTGTTCTAGCAGAGTTACAAGGGGGAAATATTTTGAAACTAGGTAATATTCTTTATTAGGAGATAATGATTATATAGCTGATTTGAATCATGGGTAACAGAAACATGATATTGTTGCTCACACAGTTGGATGGTGAAGGAGGTGACTTGATCCTGGTAATGGATCAAGCGCCAAAATGAGGTATCCACCGTAGGGGATTGGCATTTGTTCATGTTGTTGGATTTGGCAATTCAAGTTGACCTCCTAGTCTGGCTTTGAGTGGCCAGGTAATTGGATTGCGGGTCACAAACCTGCTTGCTTGGAACCTTGCTGGTGGGTCAAGCCTGCTGTTTCAACACCCCCCTGACTGAAGGTTGTCCTCCTCTGGGGGTAGGTTGTCAGGGAGGTTATCAGGAGCCCAGGCGCCATACTGGACTAATTGTTGTTCTGTGGCGGGCAGGGCGGTTTCACATTGTTTTTGTCTTGCTTTGCAGGGTCTCAGGCAATCATGATGGAGGATTTTGTCTTGGTTGCGCTTCCCAAGTCCTTGCACAAGGTAAGTGTTATTTTCATTTACCTTTAGAATGATTGCTGGGCCTACTTTCTTGGGTTGTAGTTTGCTTTTATCAATGTTCATGACCCAAACTGTGTCATCAACTTCATGTTTATCTTGAATTGGGACAAATTTTTTTTGCAGACACATGTTTCCTTTTATGTTTTATTACTTTTGGCCTCTATGACTTGAGGATCTGAGCAAGGGGAATTTTTCTTGGAATTTCCAGCTTGGGTCCTGTCAATGCTTGAATGATATTGGGCTGTGTGCTGTATACTAACTCAAAAGGGCTTTTTCTGGTGGATCTATTCACCCAGATTTGGCACACAAGCAGTGCAGTCAATATCTGCTTATACCAGTCTTCAGGTCTCCTGGCAGTAAGCTTGGCCAAGGTTTGCCTGAGGCTGCCATTTAGCCGCTCTATGCGTCCATTGGCCTGTGGGTAGTATAGTGTTGTCATAGTATGTTTGACCCCATTTTTAGCAAGGTATATGTTGGTGTTTTCAGAGGTCTATTCTTTCCCTCCATCAGTTATCAGGAGTTCTGGATTTCCAAACTTGCTGATTATTTCTCTTCCTATGAAACATTGCACGTCATTACCAGTGTGCGCCTTCACTGCTATGGCTACTGACCATTGTGTAGCAAAGTCTATAGCAGTGATGTAGTATTTATTATCATTGTGTTTCCCTGGCATTGGGCCAACAATGTCAAGGGCCCACACCTTGAAGGGTAGTTGTGTGCAGATGGGTAGTACTGATTTTGGAGGGGCTTTGCTTTTAGAAAATTTCTTGCATACTTTGCATTGGTCTAGGAATTCTTGAACATCACAATACAGGGTTGGCCACCAGGCCTGATGTTTAAGGATCTTGTATAGGTTGCGGCTCTTGGTATGTCCTAGGTCTCTATGATATTGTAGGATGGTGTCCACTTGCTGGTGTGTGAGGATGTAAGGGATGGTAGTCCTGTTGGACATTTTTCTGTGCAAGGTCCCATACACATCAGCAAATAGGTGTTCATTTTTGATAACTGTTTCCTTTGTTATGTCAGTTGTGCTGGGGGGAAACCTTTGTCCGTAGTACCAGGAGGGGCCAATCTGGGTTGAGCCCATTTTCTCCTCTTGTGGCACGGACATACAGGCGCAAGAGGGCGTCTGCCATGGCAAGTTCTGGACCAGGTCTGTACTTTATAAGCATATTGAATCTCTTCAAGAGTTCCATCCAGAGGGCTTGACAGCAAGATAGATTTTCTTGAGTTTCAAAGTATAAGAGCAACTTGTGGTAGGTCAATGCTGTGAATTCTTCCTGCCGTTCTAGATAACAACGCCATTTGACTAGGCAGTGCACAATGGCCATCAGTTCTTTGTTGTAGATAGGGTATTGACACTTACCATCTGTCAACTTTTATGATTCATAGGCTACAGGCAAGAAGTCACCATCAATATTTTGATTTGTAGTACTCTGTTGTGAATGCCACCATTTATCATGTTTTGATTTTGCCTTTTTTGGGTTATTTTGAGGACAAATCTCTTTCTTTTGCTTTTGCCCTTTGAAATGAGGCTGGCTCCAAATTGGGAAATACAATTGTTCAGTTTCCTGATCCTGCGCAACTCACTTGCCCCACTCATGCTTGTGGCAAGTGATCCTACCGTCCTGGTATTGTTTTGTGGTATTGCAAACCACTATATAATCCATTTCCTATTTTCCAATAAAATTAAGTTCTATTCACATTTTTGTCTTTGTGTCACCACGTACTTTGGCACCTCTCTAGCCACGTCTAGCAGATATTATTCATTCAGGGCCACAATGTAATCACATAACCTTCCCTGCCATTCTAAAAAGACTTAGTACAAATCCAATCCTAAGGTTAGGATTTCCTGTTGTGACTCTGTGCTGCGCCTCATATCACAACATACCCCTCCCCAATGGATGCGTCTGAGGCGTTGGTTTCCATTTGGTATTCCCTGTCATGTTTAGGATATTGCAGGATAGGAGCTGTTGTGAGCTTCTCTTTGAGACGTCTAAAACAGAGGTCACATTGGGGGGTCCACACAAACTTGGATTTGGCACCAGTTATGGCGGATAAGGGGGCAGTCAAAACACCACAGTCAGGTATAAAGCGGTGTACATAGGCCACCATCCCCAGGAAGGTGTGGAGTTCCAACTTAACCTTGGGTGATGGCATCTTGCAGATGGCCTGTATCTTCTGGCTGTTGGGTTTGATGCCATCTTTTGAGACTATGTGTCCCAGGAAAGGCAGTTGCTAGCAGAAAAAATGGCACTTGGAGGGCTTGGCCAGCAATTTGTGTTATGTCAGGGTAGCAAAGACTGCTTCTAGGTCTTTGTGGTGATGCTCCACATAGGACTATAGACAATGATGTTGTCTAGGTAGACTAAGGCATGCTTGCCTATGTGCAGGGCAAACACCTTGTTCATGGAGGTCACAAAGGTGGAGGTGGTGTTTTTCATGCCAAAGTTGAGTACCACACACTCTTATGAGCCGTATTTAGTGCAGAAGGCTGTTTTGGGAATGTCTTCCTCCTTGATATGAATCTGATTGTAACCCACAGTTAGATCAATCTTGGAGAAGACTGTGGCTCCTCCCAAGGCATCAAAGAGGTTGTCAATCAGTGGCAGTGGGTAACAATTCTTGATGGTAACTTCATTTAGGTCTTGGTAGTCTGTGACTAGACGCAAGGTACCATCCTTATTGGCCACAAAGAATACAGCGGCCCCAAAGGGAGATTGTGAGGAGCAGATAAGTCCTTTCTCCAATGCTTCATTGAGGTAAGCGCGTAGGGTGTCATCTTTTTTTGGGGTCAGCCTGTAGATAGGACGTGCTTTGGGTACAGCTCCTTTGAGCTGAATGGAGTGTTGGATGTGTTTCTCTGGGAGCAACCCAGGTAGAGCTTCCTTGAAGATTTCTGGATGGCAGGCCACAATTTTGCAATCCTGAGTTGTGGAGGTATCCTGGTGATCTTTGAAGTGTATGATCTTTTACTGGCAGGTGTCCCAGTCAATTGCCTTCAGGCTTTCCTTTTTGTCCAGGGTCTCTGTGATGCGCACAAAAACGTGGTTGCATAGGAGTTGATCCACTGAGTCAGGGTAGATCTGGTGGTTGACACCTTCACGCTTGATGGTCAACACTGAGGTCGCCCAGTCTACATGAGGATTGTTCTTTTGTAACCAATACAAACCCAGTACAATGTCAAACTTTGGGAAGTCAATGACAGGACCTTGGATGGTGGAGTGTTGTTTCTTGAGAATGACAGAGAAGGAGGTGGTTTCCCTTGTCACGGCAATGTGGTGTTCATCAGCTAAAACCACGTTTTTAATCCTTAAAGGATTAGTGGCTAGCTTGAACTTGTCCACAAAGCTGCTGTTGACTAGGGTTTGATACGCGCCCAAGTCCAGGAGTGCCGAGCCTGTGTAACTGCAAAAACAGAAAGGATAGGACATCAGTTTATTGGGATGTCTGGCAATGGTGTACAGTACCGGGTCCTCTGAGGGTACTTGAATCATTGAGCATTGGTCTAGGTCCTTGGGTCGGTAATCATCATTGGGCAAGTCAGGAGTTGTGTGGGGAGAGCTTGGCTTGCTTAATGCTCTCCCCAGGCTTTTCCCTTGTCTTGAATGCCTTGTGTGGCAGTGATACAGAAATGGGTATGATTTGACTGGCCATTGTTCCCACTTCCATGTCCATTTGAACCTGTGGGTTTATGGTTGGTGTTGTTTCTATTGTTCCCAGGGGGTGGTTGAGTGGAACACCTGCCTGTGTGAGAGACCTTGGGTCTTTCTTGTTTTCCAGTTTGCGCTTATGAAGAGCATTGGATGTTTGTTCCGCTTTCTCCACCTTGCAATACAGACTCTGTAGGTTGGTCACCTGGACCAAGTTCACGTGCCTCATTACATACAATTTGAGGGCGTCATAGTACATGAGGTGTGTGGCTGGGGTGTCAAAGGCCATGTCAGAGGGTGCGCATAGTCAGAGTTCCTCATAGGCACAGGTGAGTTCCTTCATGGTGCCTGTCTGGGTTAAGTTCTTTACTTGGTGTATGATCATGAGTGCTGTGTCCTTGAGCACAAACCTTGCCAAGAAGTCTTATTTGAAGGTATCCCAGTTCTTCTTGGTGTGTTCCTTGTGTCACTTGTCACACCAGGTGCCAGCGTCATGGGTCAGGCGGATGGAGATTTCTGCAATCCAAAATTTCTGTGAGCATTCCATCTGGGCCAGCTTGCTCTGGGCAGACTGGATCCATACAGCGGCGTTGTTGTTGGCCCCAGCAAAGGGTTCCAAGGCAGTGCTTTGTAGTCTTTGGGCTACATAGGCGGGCATGGTGTTTTTGTCAGTTGGTTGCGGGATGGTGGCGGCCATCTGGAAGAACCCTTGTGCAGACATGGCATTGAAGGCAGGTAGTGGGATCACCATGTTATGGTACAGGACAAAACCATCAGGTTCTCTGTACCAGGGGTGTATGGAGTCCAGTCCAGCGGGAGGCCAGACATGATTCTGTCAAGGATTTGTTGGCCGCGGCAAGTACAGGCAACAGGCAGAATTTTACAAGATGCAGTAGGATGGAGAACCTATCTGTGCTACCAATGTTGTAACTGTGCTGTTCTAGCAGAGTTACAAGGGGAAAATATTTAGAAAATAGATAATATTATCTATTGTGAGATAATTATTATATAGCTGGTGTGAATCATGGGTAACAGGAACATGATAGTGTTGATCACACAGTTGGATGGTGAAGGGGATGGCTTGATCCTGGTAATGAGTCAAGCGCCAAAACAAGGTATCCACCATAAGGGATCATCATTTGTTAATGTTGTTGGATTTGGCAACTCAAGTCGACTTCTTAGTCTGGCTTTGAGTGGCCGGGTAATTGGATTGCAGGTCACAAACCTGCTTACTTGGAACCTTGCTGGCGGGTTGAACCTGCTGTTTTGACAATAGGTAACAATGTCACCATGACTACCTTATACAAAGGGGACAAAATGGTTACAGATGAGGGCTTAACCAAAACTTCCAGGCAGACAGACCAGAGGAAAGCAAGAGGGAGGACAGTGGCAAGAGTCAGGACAATAACCATTGTTATTAATAAAACTTCAAAATACAAATAGATTTGATAATTCAGGAGTTTTATTTGACAATTGGAATTGGTAAGCAAGGGACCTGACAGCCCATTCTTCAATTATATGCATAGGGGGTGATAATTACGGGAGTTTTAAAGAGGTGTTATTAGAAAGCAATCAAAAGGGGAGCCAGTTAAAAAGTAATGGCCTACTTTTTTCATGGTCTGTGGTCAAGAGAATAGGAGCAGCTGGCCCGGGTGTAAGGTACAGTCACCAAGTTGGGTAAGTACATTCCATGGACTCAGGGTGCACATTTACCTAATGCCTGCCTCTGACGTCCCAACTGAAATGCTCCCAGAACTAATTATTTTGGGCCAAGGGACTCCCAGACTGGGGGGATTTCTTGACGGGGATTCTGCTGATTGTGGAATTTTATACCCACTTTTTCTGGGCCACAGGTTAACCACGCCCTGTACAATGTGGCCCATGTTTTCTTGTTGGCCTGTCAATTGTTTCAAAACAGGACAACACCAGGAAAGCAAACAATCCAGCTAGATCAAAGTCTTCCTCCACAGTGAGAGGAGACTGCAGAGAGGGGGATGGGGTTTTGTCCGTGAAGGCCAGTACAAAACGCTTGTCCACAGTATGGGCCAAGTCCTCCAGGTTTTGAAGAGGCTTAGCCTGCACGCGGCCCGCTTTTTTGATGGTCTGGGAAATATATCCCTGTCCAGGGCTAATGGCAGGCCTTGGAACTTTACACATCTCTTTTTCATAGAATTAAGTATATGTTTTGCTTGGCTCCTGGGGAAAACATACAGGAGGACATGGCCAGAAATCTTTATAAAAAAGATTTGGGGTTTAAAGCTAGCCTTGTGTTATCCTTCAGGGCAAAATTAAGGGCATGTACCGTAATTTCCTGGAATACAAGAAGATGATTTTCTTTTGGCAAAAAGGAAAGGAAAATTCTAAAATAATACTAAAGTCAAAAATGATGTGGATAAACTTGTTGTTATTAGGAAAAAGATTCTACTTAAATGATATAAAAGTGTTAGTGATGAATCATTAGGTAGACAGAGTGGTCAAGGGGGTAACATTGGGGTGAAGTCATATCAGGATCAGACAAGGGCAGGTAAGGTATTCCGGAATGGGTGGATATTAGAACAGACCCATTTACAGAAGATGAGGAATGCCCAAAGTCAAAGGCAAATATGACCCAATCCTTGCACTTATCACTATTCAAAGGCCATATCAATATAGCATTAATGGCGCAATTTACAATAGTATAAAATCCCTCTCAGTTCTATTATATCAAGCAATTCAATATCCTCCTGTTTAGGCTCATCTATAAAACTGTTTTCTCAATCCTAGATATATCTTTTTAATCTTTGGGAAATAGTATTATTGGTGATAGTTGAGAACAGGCTTTAATACAATGCAGCTGTTGTTGAAAAATTCTGAAGTCTTACAATAGTGGGAGTTGGGCAATGAGAAGAGCAATACTCAGATTATGCTTTTGAGAAAAGAAAGGGGATATGTAGAATGAGATAAAAATGGTAATCAAGGACTTCAGGAAGGACAGTGTATTCATTTTTGTTTAAACTAGTTAAACTGAAGTAATAAAATAGAGTCAGGTTTATGTATTGTAAAATTAAATGTTAATCAAAATTTTAACTTAGGATTTAGAGAGGAGTTCTTATAATAAATATAATTTATTTTGGCTTCAGTCTTAGCAAATATTAAAGCAATAATAATCCTTTCTATGAAGTTGCAAGAATTATGATGTATGCTATTTTTAGAATCTTTATAGTACTTTTTTAAAATAAAGGTTATTGTATACAACTGTTGTTGGGCATTAGGGTGATTGATAATCAGGTTCTCAGCTTTTTCCAATATTGTTTTCTGAGGAACCAAAATCCAAATCATAACATTGCTTTCAGAATTTATAATAGAAAAATGTGTTCTAAGGTGCTATAAATGATTTCAAAATGTCATATTTTGGCTCCTATTAAGCTGTTATCAGAAATAAATTGGATATCAAAAATAATTAGGCATCTATAACTTGGAAGTTTAATTTCTGAAAATTATGCACATTTCCTCATTATTTGAGTTTTTTTGAGAAAATGTGTGATTTTCACAGTTTAGTGAGTTTGCATGGATGGACTATTGGTAACCAAATGAAATTTTAGTTGTCTATTTAATGTTGATTAGAGTTGATATACTTTTTCACCAACTACTATGTTTGGTGTTTTTCTCTTCAGGCATTTAGGGTTATAATAGGAAAGACACCTATTAGTACCATACAAGGGTGAAAACTTTTACTGTGGTGTATATGCTAAGTTTTATTAAGATCAAAAGAACAACTGGGACAATAATAAAGTTTTTGTGCCTAATCACAATAGTTGGTATATTCTCTCTTTATCTCTTCGGTGTAGCTTTTTGGTGGGACATTTTTAGTGTACCATGAAATTATTAGAAGCCTAAGACTATCACTAGGGTGGGTAATTGAAGTATAAGCTGCTGAACCCAATTTCTCATAAAGCTTAAGAAGTGAATTTAGGTACTCTGCAATTAAAGACCAGGTAATTACTTGGGTAAAAGAGCAAAGTGAAGCAACATTAGGTCAGCACATGTAAGAAATATTTAGATGAAAATCAATAATTTCTTATACATTGGATGGAAATCATGTGCAAGGCCATCACAGTAGAGTTTACAGAGTCCTAGTGAAATATTGAGATAAGTATTAAAAACCCCAAGGCATTCTGTTATGATTGCAAAAAGAGAAAAATCACTGGGGAAATATTTCCTATGTTTTTTGCTACAATATAAAAATGCTAGGAAAGCCTTTGAAAATGCTTCCCAGAGCACTTTGCTATAGAAGACAAAGTGTTCACTAGCTGCAGGAAAGTGTTGAAAATCTAGAGAAACATTAACTTCTTAAATAAAAATATTAGCAATTGACAGTAAATGTAGACTTTATAATAAAGATTTGGAAAAACTATGAAGATGAATGTGAAGAGTTTCAAGGTTTTATTAGCAATGGATCCTTGTGTGAGTTTTAGGCCTTCTCTACTGATACTAGTCATTGGTGGAAACCCACAAAGCTTAAAATAATGATACAAAAATATTAGGAGAATGTTTTAGGGTTTTAATAAGGTAATACTAAAAACTAATTCTATAGTAGAAAATAGGTGGTAAAAAATATCTCAAGCTTATCAAGAAAATTTACTAAAGGTAAAAGACTTAAATTAGGGGGATATATCAGAGTTTAAATAGTTGAAAAGATATAGTAGTATCTATATATGTTTTGGAGATTGATTGAAGATCTAAAAAAACATTAGCTCTTGTCATTAGTCAGTACTGATAGATTGATTTCAATCTACAGTAGAGAAGGGCCACACAATCACAGCTTGATAAAATTGAAAAGGCAATGGTGTGATTGGACAATTGAAAACTATAGAAGGTTTTTAAAGGGACATTATTTTTACTTCAAAATTAAGACATTCACAACTCCTAATTTTGAAAGTTGTGGTGCACAAGGGTCCTGGAGATGAGGTTAAAGTAGCTGAGCAGCAACTGAAAGAACACAAAAAGACTAATATCTCCTTACTCAACAGAATCACTATAGTTGGGCTCTGAAAGTAATATAAGAGTGTTAGGTTGGTTGTTATGACTGTTTGGTAAAATGATGTCTTTATTGAGGTCTTCTGAGGGTCTTTTATAGTTGGAGGGGAAGGAGGGAAAAGAAAAGGTGAGTCATCCTGACTGAGGTCTGGACTGAAAGGCACTAAGCTATTCTTGAAGGGCTGAAACATTTTGAGTTATATTTAGAAAGAGAATGGCTTAGATTGGGTGGAATGTGAACATCTAAACATGTGATCTCTGGGTCAGGTGGTTGCAGCAAAAATAGGGCCAATTTTTGGGAACTAGGTCTAGAACAGAGTTTCAGAATGCTTGACAAAAAGGGCCAGATAGTCACTATACCAAAGTACATATCGGGCGTGAGCAATAGGTCAATCATTGATGCATCTGCGGCTAGCTTCAAATTCATTGATTGGTCACTAATTGCCACTATGAAAATCAGTTTGATGGGTCACTATCTGAAGCATCTGTGGCTAGCTGCAGGTGTGTCAATTAGTCTCTAATCAGAAATGCTTCTATGGTTTTTGGAGGGTGACTCTCCAATGTAAAACACAAAAAGGGCAGCATTTCCCCTTATACTTTCCAAATAAAGAATAAATCTTAATAGGGGAATTTTGAAGAGTGGTACCCTGCACTGCAAAAGGCTTTAATAATGTAAAGCTTTCCCTTATATTTACTATTCTATTATTGGTCAAGAATCCCTCAGGGGTAAATTTATTAGCATTTTTCCCAGGCTGCAGTCATACCAGGGTATAAAACTCAAGTAGATATCATGGCTCATGATTAATATTCCAGAATGGTATTATAAAAAGGTTTTAGAGTAGTTTGAGTCCTTAAAAGCCAATTATAATTACTTTTCATGGAGCTAATGTACCTGAAGAATGGTATCTGTGATGAACCACATTGAGAGATTCTTTGCAGGCAAGGGCTAGGATTGGCTAAATAAATATTTGTTTCCTTAGAGAGCTAAACAATTTATCTTTTTTTAGCCTTTGTGGCTGGGTTTTGATATTCATACCTTGGGGTATTAGTAAGATGGCCCATTATTAGTGCTTTGAAAGTATAAATAGGCCCCTGGGATTTTTATACTAAGATTTATAGGCATCCTTAGACCAACTAAGGTGGCAACACATTTGGTTTCCCCTAAGATGGATATGCCTAAGTGGAATTAAAATCCTTATAACAGCTGGGGGAGAATACAGCTGATTAAATTTACTTCAGGAGGGGTGAAAATTTCTCTTTATATGACTTATGGGTAGCTTTAAGTAGGTCTCACTACTATTGTGAAAGAATAGGGGACCTAAAACCATCTTTGGGGTGGCTGTCCAGAGATGCAGCTGCTTAACTCAACAATTTGGAGGCATCTGGAAACATAATTGGTTGATTTGAGCCTGAAAGCTCAAACTAACCACTTGGGTGAGTAATAACTTGGGTCTGAGATTAAGTAATGACTGCATCTGAAGGCCTAGGTAAAGGAAACTGAAATTGACTTGAGAACATAGTCTAGGTGATAAATACTTATGGAGGCTCAAGAATATACTAATATAGACTTGAGAAGAATAAGTCTAGGTGAAGGTCACTGATGGGGGCTTGATAATAGGCTTAATGGCTATTTTAGTTGCACAATTATTATTATAAGATGGAAAAAGTTCAATGAAATGTTGAGTGAAGCACCTCAAAATTTCAAAAGAGTGATTTGCTGAGAAGATAAGAAGTTAGAACAGACCAGGGGAATGTTGAGCAAAGAGCTTCAGCATTTCTCTGAAGTAAGTTACTGAAGGAACAGTCAGCTGAGCAGTTTGGTGAAACATTTCTCTTTGCTTGATGAAGAGGTAAATTTGAAGGAGAAACATTTAAGATATCATAGAAAAGCATATCTCTAACTGATCTTTCAGAAAACAATCAAGGTCAGATAGTTCAAAATGTTGAAGAAAATAGGTTAATTGTTGGGGCATGATAAGCAAATTGTCAACATTTTGCTCAGTGAAATGGTTGTTCCCCATTTCAGATTCAGCAAAGCCATGAATAAAAGCAAAGTAATTCAGATGCTTGAAGCTAATGAACATTGATGGGATTAGTTAATTTTGAAGCTTATATATTACTGATCCTTCATGTGTATAATAATTTAAAGCTTGATGAGAATACTCATAAATGGCATTAAAATACAATGGGATTAGATAGAGCAAGTCTTAAAGCTTATTATATCATAGAAATTGAGAGTGCAGAATAGTTTTAGCCTTTTAAAGAACCTGCCTAAAGAGGATTAGATTGAGACAAGGAGGCTATATAAGAGTGATTTACTGAACAGAGAATAAAATAAGGACAAGCTAGCTGTAGAAGATCTTAAGCTTGAATATGTCTTGGGTTTAAAGCTTGAAGATCATCATCTAGAGAGCATTAAAGAAGAAGCTAGTGACTTCCCAATACATTAAAAAAATAGTAAATGACTCAGAAATCTGCAAACAGTTGCAATTCAGAAAATTTATAGGGGATCTTCCTTCTGTTAAATAAAGACTTTCAAAACACCCACCAATTAATAAGCATTGTGGTCATATAATCTTTCCTCACATCTTATATCTAAGTGTTGGGTAAGAGAAACAGTAAATATATAGAGAAAGGAAGAATTCTAGAAGCCAGACACATGGTGAAGAACAGAAAAGATTTGCAAGATAATTAACACTTACAGCAATAGGACTAAAAACCCTTAGCAGTGAGTTCACTATCTTCTTCTAGGAGTTATACACTCCCAAGGAAGGACATACTAATGCTGGGTTTATGATGCATAGTTTAAATGCCAGGATGCTAGTATGAAAAGCTCTAGGGAAGCTTGCAGGACTAAAGGCATGGTTCAATACACTGGGATTGGAACTCAGCCACTTGAATAACATCACACCAGCCCAGTTGGTCTCTGGCTTTGGCCTAGGACACACTTTGACAGCATCTGAAGAGCAGGTTTACCAAAATCACATAGTTCTTAATTTGTTCACATTGCTTACCCCTTGATCTAAAAAAACTCATCTCTTGGTCCTGCACATGAATTTATTTGACTTTATTTAACACAAAAATAAAATCATCAATCTAAACTAGTGCCTGATCAATATTATTTTCTCCTGTCTAGTGAAGACTGCTACCTGAAGTAACTTATTTATATTACTTTTTCACAGCTGGAGATATGTCCATAAAATGCTTTTATGCTTACCACAGTGTTATTATTTTTTCATTTTGAAGTAAATTTTATTTGCTATTTTTGGAGAGCAATACTTATGAAATGATCATAGGCACTGATTTCTTTGGGACCTAAAATACTTATATTAGTCATTTTTTACTTTAGGGTATACTGATCTCTTACTATCCAAGGATTAATATGATGCATTTAAGGTGCCCAAAGAGAAAAAAGACTGTGACCATATGACAGTCACTGTTAAGTATTTAGCCAAATAAATACTCCAAGATATAAAGTTGCTCTGTTTTCACTGTTTGTTTTATGTAGATAGGTTTGGCTGGAATTCTTAAGAGAAAGGTTCCTGGAAACTTAGTATCTATATTCAATAAAAGAACAGGAGGCAAGATTGGCCAAATCAATCTTGGAGACTAGGTGTCTCAAAGACAATTTAATTAACCAGGAAGATTAAATAAAAAAATAAATGGGAATATAATTAATGAGGATTTAATTATATTATTTAATTACCTTGACTGTGTCAAGAGGTATGGTTAAGGTTAACCATAGGTAAACCCCTCAAATTTGGGCTTAAAAACACCATGGTGGTGTCTCTTTTGAGGTTCAAAGTGTTTTAACGGGTTTTTAAAACACAAGAAAACCATTAAATGTAACAATAACTGAATAAAGGTAATGATTTATGGGAATTTAGGTTTGATCAGCTGATTCCCAGTTGGAACATTGATAGCTGAGTCTTGGGATGTGTAATCCACAGGGTTTTGGCGCCGGGAGCTGGGGAAGCTCCATGCTGAATTGGTACATTGGAATGAATGGAGTCAGGTGTCAGGGATCCAACCTGATGGGGGTTCCTGAGAACTCGCGGGCGGACGGCCCGCGGGCCCCAAAGGGAGAGCCCACCACAGGATTGGGGCTAACTTTACAATATAAGATAACAATTTTCCAAGTATTGCCCAAGGTCCACTTGTAGGCACCATGGAATCAATCAACCCAGTGAGGGTGATGTACATCACTCCAAATATTTGGGTGGAGGTGGATTCATCAGTGGCAACGGAATCTTGCGGGCGGTTGGGCCGCAGGGTGTGGGGCGGCGTCATTGGAACTAAATATGCGGGCAGGAAATTATACTTGTCTTGGTATAGCAGAGGAGGTATGGTGATTTTGACGCCTTCTCTGTACACGGTTTCAGTCTCTCTGGTTCTAGCCTCAGGGTCGTGGATTAGGATTTCCTCTAGGGTGAACTCCAAATATGCCAGTTTGGGTAGGTATTCAGTGAAATGCACCTGGCCAAAGGGAGCTCCTGGTGGAAAATAGAGTTTGGGTGGCTGGTCTATGGTTTCTTGGGTTGGGTAAGCGTAAGGTACAGAACTGCAGGAGATGGGATGCAAATGAAATAGAACTAAAATCAAGTATGGGATAATCTGGTTGAACCAAAGATTCATGTCACTTTATTGCAAGAATAGCAATGGGCAACTTCCTGGCGGTCCAGGGTATAAGTATGCCATCTGCTATGGGTAAACTTTCACAAATTCCCTTGGCCCAGGTTTTCCTGTTCACCAGGTCTTCCCAGTCTACGGTGGCATCAATTGCGGGGGTTATTTCATTGGCTGGCTTGAATTGAGAATGCTCAAATTCCCTACTCAGTTCACAGGACGGGTCATCTTGGGGTGGCCCGCTTCTCATGGAAGGTATCTTTGTTTCTTCTTTTGATGTGGCCCAGGTTATTCTGGGGTCTGTGGCTAACCCAGCCTGTTGATTGGTTGGGTTAACAGGAACCCCTAGCGCAGGAGGCATCATTGTAGGCAAACTTGGCTCACCAAACTTCAGGAGATTCTCCAAAGTCAAATCCAATCCTGATTCAAATCCCAAAAACTGCAGGCAGCTGGCCCTGTGGGCTGGCAGCCTGCAAGATGCCAGGGTTTGACTCCCATAGCTGAGGCCTTTTGGTTATCATAGTTGACAGGAGTTTGTCACTTGTGACATCAGGTGACTTCTTCCCATTGTAGGTTGGTTCTCATAGGTTGAGAATTATTGGTGATCTTTTAGGTAAAGATCTAGGTTTGGATGACTTGAGTGTCATAGACCACATGATATGAATCATAGGTTGATTCAGGAATCAAATGGGTTTTCATCCAAATATGCACCAAATGGTATATAAGCAGAAACAGCTAATTTTAAATAAAGATGTATTGTCAGTTTTGACGCTTTCCCCTCAACTACTTTTTAATTATCATGTCTTCTTTATTACTATTTGAAAGAGCAAAATTTGGGGTGATTTTTGTAAAGACTGCTGCTGCAAGGAAGGAATGAAGTTCATACCAGCTCACTTGAGGAGGCTTGGGCAAGTCTGGAGGTCTCTACAATTGCACCTGAGGAATCTTTGGTAGAAGTGAAAGCGGCTTTTGAAGAACTATACTCCAACTATTGTGCCAAAGAGGGAACCCCGGCACAAGGAAATTGAGTTTATGCATGGGACTCCTGGAACTTGCTGTTAGGGTTCAATGAAATTTTGCAACAAGTGAAGGACAGAATCAATTGTGAAGTTGAGGCGTTAAGAAATAGAGAGGAAAAGAGTGTCAAAATTAAGGCTTGTTGGAGAGATGACAATAAAGTGTTCTCACAAAATTGCCTCCCCTGGAGGCAAAGCTCCTTGAAGCTTTGTCACAGGAAGGTAACAGTAACAAGAGTCAAGGGCAAGATAACAGCAAGTTTAACTGGTTGAACCTGGATCTGTCACAAAGAACCTATTCACGTACACTTTTACTACACTTGTAGAGTTTTCAAGATACCCTAAAGACAGATTAATTTTACTGTGAAGCCTCTACCAGAGTTTGGTCAAACCAAAAATGACTTAGCTGAGATCAAGTCAGCTTTTATTGACCCCAAGACTTTATTAGTGATTAATACAGGCTTCCACATTGATATTATGCCTGGCTTGCACCTTGAGATCATTAGCATCAATAGTTCATTTATCCTGTAAAGCCATACCATAGCATCACCTATTTAAGAATATACCTCATTAAAACTAAAATCTTAAAGGTTTGATTTAACATAAACCATGCAAACAGCTTCATTTACCTATCAGACTCACATTGGGGTGCAGCAGCTTTTTTTTCAAAAATAAATGTGAAGAACTATGTGACAGGAAGATTTTCTGTCAATTATTTTTCTTTCAATTGATTTGCAGTCAAATTTGATCCATCTATAATTTTCTTCATATATAATTTTTTTAAAATTACAATAAATCAAAAACTTTGAATATAGTCTATTTAAAAATAAAAGTAATGTCTCACACAAATAATATTTTCAATTATATTTTTTGTATTTAAGAGTCTTAATTTTGAATCTTTACCTTTTTGAAAGCTGATTTTATTAAAAATTTACTGCTAGAAAATAAATTAAGAATTTCAAAAATTCCAGGCAATAACTTTTATAGGAAAGACTTTCTTTATTTTTTTAATTTTTAATTTTTTATTGTTTCAAAGTAAAAAAATCACATTTGAAGAAAATTATATATGGATCATATCTGACTAAAAATCAGTTGTTGGAAAAATAAATGACATATTATTTTCCTGCCCCAAATTACACCTATTCACTGACTACTGGGCTCTCAAATCAAGTAAAATAAAGAGCTGGTACCTACTACCCCTAATCAAATATATGTTTGTATCCTCTGAGGCTTCAAAGTCGTCTAAATTAAATTGGCATCAGATCTGGCTATAGCCAAGTCAAAGTCAAGGGGAAAAAACGTTAAAAATACTTCATCCAAAGCCCACTAAAGGTCCTATGAATTCAAAGTAATGAACTTTGAAATTATGTGGCACTAATAACACACTCATACACATATTCTTCAAATATCCAAAAATTGTTAAGGTCTTGAACATGAAATGTGCACTTATTAGACCAGCAAGACAGTATACATCCCACTTCATGAATCAGAAGTAGATTGGTCCATCATCTGTGCTCCTAACTGGGTCCCAGAATTCTTTAGGGTAGCAGTTTTTCACACTGAATTGTTGGTGATCCATGTGGCAGTCATCTACTCCTTCTCTGGAAACCCCCAACCCCCTCAGTTGCCCATTTCACTCCTAACACATAAGTTAGGATGAATAGTCAGCCAATGCTTCTATGAAAATCCTTCCAATGCAATGTGTAGAGCCCTATCCATATAATGGAAGTCAATCCCAGGCCTGGTCCACCTCCCAGAGCACAATTAGATGATAGTAGTACTACCAAAGAAAGACGCCCTGACCCCAAAAACAATACTCCTTGTCACAGATCCTGAATGGATTGGACAAAGTACAGTTCATTTAGGGTTCAAGCAATAAAACAATTGAACAATAGCGCAATTGCCCTATTGCAAAACAGTTTTATAAGAGTTAATTATGTTTAAAACGCCTAGAAAAAGGTGTTCAAAGCATATTTGAGTTGTGCATCTAGTGCAGGCTTCACTTTCAAAGTTACTAATTGGACAAGGAAATAATTGCCACTTGCCTCCATTAAGCAAGGCATGTGAAACCATTTGTTTTCTTATGCAGCTCTTTCTGCTGTGACTTCCACTCTCCTCCTTTTGGAAAGTTCTTCTGGATGTGCCTTCTTTCCCCTGGTGAAAATTCCCCCGCCTTTCACTATATAACTGCATCACTATCTAAATAAATACCAGCTTTGTCTTTATATCTTTTATTTTTCTGTCTGCACTAAGACTTTCACTGTACATCTACAGGTATATTATTAAGAGTTAGGATTCTGACTGACTTTTTGTGAAAATAGCACCCTATACTGCTAGAAATACAACATTGGCGCTCATGTCTTACCACACCACCAGCCCCCACCCCCGCGGTTCTGTCTATGGGGAGGGAGGAATACCCCTGGCTGAGGCTTCTGCTACTGCTTCCCCCTATCACCAGGCACCAGCCTTCACTGCTGCAAATGCCCATTCTGGGGAAAGAGCAGGCGCTCCCTATGGCCTGAATATCCTGTGTCACTTCATGCCTAAACAACAACGCCCCCAATCCATTATTTTTGGTCAACCACTGCTCCTACAAGCCCCTGCACCCTTGGAAATGGATGCCAATTCTCCCTCCTCAAGGATACCATCTGTAATGCCATATACGCCATGGACTCTGATGCTGGCAATGATGCTTGCTCTGAGAATCTTACTCTTCAGAAACCTTCTTCTGAAAACTCCTTGGTTCACTTCCAGAGCCTCTCCCAAGCCAACCCTGATCAACTTTGCCAAGATCTCCGCACTGTCAAGAATATCAAGGATTACTTGCAAAAATTACCCATCCTGCTTTATGCCATAACAGAATGCATTTGGGTTGCATCCAAAGTCTGGTGCATGACCAGGGAATACTGGTGTCCAACCAACAATTGTTTATTCAGGTCCTCTACTCTGAGCTTGTCAACACTTTTATCACCATTAATCAGTACCTTGCTGAAGTTACCAATGCCCAGAATACCATGCTTCCCTGGGTTGACGCCATTGAGAGAGGAATAGCCAAGCTGTTCCCAATGCATGTGGTCTAAACCCTCACCTGTGATGGAAATAACTGGATAATATGATGCCGTTTCTAAATGATGGGGAATAACCACCCAAATCCATATAGAATTGATGATTAACCACCAACGCGGCTTCAGATATTTTTTTGTGAATTTTCCAATTGTAACTCCAGGATTAAGTAGAACAATTAATCCTAACCAGAGTAAACCAAGATAAATGACCTGGGAAAGCATCAATGCATCTTCAGCGTAGAATTCTGGGCATTGAGAAGTGACCCAATTTTCATCTTCAGGAATGTAGGGAGGAGCTACAAAATTGGCTGGCATGAAATTAACATTTTGCGGCGCTGACAACAAAGTTCCTGATGCCGGGCCCCATCTTCCTGAAATGATTCTGTTCAGAATCAGATTGTACGGGATATACCGCAACAACCTGAGCACAGGATGCATTTTAAAATTTAAAATTAAAACTTGGGATAATTGATTTTTATTGAGTAAATTTAGGAGGACTCAACTCTTAGAGTTGAAACAGGGAAAATTATTCAATATATATCAGAAAAATCAACTAATCAATACTACTTGAGTCTTGATCTCCTATTTCTTTGGCATCTTCAAGTAAGTATCTAGTCCAGGTTGCAAAGAACCCTTGTGTGACCAGTTTCTGACAACCATTCCAATTAATGAGCTTATATCAGGTGACTCTCATATTACGTTGATTTATCAACATCAGTTTACAAGGGGGAGCTGGTTTCAGCTGGCATACTGGAGCAGCCGTGACCCATTTTTGATCAACCGTTTGGTTTAAATCCGTTAACTTGGTCAATTTTGATACAGGTTTTCTGGCCTTCTGTGCCTTCTTACTTGGACGGACAATACCCGGCATTATGGAACTTACCATGACATCACCCATCAGGGTGTAGATGTCAATTGGATTATTGTTGTGACAAGCCAAGTGCTTGAAACTGGCCCCATGGTTCAAAGTCTGGTTCATGAGATGAAAAGTCATGGGCTGTTGCCTTATCACCATCCCATTATTCAACTTCCCACCTACTGCTATGGACAACTTCCCTTTTAGTCCCCTTCTTGGTTGGGACGTCCTTGAGCTCTTCAATCACTACAAGAAGATACAGGTGGAACTGATCCAACAAAGCACTGACCTTGCCTTTCTGTTTGATTGCTATTACACTGTGTCAGAGCTTCAGGATTGCCTCAAGCTTCAACAATCTCAATATAAAGCTGATAGCCAGACCCAAGTCAGGAAGGACAAGGAGGTGATAGCCTTGCTCCAAGCTGAGCTTGCCACACATGAGAAGCACATTACCTCCCTGGAAGACAACTTGGATATCACTTGTCAAGAGAACAAGGTCTACCAAGATGAGATGAACAAGCAGCAACTTCTCCTGGACGCCTTTCAAAGCCAATTGGATAGGATGTACAGCAAGATTATGGCTGCCAACTTATATTCTATGTCCCTCAACTCCAAGAGTCTCCACAGTCTACTAAGGTCCTCCAGCTCTGAGTTCTATATAGCTACAGAAGCAATGATGGCCACACTTGGTTGGCCCCCAACACTGTACAAGTATTGGAGCCTGTGTTGGGGTCTGAGGACAATGTCCTGGCCACTCCTGAAGCTTCTGGGGTTGCTCAGGACAGAGAAGGTGAACATGAAGTGCAACAAGAGAAAAATTGCCACCGTGCCTCTGAGGCTAGGTTTGCTGTCTTTACCCTCAGCTGTTCTTGTCTTGCCTGCTCCCCAGTGAGGATCATACTTATCCCCCTCCAACAAGGCTCAAACAACTTCAAGCCAGTCAATCTACCCAAGTTTTACAGCAAGAGTAATGTAGATATGTTCTTACGCCTATACCAGAACTCTATGTATGGTGCTGATAATGCCATGATGGACTCCATATTCATTAACTGCCTGGATACTGATACTCAAACTATCATCTTGCTGCACCTCTATGAGAATTGCTGTACTTTTGCCAATTTTTTCAGAGCCCTGACGGAAGAATTTGGCATCCAAGAAGCCCTTCTTGGTCGCAAGATGGACTTTGCTGACACCAAGCTAAAGATGGGGAGACCCTATAAGACTTTACTTCTAGGTTCTACCTTGAAGCTCAAACTCTATCATCTATGAGTGTTGTGCAGCTTATTGATGTGGAGTCAGCACTCCTTAATGTGGTAAATGTCAACCAGGAACTATCTCTGGCTCTTAAGTTGGTTATATACAATACTTGCACTGTGCAAGTTCTAATTTTCATACTACACAACTATAAGGAGGAGCTCAAAGTCCCTCTCACTGAAAGCCACCCTTGCCAGCAAGCTGAGTATAGACCCCAAGTGGCTGTGGAGATGCCCAAGCCTTCTGACAAGGTTGGGGTTGCTCCAACTAATAACGCTCCCTGTACTTGCTTCAAATGTGGCATGGTTGACCACTTCTCTTAGGAATGTAAGAACCCCCACCAAAAGTTTCACCATGTAGGCATGGAGGACGCTGAGGAGGACTAAGGTAAGGATACTGATATTGAGGAGGACAATGAGGATCTGTCAAAAAAACTACTAAGCAGCCAGGACAAGGAGAAATCCTTGGCTGCTTTTGTAATTTCAACACTCTCATCTCCCCCATACCACTGCCCCAACAAACCTGCTCAGAGAACTGCTGCTTTACCATCCTCTGAGTTAAAAACTAACAATGAACCCTCTCTGATTGACTTCAATTCCCAACCAATTCACAAGGATTAATATATATAAAAGTGAGTCTGTCTGTCTGTCTGTAATGTTACCTTGAGTGGGCTCAAGCCGTGAGGGATTTGACTGAATTGATTTTTAGTTAAATTTCATTTTAAAAGTTGATCGTTAAGCCAAAAGCTCAATTTGGCTCATCCTTACATTCAATCCCTTACATACATCTTTGAAAGTACACAGATTGAATTCTTGGAGTGTGGTCTAAATCATGTTGAACTGAATTATAAGCCACTCGAACTTTAATAAAGTTGTATTTAATTACTTGAATTTTAAATTAGTGGCTAACCCCATTCAACCATATCAAAGTGGCTTATCTTTCTAGATTACCCGACTCTAGAATGGGTGGATTAAAACTGGAAGAGAAGCAGCAATTGTTTTAGATTGTTTTACATGATTGGATGGTTATGCTCTATGCTGACGATAAAATTGATGAAAAGAGAGCTTGGTCAATTTAAAGTGATACAGTTTAAGTTATAATATAAATATTAGTTTAAACATGTAGATGGTTGGCTTGGACATTTCGAAATTCTTATCATTCAAGTGAAATAATATGATATTCCAATTGGATGCATCACCTGATCCAAGTGGCTGCATATTGTTCAGAGTAGAGCTTGCTTGACACAGCTTCATCCCAAAAGAACATCAGTGGAGTAAACTAACTATGATAAAATTATGTTTCCATATGATGATTTTCATAAAATTTAGAGGACGTAGATCAATTATTCAGATGATTCCGATCAAAATGGCACCAAACATGATAGCTCTAGATGCTGAGATATATAGTTAAGCGCTGGAATCGGATTCGCGTCATAATCAAAGGCTCGGACTCGATTTGATATTATCTAAATTTACTTTTAATACACACTACAAAAACTAAAATCAATGCATCTCAGTGAATACTAAGCCGATTTTGATGTCCAATAGCTTATTTGAAAGCTGCAGATCAGCTCTACATTTTTACAGACATTTAAAATCAATTACTAAATTTCAAAATAATTAGTTTAGCCTTACTAAACTTAATAGTGATACTATACTTATTTGGGTTTAGTTTTTATTTATACTTGGAGTATACAATTTTAATTTTAATTTAAATAAATATAATGAAATTACTTTTTAATAAAGCAATTAAATAATATTTTAATTAAACATGCAACAAGTAATACAAGCCTAAAAAGACAATAAAATAAATTTAATTGATTTATTAAATTCAACTTTAATTCTGTCCTTGGACGGGGCAACCACCTAGTGCTGAATATGAAGGAGTTCAAGAGGATCTCCTACATTGAGTCCTCACTGTTAACACTCTAACCCATTGGACTACACTTTGCCTTGAGGTGGTTATCTCAAAAATATCTCAGAGAACAGTATCCCTACCTTATGCTGAACAACTGTCTCAACCAGGTGTTGAAGTCACCCATGAGGAGGACAGCACTGAACAACTGGCCAGGCTGCTGGGTACAGTAAACGTCTTGGCACCTCTAGAATCCCTTAAGGAAGCAATCTCAGCTGTAGGGGCTGCCATGGCTACCTTTCTGGAGAAGTTCAAGAGACTGAGTTTACACCAGGTCTCCAAGATTGTAGAGATCAGAGAAAACTTCCAGGATTATACCTTATTCAACCTGGTAGTGAACAAAACCCACATCCAAGCCATACTGGATACTGGTGCTCCAGAGAACATCATCTCTTCCTGCCTGGTCAAAAAGCTGAAGTTAGCCCCCAAATTGGATTATCATGATGAATTTGGCACAGCTGGGCCTCAGACCACTAGAGCAAAGGTAGCCTACTCTTACCTCTCTATTTGCTTTGGGGAACTAATGGTCACTGCCCCTGCCACAGTTCTGGAAAACAACAGCTATGACATTCTTATTGGGACTAGCTTTATGGTCCAGTATGACACTGTGACCAACCATGGAGACCATACATTTGGGATATTGGGCCACTCTATCCCCATGTTCTACCAGGGTGACCACCCTTCTGACCTGCCCTTACATTGTCTGCACTACATTAACCTGGAATACACAAATGGAGAACTGTCAGTTGCCTATACACTGTGGAGTAAGAAGGCTAAGGTACTACCTCTCTTGGTTGGGGAAGCCTAAGAAATCCCAGTCTACGCCTCCTGTGATGTGACTATCCTACCTGGCTCTCATGTGATTCACAATACAGGCCTCTTGCTGGCTCTACCACTGGCACTCATGGAGAAATCTTTGGCATCCCTAATGCCTCCAGGCATCCTCATGCCAAGCAAGAAGGAAGTGCTCATACTCTTGGCTAATATGAGTTGACAAGCAATGGTTGTCTCTAAACATCAGCTTCTAGCTTACATACAGCTAGAAGAGCATGACAACTTTCAGGAGACTGCCCCCTTTGCAGACTTCTCTGAGTTGGGTTTACCTTGCAAAAAACCACTGGTACTATTGATAATAAGTTGTGACCCTTTTTCTGGCCTCTCTGAAGTACAAAAAGATCAAGCCATGGATCTCTTTGCTCAGTATAAGGATGTGTTTGCCAAGGGCAACTATGAACTGGGCAAGGCTGTAGATGTTGCCTACCACATTAATATCCAAGGCAGTCCACCCATCTGCTCTAGACTTATACAGATTAGTCAAGCCAATCATGCTGTAGACAATGAGGAACTTCAGAAACTATTGGGGTCTGGCTTACTGGTGCCTAGTAAAAGTCATTGGGATTCCACTCTCCTAATTTTCAAAAAGAAGGATGGCAGCAACCAGGTGGTAATCAATTACCACCATCTGAATGCTGTCATCAATAAGGATTCATATCCCCTCCCTCACATTGATAATACATTAAACTGCCTGGGTGATGCCAAGTTCTTCAGCATAATGGATCTTATTAGTGGGTACTGGTAGATTAATCTACCCCCCGCTGACCAAGAGAAATGTGCAATTATCACTGATCAAGGGCTATTCCAACCCACAAGGATGCCCCAAGGTCTTTCTAATTCCCTGGCTACCTTCCAAAGGGCTATGGATGTGGTGATGGGTGACCTCAAACTCACCAGTGTCCTGGTCTATCCTGATGACATTAATGTGTTCTCCTGAACCTTTAATGATCACTTTCAACACTTAGAGGAAGACTTCCAGAGGTTACTTGCAGCTAATCTTAAGCTTAAGCCACACAAGTGCAACTTCTTCAAGGAACATCTGAGTTCTTGGGGATCATCATTAGTCAAGATAAACTCCAGCCTGTACCTCTGAAATTGAAACCCATTGAGAAAATGCAGAGCCCGGCCAATAAGAAGGATGTACAGGTCTTCTTGAGGGTGATTGTGTACTACCATCAATTCATCCCTAACTTTGCATCCCTGGGCAACCCCCTCTTTCAGCTGCTCCAGGCTGATAAGAAATTCTTCCAGAGTCCAGCATGCCAATCTGCCTTCAATGCTCTCAAGGGTACACTGACTTCAGCCCCTGTACTAGCCTACCCTGACTTTGCCAAGCCATTTATGGTTCATACCAATGCTAGCCTGACTGCAATTGGGTGTCTCCTCTCTCAACTAGACTCTGAAGGACTCAAACATCCTTTTGGATACTGCTCACACACACTCAATGATACAAGAGAAACTACACTGTCACTGAATGGGAGTGTCTGAATGTAATATACTCTTACCAGCAGTTCAGGGTGTATCTCTATGGGTTACATTTCACAGTTGTAACAGACCATGCCTACCTGCAATAGCTGAAGACCCTTGAGGATCCCAAAAGGTGTCTAGCGCGTTGGGCCATTAAACTTCAGGCCTATGACTATGAAATCATTCATTGAGCTAGAACAGCCCACCAGAATGCTGACTTTCTCTCCTGTCTTCCTACTGTAACCTTAGTATCCCCAATGGCTGGCATTCTCTATGACAAGCTTATAAGGAATCCTTCTTTGTGAGGTGAGGAGCTGGTAGAGATACAGAGGGCTCTCAAAAAGTTAGCTGTTGACACCAAAGTCTCTAAGGGACAACTTTTGAAGCTTTGTGAAGAATCTTGGCTACCGTATATACACCCATCCCTATGCATGAACTTGGTGGTGGCTGCTCACAAGTCTACTGATCATGATGGTATACAGAAGATGTTAGTCCTGCTACAGCATCACTGCTTCTGGGAAGGGATGTACACTGATGTAGTAGATACACTAGCCACCTGTCATAACTGAAACATTGAGAGACCTAAGGCAGCCAAGTTCCAACACAGACTTGTACACCCTGGTTTTTCTTTCCACACAGTAGCCATTGACATAGTGGGCCCCTTGCCAGTTAACAACAGCCGCAACAAGTTCATCATTGTGGATGTTGATCATCTGACTAAATGGGTAGAGGCCAAGGCCATTCCCAACCAATCTGCACTAGTGACAGCTACATTTATCCTGGAGAACATCATATAAAAGCATTGTTTACCCCAGATTATGCTGATAGATAATGGTATCAATTTCATCAGTCACATCATCCCCTGCCTCAACCAACTGATGGAAATCTGTAGGACGCTATCTACTCCTTATCACCCACAGAAAAATGGAATGGTAGAGCGCACTAATGGAAGCCTGGTCCAGATACTCCAGAAACTCAGCCACCCACATGAGACTGAATGGGATACCTTCCTGCCTGCAGCCACCTTTGCATATAACATTGGGTACCATTGTGCCACTGGTAAGATACCCTTCCAACTGATCTATGGTCTGTAGCCAGATCTTCCCCCTTTACTATATTCCTTAGTAAAGCCCACCCTGCCTGTGTCCCCAGAGGCATAACTTGACAAGATTATCCAAACCCTTATTTTCTTGCAATTGAAAGCCTACACTGTAAAATTAAACCATAAGTTGCAGGAAATAGAACAAGCTGCATCCAAACACCCCACCCTACCCACTTACTTGGTAGGAGACTCAGTCTACTTCTTCAGCAATAGAGGGTATAGTTGCAAATCCAAACTTGCCTCCCTTTGTCAAGGCCCAGTTCAAGTTTATCCATAAGACTGGCCCCAACTCCTACACCCTGAAGAAGCCCTATTATGGGCAATTGATTACTATAGTACATGCTAAGTATATGTGTGCTTCTCCTAGTGACCAAGAGTAAGCCCCATTGAGGACAACAACCTGAAAAAAAAAGCCTCATTAAAAATTTTCATAGGTTCTTGTCCTGTTTGTGATAGTGATGCACCAAGTATGAGGAACAAGAATGAAATAATAAGGTTATTGTAAAAGTGCAGCCTGGGTGCTGATTTCTACAAATAGTTAGTCTACTACTTCTTTATCTTAATACTATACCTGTTGTGGTATAGTGACAGCCTGGGTAAGGACAGAAGAATATAAGAGGATAATAAGACAAAACTGGTTCTTTATTTGATATGTTAGAAGGTTATATAGTGGAGGCAGGGGAATTATTGCCAAAGGAAAGAGGCACCAAAAGAAGGACTTTCCATATGGAGGCAGTGGAGAAATGGCATTGGAAAGTGCCTGGGCAAGAAAACAACTGGTTTCACGCGCCTTACCAAATAGAGGAAAGTGGATCTTAAATGCTTCAATTTTATTATTAGGTGCAGAAGTAAAGACTGAGCTCTATGTGAAAATAAATCCTTGATTTAAATAGCGCTTTTTAGGCGCAATTAAACAAGTTTACAGGCATATAATAGCAAACACGGAAAAACAAGTGGGCAATTGGGGCAATTGTTCTATTGCCTTAACATAAACAGACTATGTTTTAGCTGATCCATTTAATAATGCAACAAAAGTGTTTATTGAAGACTGACAAGGCTCTTCCAATACTGCAACAACTGTTCTATTAGTTGAATGGCATCCAAGAAACACAACTAGTTGCCTACAGATCTGTGAAGCCAATGACCAAGGATTGGGCAACAAACCCTCACCAAACAAGAGACATCAAGCCCTTTTAACCCTGTTGTCTAATCCAGTGGGTGGAAATGTTGCAGATTGTGAATATATTAGACAAAGTACTGTTCATTTAGGGTTCAAGCAACAAAAAAATTGCACAATAGTGCAATCACCCTATTGCAAAACAGTTTAATAGAGTTAATTGTGTTTAAAACGCCTAGAAAAGGGTGTTCAAAGCTTATTTGAGCTGTGCACCTAGTGCGGGTTTCACTCAAAGTTACTAATTAGACAAGGAAATAATTGTCACTTGCCTCTATTAAGCAAGGCATGTGAAACCAGTTGTTTTATTGTTCAGCTCTTTCTGCTGTGACTTCCACTATCCTCCTTTTGAAAGGGTATTCTGGCTGTGCCTCCTTTCCCCTGGTGGAAATTCTCCTGCCTTTCACTATATAACTGTATCACTATCTAAATAAATACCAGTTTTGTCTTTATATCTTTTATTCTTTTGTCTGCACTAAGACTGTCACTATACTATCTACAGGTATAGTATTAAGAGTTAGGATTCTGACTAACTAATTGTAAAAATAGCACCCTATTTTGCTATAAATGCAACACTCCTTCTCTTCCCTCAGGTTTTCCTCCAGACTGTCTTGTTCTCTGCCCCTTATCCATATTTTTTGGCTTTGATCATTCTTTGGATTCAAGGCTTGCTGTACCAGTCATAAATGTCTGTGCAGATCAAATGAATGAGCTTTGAAATTTATAATGCCCCTGCAACATTTTTAACTGTGTTAAACAAGCCCTGAACAAGCTTTCAAACACCATATTTTACCTATATTATATAATCAGATTTTTTAAACAAAAAAACAAAAGGGAACACAGTCTGAATGTATATAAGACACTTGAATGAACCCTAATATAAATCTATAATCTGAATTCACTAGATTTCAGTTCATGCTGAATGAAATCTTGTTATTCAGCCACATTGTATTCAATGCTACATAAAGGTAGATCCTAAAAAAGTGAACACTATAAGAAGTATGCAAAGAACTAATTCTGTAAAACAAGCTCAAAGTCTTCTAGGGATGGTTACCTACCTTCAAAATTTATCAAAGACTTTGTCAAGGCTATCACACCAATCAGTGATCTCATCAAGAAAGATTCCAAAAAACCCACAATGGCTTAGGGATTAAGCAAAATATTTATACCCCTAAAACAGCAGCTAGGTGAGGCACCTGTCTTTCAATACCCTGATATGAAGGGTTGCTAAAAGATAGAGCCAGATGCAAGCATCACTCTATAGATGCTGCACTTTGCATCTAACAGAAAGCTTAAAATTTTTTATCCAGTTTTATAAAAAGGTAGAAAGCTAACCAACACTGTGAAAAATTGAAAATCTGCCCTTTTTTGGTTTTGAGTCAATAGGTTTTACTCATTGTTACTGTTTGAAAATGAACTCCCAAAATTGATTTTTAAAATCTAATTGCTATGACATCATCAATATGAATTATTTAGGCTATTTTTCAGTCCATATAAGTTTAATAAGTTTAGCTTTTAACCTTACACTTAACACTTATACTTTGATGTTGCTTCTATTTAGGGCAACAGTGGCAAAATTGACTGTAGGGATGCAAAAGTGATAATTCAAAAGTGAGAATCTAAAAGTGGCCAAGGTGATGATTTTAAAATTGATTTAAAACAACTCATCTGGAATTAAAAATTATTATGGCCATATAAAAAACTTTTTATTCATTCTCTAAATTAAAAAAGCCAAGAAAAAGTAGTTCCTTTATTATAAAAAGCCATTTTGAAAATTTAAAAAGTGTCGACTTGGCCACTTTTAGATTCTCACTTTTGCATCCCTACAATTAATTTTTCCACTGTTTCCCTTTTAGCAGTTCAAGCTGGTGCTAAATAAGCCTTATGTAGCCTTGGTATTATTATATTTTATCTAAACTTTAGTCTATATAAGCTTTTATCTGTATATTTAGCTAGTTTAGATAGCCAGATTTGCAAAAAACACCAAGCAATCTTATAAATTCACAATAAAGAGGTTTGTAGAATCTATTTTAAATACAAGAAATAGCAATGTAGTCTCAAAGGACACATATAGTTAAGTTACTTGATGATAACAAGGTGCTTATTTAATTCAAGATAAAAATGCAGCTGCACAGCTTCAATAAAAAGGATGTCCCTACTGGGACAGCTGAACCTAGAAAGCCACTATAAAATTAGGGTAGAGCTGATTACAGCTGATAACCCCTCTAGCATTTTTTGGCTTAGAGAGGAGCACTCATACCACCTGGATCCTGAATAGCCTAACCTATACCCAACAGAATACAAGACCAAGGGAAAGGCTCTGAAATTCACCAACACACTCATGATGTACTAATAAGAAATAAGAAAAAGCTTCATATATTGAAATAAACAGCTTACATTATTCAAATGCCAAAAACATTACATGCATCAGTATTAAACAAAGGGTTGTCACTATCCTAAGGCACATCAGACTATTAGGGCATACCAGATCCCATAAACTCTATATAAATTGAGAGGAATTTTTTGATGGCTTAAACTTGATCATGTAATCATAGGTGTCTAAAGGAGTATATTGTGTGTGAATTAACCTAGCACAGCAGCACTCAACCCTAAAGCTGACCCAGTACCTAGTCCAGAACCATCCAAGGTTCTGGGCTTGGGTTTAGCAAGGCTTTCCCAGATACCAAAGCAAAAGCAGGGCTTCTGAATTGTTTCCAGCAGCTTTTCCACCCACCAGCCACTCTGCTGGGAGACTGACAACCACAAAGCAGAGGTAATAATCTATTTTATCAATAAGTCAATTGCCTCTGACTATGGCACATCAGACTACATGATATCTGATAGAGCTGGAAAACTAGCAGGAAATTTAGTGGCTATTAATATTCAAACCAAGGCAATAAAACACTCCAAAACAACCTCCCTGCCACACAAATTCAAATAACAGGGTGGAAACACTAAATAGAAGACTCATAAACACCCTAAAAAAGATTTTGGGTTCTAAAGATAAAAACACCTCATGTCAGGGATCCACTCTTGGGCGGCTGGCCCGCCAGTTTTGGGGATAACTTGGGCCAGGTTTTTTGCTGGCAGGGCCCACCATAAGAGAGTAGCTAACTTTAGAAGGTAAGAAGCATACTTCCCCACCCAAGACCACAGGCCGGTAGCCGGAACAATGAAGTCTACCACCCCTGTGAGGGTGATGTACACTATTCCAAAAAGCTTACTGGTATGGTTGGTTGGGAGGTCAGGGGAGGAGGCTGGCATTGGTTTGGGTGTTATGGGTGGTTCCATATAGATGTTGTAGGCCGGAAGATAGTTGAATTTTCCTCTAAATAGCTTGGGAGTAGAGAATATCCATGGGCCTTAGCAGTTGTATTGGATGGCGGATTGGATGTGGGCTAATGGGTCAAGTTTGATGATCTTCTCTGGTGTATAATCTTTATATTTGGGCTTTAATGGATATTTGGTAAAATAAACGGGCCCAAAGGGGACACCAGGTGGACAGAAAACTGCAGGCAGAGGGGCAGGAGGGCCAGGAGATCTCAAACTTAACTGATAGACGGCAAATACAAAATATGGCAGTAGTTGTATAAGACAAAGTAACATAACCTTTATTCAAAAATGGCAATAAGTTTGGAGCGTGGGGTCCTTGGGTCTATATAGCACCTCACCTCCAAACTTAACATTTTCCATGGGGGTTCATCAGGGTACTGGGAAGTCCAGGGCTGGGGGAGCTGGGTGATTGGTTCTAATGGCGGCAAAATGGCACTTGGCCCAGGAGTTCTTTCATTGGTCAGGAATCTCAATTTGGCTGCCTGATTATCTTGCTTTAGTGCCAAGGTCATGGAACTGGGTCGCGGGCCTGCGCCTCTTTCCTGGGTTGGCTCTTGATTGGTTGCTGGTGTAGACTTTGAGTTTATGAAGCTAATAGTTACTGCTTAAGTACCTCTATTAGGCGCTGTGATTGATCTTCCATTTTGAGCAATAATTTCCTTGTTTTGGCCTGTTTCACTATGTGGGCCAACATCTTCAGCGTCAGCTCATGGGGGCTTGACCCCAGAAAAATGCAGGTGGGCAGTCCTGCAGTCCATAGGCCTGGGGAAATCCAGGTTCCAGGTTTGATTCCCGCTCTTGGGCCTGGGGTTCCAGAGGAGGAGAATTATCAATCCTGACACCTCACCAAATTATGTACAACTTTTATTGATAGAATACAGAGTTGGAACCAATTAAGGTATAGGCTACTCCCCACTTAAACTTAAATGTAGTTTTAGACCATAAATATTCTCTCACAACAAAAAAGTTCATATTTGGATTCCTAAATAAAGACCACCCAAAAAGAAACAGATTCCTGCACTCAAAAGTATCAGGACCAAAGCCAAGTTGAAAGCTTCTAAAAGAGTTGACTCAATAAAACCTCACCTTTCAGGATGAAATTTTTTCCATGGTACCCCAGTCTGAGTCCTTGCTTAAAATTTCAATAAATAGACTCAGTACTCAGAGGAACATGAACATTAACAATCACTTCCCAGTATACAACATATATCTTATTGAATTAGGAATTACTAATGGGACAGTTATTAAGAAGTACTTCAGAGCACGCTTTTCACAAGAAAAGGAGATCATCCACAGCACCCTAGTAACACTGACAGTCAACTACAGGACCATAAGATATCTGCTGCCAAGACCAGACCTTACCCAGATATCCTTGCCACATAAGACTAAATCCTCAAGTGGGGGTATCTGGGGAGTTTATTTGATCCCTTTAAACTAAATTTCTGATTACCCATATCCTTTCCTTTACTGTAGATATAGTTCAGCAACATTAAAATTAGCCACACTATCACCAAAATAAATCCTTGATCCTTGAACATTAGCAGGACCAGGTCACACTGGTTTGACAGATATAGTGAGATAGTATGAAGCTGTATCTGAGTGATTTGGGATAAACACCCAAATCCACATAGAATTGATGATTAACCACCAACATGGCTTTAAGTACCTTTTGGTGAAACTTTCACAGTAGACACTGGGGATTAATAAAAAACAGTACAACACACCATTTCAAAAACAGCATCTCAAAAAATGATATTTCACAATAGCTATCTCAATTTTTGCTATCTTGGATTCATAGTAAAAACACCATTTTGATTTGCAGCATTTTGGCTAAGAAAAAACAGTTTTTAAAATTTTAGATTTTTTAACTCCGAAAATAGCCCGAAATATTCTCAAAAATTAAAAAAATTAAAAAAACAATTATAGGCTTAAAAAAGCCTCAGGATTCTAAATCTGTAATAAAAATGGGGTCATTAGTATTAACAATGCTGTGTAAAGCCCAAAAAGTTAAAATATACCCAAAAACAACTATTTTCATCTATTATAACTATATAATATACTTTAAAAAGAGCATAGAATTGTACCAATACTAAAAAAGTCAAAAAAAATAAAACTGAAGGATAATAATAGAGAAAATGAGGAGGTGTTTATTGGAAAAGGGCTCAAACATTGGTAGAAAGAGCAACTGAGATAGCTTGGAGATGCTCAAGCTTTTATCCTTAGGATAGTATGTAAGAGCCACCTTGCTGATTTCAGTATATTATTTTACTGTCTTAGTATGCTTGAGGGGTTGCCCTTGGACTTAATGCCAGTCTTGAAGAGCCGGGAAGAGATGGCTTGCTGGGCTTTTAAATACACCATTATCTTGTTGAATTTGGGCTTATGAACCCGGACCCTTGTAGCAAACTGGATATGCCACCATTCAAGGAGAGAGGTGGTCTTGATAAAGCCACCTTTTACCTGCTTAAACCAGTTACAGGTGATTGAGTCACCGCCCTTTCTGATGCAGCCTGCTCCTTGAAACACTCTAACCCATTGAGTCTCAAAATACTCAATGAACAGAGCAAAGGCTGCCTGGTTGGCCTGGATATAGGGATGGCAGAGGAGGGCATCATTAAAGGCATTGGTTTCCTCTTTTTGCACAAGGTCAAGGGCAGCAAAGAAATTAAAAACGTTCTTGGCTTCTTTAGTGCCTTCAGAGTTGATCAGCTCATGAAGTTCAGAGCACTTTTGGAGGAGGCAGCAGAGTGCCTGCTGGAAGTAGAAGTAGTGTCCCTGAGGGGAGCTCTTGAAGTCTTTAATGAAGGCATTTGCCTGAGCCTGTTCAAAATCCACTACCAGATATTTGTGATAGGGAAGGCTTTCTGGCTGCTTCCTGATTGGGGTGGCTTCTTCTGACTGGGTCTTCTTCTTGCGCCCTCTGGTCTCCTTGGGCTCTTCTTCAATGGTTGGGAGAATTTCATCCAACTTGGCCTTTAGAATTGTGAGTGCACAGACATATTTTTCCTGCTTCTTTTTGGAAAGGAAAGAGAAGACAAGGAGAAGAACTAGATTACTAACCTGCCCAGGGATATTCCAAAGCTGGCTGAAGAGCTTTGGGCAGGTTGAGAAAGTGCCATCTGCAAGCCAGGTCCTGCATTTTAACAGGTTGCACAGATCCTGGCTTGTGGCAAAGCAAATGATGTGCTTGGGGGCATTTTGGCCATTGTTGTGAAGAAGGAATCTCTCCTCATGGCGAGATATGTTGTGATCTGAGGCGCAGAACAGAGTCACAACAGGAAATTCTAACCTTAGGATTGGATTAATACTAAGTCTTGGGTTAGAATGGCAGGGAAGGCTATATGATTACCTGGTGGGCCTGAATGAATAATATCTGCTAGACATGTCTAGAGAGGCACCAAAGTACATGGAGACACAAAGACAAAAATGTGAATAGAACTTAAATTTTATTGGGTATAGAAATTGGGATTATATACTGTGTAGCTTTACCACAAAATAATACATGGACAGTAGGATAACTAACCACAAGCATGAGTGGGGCAAGTGAGTTGTGCAGAATCAGGAAACCAAATAAATGTATTTCCAATTTGGAGCCAGACTCATTTTGAGGGGCAAAAGCAAAAGAGAGATATTTGTCCTCAAAATAACCCAAAAAAGACAAAATAAAAACACTGTGAATGGCGGCATTCATGACATTGCTGCCCTCTAGATTAGCCTTAGGGGGTGGTACTTGCGGAGGAACTTGGCATGCACACGAGCAAACAGTTGACTACTAGAGAGGAGTTTTACAGTATACTCTGACCCTCATTTGAAAGTCACTTCTAAGGGCCAATCCACAACAAGTTTAGCTTATGAGCACGTCCTCCTACTCTATGTTGATAATAAAGAAGTGGTCCCCAATGTTGAACTCAGGCAGGGGTGATCTTCCAGCATTGTCAGGGGAGAGCTCAAGCAGCTTGGTCTTATAGGCAGTCATGTAGGCAGAGGCCTGAATATCAATGATTTGATTGACTAGATCTTTGATATGATCATCAGGATTCATGACCTTATCAGAGGAGAGTAGGGGGGCCCCAGGAGCAACAGAGTGGTGGCTTCACAATCATACAACATAGCAAAAGGGGAATACCCGGTGACACAATGTTTGTAAGGCAATAGGGAAATAGAGCAGCGGGTATTATAGATCCCAGTTGGCGGCATCAGAATAAGTGAGTTTCATCATGATAGAATCCAGAGTTGAGTTTGCGCGCTCAACCGCCCCATTGGTGAAAGGATTATAGGGGGCAGAGAAAGACTGGTGAGATCCCAGGGCTTCAACAACAGAGGTTACTAACTTGGCGTTGAAGTTAGTCCCATTGTCAGACAACAACACTTGAGGGCAGCCGTGGCAAAAGAATACATCTTGCAGCAAGAATGCTGTGTTTGTCTTAGCAGTGATGTCTTTAGTAGGACAAGCTTCTACCCACTTGCTAAAATGATCAACAGCAATTAGGATAAAGCGGCAATCAGAGCAGGAGTAAGGGAGAGGTCCTACAGCGTCAATACTGACAGTGTGAAAAGCGTGTTGAGAGGGGAATAGCTTGAACTCATTAGCAGCAGCTTTAGGTTATTAGAGTTGGCAATCATGGCAACTTGCAATAACATCTGGGATCAGCAAGCAAAGATTTTCTCAGAAGTAATTCTTCTGGAGCTAGGAATAAGTCTTGGCAATGCTTCATGTCCTGTCTCCTTATGAGCTTGAAACACCACCAAAAGACAAAGCCTAAGCCTTACATAAGGCAGGTAGTGATCCTGTACTTTATTGAAGAGCTGATTATCACATATGAGTGTGTCTTCAGATAACTTAGAAAAGGCAACTCGGACTTCTTATGTCTCATTTTACCACAAGGAAGGATATCCAATTAGTTTGTACAATCTGTCAGCCTAAGCAGGGTGTAGAGCTAGAATGGGCATTCTGGACAGTCCATCATCATTTTGATGTTGAATCCTGGGGCAATGCAGCACAGTGAAGTTATATCCTTGCAAGCAGAGAGTCCATCTGGCTAGTCGTCCTTCTGGTTCCTTGCTTTGTTGTAGCCATTTGAGCAAAGTGTAGTCAGTAACCACAGTGAAATGGGTGCCATACACGTAATGGCGGAACTGATTGACAGCATGCAGTACAGCAAGGCATTCTTTCTCTGTTACACTGTAATTCTTCTCATGCTTATTCAGGACACAAGAGGTATAAGCCACAGGGTGATCCACACCTTCATCATCCAATTGAGCCAGGATAGCCCCAATAGCCAGGTCACTAGCATCAGTGAAAAGGATAAATTCCTTAATGTAGCAGGATATACTAGGATAAAAGCCTCTTTGAGCTTCTGTTTGATAGTCTTAAAGGCTTGTTGCTAGCTGGCAGTCCATTTGAAAGGGACATTACGCAGCAGCTGGACCAAGGGCTTGCTAGTGTCAGCAAAATTGGGGATGAATTGTCTATTTTATCCCATCATACCCAGAAAGACTTGGACTTCTTGCAGGTTGGTGGGCGGAAGCATTTTGTCAATGGTCTCAACTTTCTTAGTCATGGGGTGAATTCCTGTCTGAGTCACCTCATGTCCCAATAATTTGAGGCGTTCCTTGAAGAAGGCACACTTAGATGGCTTTACTTGAGTCCAGTTTCTCAAATCTTTATGAACACTTCCTTAATATGGGCCAGGTGGCTGGTAAAAGTAGCTGTCAGGAATGCTCTTTCAGAGCCCACTGACAACAATCTTGTTCTTAGAACATTGGCAGAGATTTCCCCTTCTTTGGGGTCAATTTTGGATCCTAAAATTTCTGGGTTAGTTAGTAGTTTATGTCCTAAATTACCTGAAATTATTGGGTTTCAATCACCCCTGGACACATTAGCCTCCTCACCGGGTTTTGAACCCAAGTCTCCCGCTGTCTGTCTTGTCGCTCAAATTAAGGAAAACATTAGTTTAATTAAAAACAAATTGTTTTCTGCATTCAACGTCTCCAGCCAATCAGATGATGCACCAATCAATCTGAAAGAGGGTTTTAAGCATTTGGGTGACGTTGACAACAGTTTTGACTTTGAAATACTTCAAACTGGCCCGTTTCCTGCGGTTTCTGCCTTTATTTCTTGCTTTACTTCCCCAGTTTTGACTGGGGAATAACTGAGGATCTCCTGCTTCTGCCTGTGCTTGTGTGAGGGTAATTTAAAAAGCAATTTTTTTTAAAATAACCACTTTAATTTCAATATTTTGTCTATAATAAGACAAATATCCAGTTTAAACTCCAAATTCCCCAGGATCTCCAAATCTCCCCAAACTTTCTCCTTGAAGGTTATCTCCTTTATGTTTTCCCCAGGCTTTTATTTTTATTACCATGCTATATAAGGCTGGTAAGTTATGATCTATTACTTGTTCAATCAATAAAGTCTACATTCACCCAAGTGACTGTTTGTTAATTTTTATTTTTACACAACCTATAAATTTCCAAGGCCATGAAATCGCCCAAGACTCCTAATGGGGAGTGGCTTGGGTATAAATGGTTACTCTGGTTAGTCCTGACTTTGATGGTGTTTGCCAGCGTCTCTATAGGTTCCCGCGCTGATTCAGGCACAACGGCAGATTCCCAGTTTCTGGATAGCTCTTGGCACTGAATGATTCCAGGAGTTTGGTATACAGTAAGTCCCATCTCCAATAATTCTCCTTTGTGTGAGGAAACTAAGTTTTATGGTTCTCCCCCGTTGGAAAACAAACCTCAAGTGTTTTGTCCTTTGGCTTCAGCCTTTTTATTAAGTTATCTTGGCGCGTACTTCTTTCTGGGCCGCTTTAATCCCCTCCTAGGCTGGTACTGACTCCTTGGAGAGTTATTCCATCTGGGAATGGTCTCCTTACCTTTGGGATCTCTGGTCACAGGATTGAACCCCTCTGCAATAATTCACCACCTAGGGGGGTTACTCCCTAGCAGGTGGGTGCCTGACAGTAGCACTAAAGACAGTTATATCATCTAAGTACACTAGGACACACAAGAGCTTCAAATTGCAGAGGATGGAGTCCATGGATTGTTGAAAAGTAGCTGGAGCATTGCAGAGTCCTTGCAACATTTGTGTAGGCTCAAACAATCCTTCAGAAGTGATGAGCACAGCCTTCTTTCTATCTTTGGGAGAAAGATCAACTTGCAAGTATCCAGAGGCTAGGTCTATGACAGAGAAGAACTTGGAGCCCCCAAGGCAGCAGAGAGCATCATCAATGTGTGGTAAGGGTTAGGAATCCTTTTTGGTCAAATAATTCAGTTGTTGGTAGTCAATCACAATACAATGACCTCCATCCTTCTTTTTCAATATGAGCAAGGGGGAGGCCCATGGACTTTGGGAAGGAGCAATAAGTCCAGCGTCTAAAAGTTGTTTGAGCTCTTTAGACACCTGAGCATCCTCTACACAACTGTGGTGATAGGGTTTAGCGCAAAAGGGAGGAGCATCACCAGTATCAATCTGGTGAATGACGTCTTTGGCTAAACCATAATCAGTGCTATCCTTAGAAAAGATATCCAAAAACTGATTCAATAGGTCAAGCACCTCTTTCTGTTGAACCAGAGATAGCTGTGTAAAGTCTTGAGCAGTGAACAATGATAGGACTTGGGGCTCATCCTCAGGTAAGTTAAAGTCCTGGAACGTACCAAAGGGATGGAGTGATAGGACATCAGGAGCATTCAACAACCTGCCATAGCCAATAATCTGCCCTCTATACACATTTATGGGTAGAGCAGTTAAGTTGGTGGCCAGCAGTTGAACAGGGTCTTTATGAGAGACATCCAAGATTCCTGGACAGAGATAGGGTTTGTTGCAGCCTAGCAAGGGAGGAGAGTACAACTCTAGGAACATACACTTGGGTAGCTCATACAATATTTGGGAGTTGAGGATAGCCTGAGACCTCAGGGGAATAGTCACAGCAGAAGTGGCCAGGAGAGGAATCCCTTCAGACGCAGGACAAGCCATAGTAGGGCACTTCATGTTGGAGGAATGGGTACAGTATTTTAAAGTGAAAACACCAGTGGGATATTCCAAGGCACATGTCTTGAGGCGCTTCCCAGGAACTTTAACTGGCTCTTAAAAGACCAAGGGGACTTTGTATCCTAAGATAGAGAGGTAGCCATCCTTTAAGTTGATGATCCCATTGTATTCCCTAAGTTATGAGTACCAACTAGGAGGTTGTAGCTCTTATTCTCCAAGACAACGGCAGCGTGGCCAAGAGTAGTTTGCCAAAACACATGGGAAGAGCAGAATAAGCTCCTATAGCACAAGTCATGGATAGCCCAGCTGTGCCATACAACTGGTGATAGTTAAGGTCAGGGGCAAGTGTGAGAGAGGGGGGCTAAACTAACTAAGTTTGGCTCCCATCCTGGGGGAAGAATCCACCAGGACACCATCCAGTGCAGAACTGGTATGGCCGCTCAAAGTAGCTTCCACAAGGAGGACGCATCAGATAGACAGGGAAAGTAGGAGTCCAAACCCATCAGGATTATCCTGCTGAGCAACTAGGGGGAGTGCTTGGGGGTAAAATCTGAAACAACCTTGTCTCCTCCTGGGACCAGTACAACTGGGGCCTCAGAGAAGAGGGGCAATGGGGGGAGGCGGGCCTGATGACACTGATGAAGATAGATCAGGGGTCATAAGCTCAAGGTCATTTCAGGCAAGGCTTCTTACAACATTCTCACTAGTTATGAGGATATCTTGAGCTCTCCCAGTGATGTTACCAAATATGTGTAGGAATTGGTCAGGATTAGCACCCACATGATGAAATGAATGGTAAATATGCTCCCAAAGGTCAGGGGTGGTGCACCATATCATCACCAAGGCTGGTGCCAGGGTGAACACAACAAACTTGGCAAAAGGCACAGCATTTTACTTGAGTCTAATGCAGAGGCCAGCAAGAAGCAATTGTTCTTCTAAACTTTTTTCTTTGTCAAAGTCAAAGAAAGCAACCAGAAAGGCACCATGAACAAGCAAGAAAATCCCAAACAACAAACTGCACTAAAAGAAGGCAGCCACGGGAAAAGAGACTTTGAAGGCGGAGTTTGAGGCTTTTAAAGCGTATATGAAGTGAAAAATAAATTGAAAGCAAATGGGAAAAAAACTGAACTTCAAATAGGTAATTATACAGAATGAATCACTAATTTTTAAGTTCAAGTGGCTAAATTTCAAAGCAAAAGCAAAAAGCTTTAATGTAGACCCTGACAACGTATAGAAGACTCTGAGAGAACGTAGAGGGGCCTGGGAGCAGAGGGAAAAGGTAAGGAAAGTTAAACTTTTACTAATAATCTTAGAGAATTGAGGGGCCAGAGAGAGGACCCAAAAAGACCAAAATTTCAGAAGATGAAGTCTAAAACTTTATTTTGTAAAATGAGCAGGAAGGGGACCAAAAGTCCCCTGTCTTGCTTTAAGGAAAGCCATTCTGAATTTTAAAGTCACCTGACACAAGGGTCAGATCTGTTTGGTTCCAAGAGAAATTTTGCAGGGGGAATCCAATGGGTTGGGAGGGTTTCCAACAATTTCTGGCTTCAAATATGATTGGCAGGCATCAAAGGAGTGTTTTAGGGCAGCATCCAATCCACTTGGATTGGAATTTGAGGATTCAACAATAGCGCAACCTGATTGTTTGGATTTGATTAATTTCAAATGTGGACAGGCCCAAGCCAAAAAATAATCCAAATTAATCAGAGATTCCTCCCACGTGGAGACAGAGTCTGAAGCACCTGTATTTGCCACTTGGGAAGAATATGCCAACACAAATCTCTCATCAATTGTGAGGGCTAAATAATCAAGAGAATTAAGGGGCTTGGCCGGCTTCTGAGCAGATTTTTTTGTGCGGCGCAGGAAGATTGTCCTATCCAGGGCTAAAGGGGGATGTGACGTTACAGCAAGTTTGAGCTTCTTACAAGCTTCAAGGAGACAACATTTAAAGGAGAACCCGCGTCTAAGACAGCCTTAATTCTCACCTTTTGGATGGATATTTCCACACAAGTGATAGTACAACCAAAGGGAAGGAGAACAGCCAGAATGTCTTGGGCTTCTGCCAGTTCTTTGTCCCACTTTTCAATCATCCATCTTAGGCCCAGGAACTCCTTATAGACTTTCTGGAGAGGGAAAAAGACTGAGACATTTTTGAACACAGTGTCAGTGACCTCAGCAGCTTCCTCAGAAGATTCAACAAGCACGGGAGATATCTTGGCTTGAGTGAGGTATGGGCAAGAGACAACCTCCTTGGCTTCTGGCAGAGGCTTAGCAGTTGTTGTAGTCTTCCCAGAGCGTAACTTATAAGGGACCACAATAGCTTCACAGATGGCAAGAACTGAATACCCATAGGTGTTGTGATCTTCTATATCAGAATTGTCCATGTCAGAGTCATCAGAGATTTTGTGGAATAACAGCAGAATGGGAGGAGTTTCAGTGTCAGCAGGCTCAGAGTCAGCAATGGAGGGGGGAATCAAAGGAGACTGGGAAGAATTGTCAATCAAGAGTGTCTCTGCCTCTAGGTTGACTGCTCTTTTCTTGCCTGCTCTTTTGGATCAGCTCCTTCAACCTGTGGGTTGGTGCAGACTCAAGAATAGTGATCTATCTGTTCACAGTTATGGCAACCCTGGCGTTAAAGAGGATTCTGTGAGAATATGGTGAAGATACGCGGGTCACAGGAAGCTAAACCAGAGGTAGAGGCGGCACAATTCTCCTGCACAACTGCCCTAGAATGGGTAAGGTGCATATCCTGCAACAGTGTCTTTATGCTCTTCATGGAAGAAAGCATGGCTTACAGGACTTGAAGTGAAGACACAGGAGCCAATTAACCTTGAGATCTTGAGTGCAAACCATGTAAGCTTTGTGTGCGGCCAATTATCTGCTTGTTATCAGTTGCTGTCCTTCTACATTGAATCTGTCTGCAAATTCAGCTAGGGTCTCATTTGGCTTGAAAGTAATGTGCATGAAAGCGTCCTTCTTCACTTCCAAACTAAGTTCATCATCAAAATTGTCAATCAGAAGTTACTTCATATCTTCCCAGGTCTCAATGGTGGGCAGCTCTGGTACTACTACCTCTTAACAGGTCATGTGCAGACAGGTTAGAATGTGCTCCTTCTTAACCTCATCTGAGGCTCTTCCCATGGCAGTTTTGTAGATCATTGGGAAAGCTGTAATGGTTGAGGTTTTGGGATCAAAGACTTGCTTAAAGGTAGACTTGAAGTGTGCTTCTGGAGTTGGTCTACCATTGTTGCTATGGAGTACATTTATACATGGGGAGAATTCTGCTCTGGATTCAGTGGGGGTCTGTCTGGCCCACAGCTGGCAAAAACTTTCTTCAGGGGTAGTCAAGGTTTCAGCAGTACAGGTGTCTGTATTATTAGCTAGGGTGGTCTGCCGCTCAGTAACATCCAGGCACTGACCCTGTGCTGTTACTACCAAGGAAAGTTCAGCCATTTGGTATGTGAGAGAAAAACCCACCAAAAGGCAAGGGGAAAACCTGTCATTCACTGAATCAATTAACTCACTCATTTCCTGTACGTCTTTATCAAGCTCAGAATGGTCTTGCTTCAGATGGTCCACCTTGTTAGCTAGAACTATTAATCTCTAGCATAATGAATGTGGGGGGCTCCTGACAAGCTAGGGCAACAACCATCTTCACCAACAACCCCAGTTGGACTAACAACAGACACCATCACCTCACACAAAGTAGCAACCCTTTGTTGTAAGTCAGCAACCTGATTTGTCAGAGCAAGCACTTGAGGATCAGGCTGAGGGGCTTTGGTAGGGCAATCCTGACTGCAGGTGGATGCTCTTAACTCTCAAATGGCATCCCATAGCCTCTGTTCTCTATCCGCTAACTCATAAGATAGAGGAGAAGGCGGTGCATCTGCTTTGAAGGCAGACAGTTCATTTACTTGAGTCTGGAGTTTGGCAATGGTAGCAGCCCTTTCTTGATCAAAGTCCTCGCCAAGTTTGCAGAGGCCCTTTGCAGGGTGGACCACTACTTGCTGTAACTGGTCAAAGGAATAAGCACTGAACTTGTTAAGTTGTTGTAAAAGTTGTTCAAAGTCAGTGAGATAGGTGTTTAAAGTAGAGTCTACTTGGGCGCGCCAGGGCTGTTCCAGTTGGTGGAACTCATGAAGGCGCTCTCTGACATACTTGGGGATGGATTGGTGCATTCTTTCAATGGAGGTGACCAAAAAAGACTGGGAGGTGACAGAGTTGCACTGATTGTCTGATACTAAGGAAAACAGGGAATGAATCCACTGTTGATAGGCAGTGAACTGATCCCAGTGATGGGTGACAACAGCTTGTAGCAAGGAAATTTCCTGAATGTGGAGCCCTAATACAATTTGATGATAGGCTAAGGCGGGTTGTACAAAAGAGGAAAATAAATGTTCAGCAGAGCCAGCCAATGAGAGGAGATGCTGTGGAAATTGTGGCGCTATAATCAATTTGTAGTCTTCAGCCTGACTGAACTGCATCTGGAGACAAGGGATGGCTCCTTCACAGGCTACCCCAAGGGCTACCGTCATGACTTGTTCTAAGTCAGAGGTACCCAAAGGGTAGGCTACTAGGCAGGTACCATTTCCAAGGTTCAGCACATTAGAGACAATAGGCGGGTTGGCAATGTCTTCCTCAATAGGAGGACTGGTAATTTCAGGCAAAGTTGGCTCTTGTATGGGAGGAGGCAAAGGTCCTGAAACATTGTTGCAAAAGGGATAACTGAGGGGCTTACAGCCCCTTTAGTGAGCACCATTTTGTTGTGATCTGAGGCGTGGCACAGAGTCACAACAGGAAATCCTAACCTTAGGATTGGATTTGTACTATGTCTTGGTTAGAATGGCAGGGAAGGCTATGTGGTTGCCTTGTGGCCCTGAATGAATAATATCTGCTAGACGTGGTTAGAGAGGCGCCAAAGTACGTGGAGACACAAAGACAAAAATGTGAATAGAACTTAAATTTTATTGGGTATAAAGATTGGGATTATATACTGTTTAGCTTTACTATGAAAGAGTACATGGACGGTAGGATCACTTGCCACAAGCATTAGTGGGGCAAGTGAGTTGCGCAGAATCAGGAAACCAAACAATTGTATTTCCAAATTTGGATCCAGCCTCATTTCAAAGGGCAAAAGCAAAAGAGAGGGGTTTGCCCTTGAAATAACCCAACAAAGGCAAAATCAAAACACTGTGAATGGTGGCATTTACAACAAGATAGTTTTTGTTCCTTGGTAAGAACCAATTGCTCAATTGATGAAGCACTATGCCTTCAGTGCTCAGAGCATATCTCTGATCAGTGAGATATCTCTGTAATTTTGAGGCGCCACCAACAGTGGCAAGTTGGGTATCATTTTAATTAAGGAGGGCATCATTGACAACCTCAGTGGAAGTTTGATCCTTGGTGGTTGGGATCACCTGGCAAAGAAACCAGCGTATAAGTTGGTAAAGGGGGTCAAAAGCCTCAGTGCAGTCATGGTTGACAGTTAGGGCTTTAAATCTAGTGAACCCATAAGTGGTGAGTCTAGCAGAGCACCCAATGTTATCAAATTTGTAGTGATGTTGGCAGATGGGTTTCTTCTTGTCATTACAGCTGAAGCTGTAGCCCTTGTAGACAAAGCCAGCACCCCCTTTCTTTGTCATTATGGGGTAGCTGTCTGGGTATGTTGTGGGAATAGCAAAAATGCCATTTTGATTGCATATATTGTATATGGTGTTAAAATCCCAGAGCTCAATTTGCTCATCTGCAGGAGCACCAGGCTCAGGCTCCTGTTACCCTTCCTCTTCAGGCTCTGAGTTGGGATTAGAGTGGGTTGAAGTTAAACAACTTCTCTTGTGGATCAGAAAGTGAGTAAACAAAAGGAGAGTGAGGAGGGGTAGGACTTTTCCCCTCTGGGATAGGTGATGGAGTTGGGGTCTTGGGGGAGTTTTAGCTTTAGAAGGCTGCTTCTTTGGGGTATTTTTGGCCTTTTTGGCCTTGAGAGGAGGGATCTTGGACTTTGAGGCCTTGGTTGCAGCTTTAGTAGTAGTCTTGGGAGGCATATAAAAGTGAATTAGTATCAAAATATGAGCAATTTGGGGGTTGTTTTTAAAGAGAAAATGAGAATGTTCTTAATATAAAAATAAGAATTTTTTACATATAATTGTAGAGAAGATTTTAAAATATATAATAATGAAATTTCAGTGTTTTTTATATAAATATTTTTTATCAGTAACACAAGTATGCAAAACTTTGAGTTTTGACTGAAAAATTTCAGTCAAAATGGTGTTTTTGAAGTGTTGTAATTGAGGTGGCGTAGCTCAAAAACATAGTGTTTTGACCATTTTTTACATTAAATTAAGAAAATTACAGTAGAGCTACCTCAACCAGACCAAAGAGTAAAACTTAAATTTCTCAAAAACTAGCTTATACAACTGGGGTTAAAAAGTACCCAGTTGTTTAGAGGAGGCCAAAAATAAGTATTTGCAAAGTTTCAGTTAATTTATTACATTCTTTATTAATATGTTTTTTTACGTGAAAATGTACTTTTGAAAAGTGGAAAGCAGAATTGCGGTGGGGGAATCAATATAGTGTAGCCTGGCGTCATAGGAAATTTCCCCTTATTTTCCCCTATTCATTGTGCACATCAAATCAATTGGGTGATATGAAACTCGGTGGAATTTGAAGTGACGTAAATTGAAATGGCATAATCACCCTCTTCCATGTTAAAATCACTATTAAAATATTTTATCAAGAGAACCCTTATCAACTTATCCATGTATAATAAAGTTATGAGTTACATATAACAAAACTGGTTTCTTTTACCCAGCAATGACAATCACTAGAAGGACTATCATAACAGCGTCTTTTTAGGCTGTTCTTAGTATAAGTGTCTTGGATTAATACTATAGGAGCATCTTCTGGCACTATAAAACAGGCTTTATTTTAGTTTAAGTATAAGCTTATTTTAGTTAAAATTAAATGGCGTGATTTTAAATGAGGCAAAGTCAAGATGGCGTAAACACGCCCCACACTAAGTGATTTTATATGTAAATAAAGTTAGCAAAATAAGATTTAATTAATCTGACTCAAAGTGACAGAATGGAGATGGCGTAAATTTGAGATGCTACATTATAAGAGTATATGTAAATTTTAACTATTTTATAGTTTATTTTAATTTTGTTATGATTCAAAATCACTAACACCAAAAATGCCAGCTTGAATTAAATTTGAGATGGCGTTTTTGAGATGGCGCTTTCAAAATGGCATATCCTACCCTGATTGAAGCACCAATCTTGCAATATCCTAATAACAACAGGTGCCATAAGCTTGAGTCAGATGCCAGTGACACTGTCATTGGCGCAGTCCTGCGCATCCGCCAGCCAGGGCAGCAAGACTTCCTACCAGTATGTTACAAAAGCAGAAAACTGACCAACACTGAGCAGAGATACCCAATACATGATAAGGAATCACTAGCAATATATAACACATGCAAGAAATGGAGATATAACTTAGAAGGACATTTAAGCATCCAAGTACTAACTGACCATAAATCCTTAATATATTTCAAAACTCAGAACGCACTTGCACGGCAACAAGCCAAATAGATGTCCCTGCTAGAGCAGCTCAATTTGGACATCCAATACAAAAAGGGGACAGAGCTGGTCACAGCTGATGCTCTCTCTAGACTATGTCATCCTAGAGAGGATCACCCTGACCACCTGGACCCTGACTGGCCAAACCTATATAATAATGAGTATAAAACCAAAGGGAAAGACCCCTCAACACACCAACTAACCCACAATACATTATTAAGGAACAAAAAATATTTCCATGTATTAAAAGACACTGTATACCAAATCATTAATGACAAACATGTCCTTTACATCCCACTTGCACAAAGAGTTGACACCATACTAAGACATCACTGCCTACTAGGACATACAAAGGCTAACAATCTATACCTCACTCTAAAAGAGATGGTATGGAGGTCTAATTTTAAACAAGACATAGTTGTTGCTTTAAAAAAGTGAGCAGTGTGTGAGAAATATGCCAGCACCAAGGCTTCACAACCCACAGTCAATCCAGTACCAGACCCTGAACTATTCAAGATTTGGGGGCTGGGCGTGGTGGGACCCTTCCCAGAAGCTTAAGCTAAACAAAGCTCTCTAAACTTAGCAATCAACTTTGCTACACACTGGTTCATCTGCTGGGCAATACAAAATCACAAAGCGGAAACAATAAATTGCTTTTTCAACAAGGCAATAATAGCCAACTACAGAACTCCTGACTACATCATAACTGATGAAGCCACAGAGGTATCAGGTCACGTAGTAAACAACAATTTGAAATCCAAAAACATCAAACACTCTACAACCTGGCCCTACCGGCCACAGGCCAACGGCAGAGTGGAACGCCTAAACAACAGCCTCATCAGAACCCTTGAGAAAATAATGGATGGCAAAGCCAAAGACACATGGCCACTCTACGTGAAACATGCATTATTAGTATCCCGGGTTTGCACCAATCAAGGGACAGGCTACTCACCATTCAAACTAACATACAGATACAAACCAGAGATAGCCACCCACAATAACTGACTGCATGTGAAGATCCCCCTGGGAACCCCCCCCCCACAGTAGAACAAGCATCAACTCTACAACACATACGCCTCAAAGCTAAAATAGCAGAAACAAAAAGGCTGAAGCACAAAAGGTAACCTCTACAGAGGAACCACTTCCAATCAACTCCCCTGTCTGGGTCCTAGCGGGGAACAGAGAGAAGTTGGATTCAGTACACAGGGGACCAGGAAGAGTCATCAGATACTGACCAGACAGAAACACCTATCTAGTGAAATTCCAAGGTTTTAAAGACCCTGTTGTCAAGAAATACCACTGATTCTATCTTTGCCTCAGCAAAGGGGAACACTCAACTCAGCTGGTACCAACTAGCAAACAACTTCAGGAACATCAGGTGGAAGCCGTCAAGATGAAGCCCCCTCCTTTTGTACCAGAGTAACCCCTTAAGGGGAGGTTTGAGGAGCTGGATGTACGGGTATTCTGGCCACCTTTGGCAAACTTAACATCTGGTTGCTGCCTGATTTGGTGCCTTTTCAATATGCAGGTGGACATGACGGAAATGGCAACAAACCAATATCACATGACGCGTTCAAGTATCCAGCCACCCAAACCTATCCTGCACATGACCAACCTCTAGGTTTGATCCAGCCAACCCCCCGCCATAGCAAAAGCTATATAAGTCTAAAGTATTATCCAATGAAATATCCTTCTCTTCTTTCTTGATTCCATATCTGAAGCTTCCCCTAAAGTTGTTCCTTATCAGTAGAATCCGGCTCTGTTTCCCAATCATTGACTTTTTTATTATTTGTTTGCATTTTATAGGCTGCATTTTTGCTTTAAGAAAGCTTCTGCTGCTCAAGGTGCTTAGCATTTGGGTCAACATTCCCCATTTTCTTAATCTTTTCAAGTTTCAAAGCAGCTCCATTGTACCAGGAGAGAGGGGTACTTGGGAAAGGGCTCCATCTTCCAGTCACAATCTAATTGGGTATCTAATATGGGAGTATACCAGGGCAAGCTGACCACAGGATGGCTTGGAATAGTTTAGAATCCAGCAGACAGTTCCCAGCTTTATCCAATAATCTTATAGGATGCAACTGCTGGGAGCTGAACAACCAGAAAGCTTTCAATGCGCACCAATACTGTTGGCTCAGCAACCCCACCTGAACCTACACCTCCTGACCTGTTTAATCAGTGCAGCGTGTAGCCTGTCCAGTATGCAGAGGACCCTATTGCAATCAATTTCTGATGGCCCTGCCAATAAACAAGGGCAGATCAAGTGACCCTTAGATTACATCAGTCTATTTGTGTCAGTCTGTACAAAGATTTGGATCCCCATATTAAAGGAGCAGCTGTAACCCATTTGAATCAACAGCTTGATAAAGATCCCGCAATTTGGACTAATTTTTTAAAGGTTTCCAAGATTTCCCCATTTCTGGCTAGTACAGTTTATGCCTGGTATTATAGGGACTACTGTGACTGCCAGGAACCATTTCCTGGCATTGGTGATTATCCTTAAGGGGGTTTAAATTGTTCTCAATTACAGTTTGGATTTCCTGATGCATGTCAACAAGTTCCCTGATCATCCATTTCCTCTGATGATTGTTTCACCGCCAGGGTATTGCGGAACTTTTCCTTGTGCAAAACCAAAGCCCAAGTGCAACCGCTTCATGCTGGTGATCAACCTTGAGCCCAACCCCTGGCCCCTGATACGTAACAGATGTGTTTGAGATCTCCCAATGTTAGACCTATGGCTATATATTTGAATTTTTCCATTCCTTGATTCTTGTTTGTTCAATAACTTTATCCTGTCCCAAATCCCAGATTTATTGCTTTGCTACAGCAGGTTGAAACAGAAACCCTTGCTAGTGCCTATAATGCTTACTATGTATGTTGGTGGTGGCTTGGGTGCATTGGCTTTGTTACTATATATGGCTTTCTGCTTGGTCTTCTACAACACTGATTGGATCTTGTTGGTTGTGATCCCTTCTATGAAGGATATGCGTGGTACTGCTGGACTGATGAAAAGGGCTGCTTTGCCTTGATATGGAGTACGGGATGGAGTTCAGAGACCTGATTCTTGTGAAGTGGATCCCTGAAAGTGACAGCTAGCTTTAGCTTAAAAGCCTAATCTATTGTCTGATAAATCCTTTATCCTCATCTACATTTCTTACTGGCTGCCTGTAGGTGTTAAGGAATAAATTTCTTGGCACCAATAAGCTAAAGAATAATGAATTAATGCACCTTCAGAATTGAGAATCAAGCCCATGCAAGCAGCTCAATGATGGGTTCACCCCAACTTTCTGGATCCTAACGGGTCTAGAAACAACTTGAACCCTGATCCTAACAACTGCAGGGGAAGCGTTGTTATGGGATCAGAAGTGCAGAGACTTGCAGCCAACCTTAAGGACAGGCTTGCAGGGACCTGGGTTGATTTAGGAAAACTTCATGCCATTTATCACCTCACAACAGCCTTGGTATAAAATATTTCTTCCAAGCTCATGCTTAATTTTTTGACTAGCATTTATTTCTGCAGTAAATATATCTTACCTATTTTTCACTTGAACGTTCAATAGTATATCCTGGAGCAGATGATTGTGATCTCTCTCGTGTGGTCTCTAATTGCCATCTGGCTCTCTTCATCATGTTTTATGTGAAGTCTTGGGATTCAAATCCCTTGTGTTATCATGATCCCTGTCCAACTCTTACCCTACAGCTTGAAGCAATATCTCTTGGTATAGAGAGTAAAGGGCCCTTGTTTGATAATGCAACTGGATTCTTCCTTGAAAATAGGGTCCCTTACAGTAGATTGCCTTGTTGCAAAAGATGAGGGGTTTATCAATCTAATTCATGGATTGCCTAGATTTTACAAGCTATTCAGTAATCTTAAACTATGAGCAGGGTAAAGGATGTTAGCCAAATATCCATCTGTCCCTAAAGCTTGGTATTTCATACCCAAACTTGGGGTTGAAATCCAGCTATGTACCATGGCAGGTTCAAACTTTGTGGTGACATAATTGACCAAACCCTTCTATAAATTTTTAATCAATCAAATGATTTCTATAAATCTAAATAACCCCTCAAGTGACGTATAAAATGTGGGAGATGCAGAGTCACAAAGCAGCTTTTAACGTGTTTTGGAGCACGTCACGAATTGTGACAGGTTTGGCGTCCGTCCCATCTCCAGGCAGGATACATACGCTTATCCTAGATACATTTGGTTTGATGATCATGCTTAGGATATTGGTTGCTTATTTTAAAAGAAGATGGCAGGGGTAATTATTTTTATTCGAGTTCTTCAGCAGATGGGGAATCCTGGGATGGGCTTGTTGAACGGAAACAGGTGGCTGGTGGCGGAGAATTCCGTGTTGTTGAGGCTGCAGTGCAAGTCCTCGAGGGCTTTGCTGGAGCATTTGATCAGGTGAGGGGAGGAGAAGGGGGCATCCTCAGAGTCGTAGAACTCTTGGCCCGCGTGGGTGTACGTCATGTTCTGGTTCGGCAGGTGAGGGACAATGTCCCCCTTTCTCGTGTAGCGGACGAGGGGCATCTTCAAGCTCTCGATGTATTGGGCAAAGGCGAGGTTCCCGGGGCGGAAGCTGGAGTAGGCATAGAACTGGGATCGGTTGTTGATCCTGTTCTTCTGCAATAGCCTTATCCAACTTGACATGGAGATGATGGCTGCTGTGCCCCCCATGCCGTAGCCAGTGATATGGAGAGTGTAATCCTCATACTGGGGAATGTCGAACAGCTCCAAAACTCTATCTTCGGTCGCTTGCTGGACAGATTGGAAGTACTTTAGAATGCCCTTGTGAACCTTCTCCTTGGATCTCGGGGTGGGGTAGCTGACTAGTTCAGTATCATCCGCTAGCTTCCAATTGGCTGGTGATATGCTCTGGCGGTAGGCGACGACAATGAGGCTGTTCAGCTGATCGACCCCAACCACAGCGCGAGAATCCACTTCCAGGTTCTCGAATACCGTTACATTATGGAATTTGTCGTTGCAATAGCAAATGTGGTCATTGACTAAGCTCTGGGAGCAGAAGCCAAGTAGTGAATGCATAAAAAAGTATTGCAATGCAGATGTCGGTATGTCATAGTCTGGGCGAGGAGGCTCCAAGGAAAACGGTTCTCGCCTGGTCTCCTTTACAGAAGTGATGTTCCTTTCAAGCTCTCCCAAAGCAGTGGGCACGAAATAGACTGGTGCTGAAAGGTCGGACAGGCTCTTAACATCGAAGCCTTGGACCCAGTAACCAAAGGCCAAAATGATAGATATTTTAGATATAAACAT